>JADFUC010001631.1:0-320058 GCA_019722365.1 Lithospermum erythrorhizon | reverse complement strand
CTGTTATGCTTCGTTCAGTTACGTATTGCTATAATAGTAATGGCCAGTATTATTATTATCTGACTCTTATTATCGAGCCTAAATTCATGTGCGTACAATGTTCAGAATATTTGAATCTGATTAAGCGAGACTTGTATATTGAAATGTGTATCTCTCAATATTTATGTATTTGTCCAATATATGTTGATGAACATCGGTGGGTTAAACTGTAAGTTTAATCAATTAGCAATTAAATTGATGAATAACTTGATAAGTTATTCGATAGTGACTAGATTAGTATTTTAATTGACTTGATAGTTAGTAAATAGAACAACTCACTAGTAACTCTTATTTAATTGAAGCTCATAGGTCTAATTAAGTTACTTGAGGATAAGCGATTTCTTAACTAGTTCTTCTTGTGAGAATGGAATTTAAGGACTTGGTATTTAAAGAGGGATTGGGTTTTTATCATAAGAATCATAAAAGACTTCGGCACTCCCCCTCTGAATAGCCATCCCCTCCCCATTGGAAGAGTTTTCTCTTCCAATTTCGTCATCTTAAAACTCTAGCAAGTTCAAGTACTCGGTTCGTTTCCCTCTTGGTGTCTGCAATGTAGAGGACATCATTTTGGTGTTGAACAAGCTTTGGAGAGGACTTTGAAGAGGCTTTCACATGAGGTTCATTGTGAGGATTTGGGTTCGTTCGCTTCCGTTGCAATGTAAGAATTCTTTTATTCATACATTTATATTTTGTATTTAGATTAATATACATTAATTTGAGGATCCGGGATGTATGAATTGGTGTTTATCACGAATAAATTCATACTAGATTCTAAACGAGCCTCGAGCCTCTCGAAGTTTGATATATTTTATGTAGTTTGATTGTGTGTCATAGTTGTTAGCTAATTTGATTATTTCATGATTTATATATTCAATTGATGAATATATAATATGAAAAAATCAACCCATTTTATATATATTTCACACGGTTGGAATCATCATTTTAATGTATTCATTTTGATGATTTGATACTTATTTAATTGTTTCATGAATTGAAAGGGATTAAAATTAATTTAATTTATATTTTTAATTTGAGCTAGAATCATTTAGATTTTTCTGATAGGGTTAGAAATTACAAAAATTACAAAATTAAGTTGTCTTCTCGACCCTTTGTGGTTCATTTTCTTTTTCCAAATTTGAAATTTAGATTTTGTAAGTACTCCAAAAAATCATTGAATTTCTGAATTGTTTGAATTTAATCGAAAAAATAAGTGTTTTTTAGCAAATTCTACTTGTACATGTTCAATAATGATGTTGATGTTCAAGTTGAATCCCAGAATTTTTGAATTTTTAGAGCCTCCAAATTATTTTTTTACAAAGTTGCGATTAATGAAACTGGCGAAATGAATTATCAAAATGTCGGTCGCCCGAACTTGCGGACATCGTCGGCGTGTCGGTGCGAATTGCACCCGGCCAGCGTGTCGTCGTGGGGACCGGAGGCCGGTCGTTTTGACGTTGAAGTTAAATGTCAATTTAGAAGAAAACCTAAATGTATTTATGTAATTATTTTTTGTTTTGAAATTCTTGGTAATTCATGTTTTCGGTTTTAAATGTTAAATCATAAATTTTTTCATTAAGATGATTATGAATATATATCTTGAATGGCATTAAATTTGATTTATATTTCCACTCAAAATTATTTCATTAATTGATAATTTTTTGAAAATATTTTCATGATAACTTTTAAATTTTAATTTTGGAGTTAATTACTTGTAGTAACTATTCCATGATTTAGAGGTTAAGTAATTATTGTAATAATTATCTAGTAATCATGTAGATATATTTAAATTTAAAATTTACATTAATTGATAATTAATTTATAAAAATAAATAGGTTTATTAAAGGTAGTCAATTAATAAAGACATTTATTTTCATTTCATTTAATAGATATGACATTAAGTACATTTATTTGTTTTAATGCTACCGTATATATTGTTATGGAATGGAATGGAATAATATTGATATGACCCACGTTTTTCGGTATGCGTGCCGTATTGTTGTAAATGACACGTTGGTCGTATTATATTATTTTATTTTCTTGTTTCTCGCGAAACACGTCTTGTCTAAGTTGGGATTAGTATATTTTGAATTGTAATTCGAGGCGAACTGGTGGAGATTACAGAAATGAGAAGACAAGAAATTGTAATAGGGTCAAATGTTAGTTTTCAAGTTTTTAAAATGTAATAGGGCTTTGGGAATTCGTAATAAATCGCCTCTTGAATGTATTCTGAGTTTTGCTGACTTTGATATGTCGATGGATCATGTTGAAGTGATTTCCTCCCCAACGTTGCGTGGGCTGATGATCGGCTTCAAGTAATTATTTGGTTTAATTGGTATCTTGCTTGGTTTTGTCGGAGATACAAAGTCGGGTAGCATCTTGAATATTATGCTAACGACCACCAATTTATGCGGTTTTACATGGTGGTTGATAACCTACTATTATACTGGATTCAAAATGTATGCAGTTTTGCCTTTTGGATTTAAGTATAATAGGTCTTGATACTAATATATTTAAATTGAGATTTAGTATTAGTATTTGCTTTACATTCTTTATAAGTGTTTAGCATGATAGTTTCTTGATTACATTTGTCTTTTGTTACTTATTCTTATAAATTTTAATGGCTACATTCTACTTGCTCGCAAGAACTCAGTCTAGTACTTCAGCCCAGGGAATCTCAGACTTTGTGGTCTGCACCGAAACTTGAGAATCATTCTCCAGCAAGAAGAAGCCCGAATACATCTTTGAGCTTATTAAGGTTCCTCCAAAAGCGTAATGATAGTGCCTCCACGTCAAAAAGGGATCCACAAAACCACAAGTCGATTTTGTGGATGTCCAATGTCTCATCTTTGCCAATATGGAACGCCGTTCCAAATTCAATATGAAAAGGTGGCGGCGTATGACCATACGGCATTGACCACGGTCACGTGCTCGTAGACTGACAATTTGGGGAGCAGACAGGCATGAGCCACCATATAATTAAAATGATTGGCAGTCGTCGACTGGCATACTGGGCACGGTGTCTACCGAAGCTGGTTGTGGATCTTTATCTTAAGTCTCTTCCGAGACAAATTCTCTCTCGGTTGTCGTGAACTTGATATGCACAAGTTTGAGTTGTCTCTAAGCAGGCATAAGATGATCCGCGAATCTTTGAGATGAATACAGGTAAGACTAAAACTTCTACTCACTTACGGTGGTCCAAAACAAGAAGAAATTCTAGAAGAAGGATTTACCCGTGAAGCCCAGGGGTTGAGGAATCCCAAGGATTCTTCAGACGGGGAACAGGAAAGGATGTGAATGTCATTGTGCGGGAACTTTGGAGTCAGATCGACTGCGGGAAGTTCACGAGATGATAGGAAGAATGGTGCAGACACTTCGGCCCTCACGGGTATGTATGTTATTGAAGTTTTACAACTTCTAGATTCTACTTAAATTGGGTGCTAGACAGCTGGTTGGGGTTCTCATGTTGTCATAATACGGGAATTGAAATCAGTAGAAGACTCGAAAGAAGGGGAAATGGATCTACGTGTGGGAGCAGCGCGAAGGTTAAATGGATCATGGTTTAGATTTGCCCACGGGCCTTGTTTGAACTTATCTCCGGTTTACTATGTACACGCAATTTAGGGAATATTATTATGTTTCATTTTGAACTAATGATAGTTTCATTTTCAATAGATCGATAATTTAGGATTACCGGGAATGGGAGTAGTATTGGTACTCCTTTAAAAATAGTTCTTCGTTTGAACATGATGATCGAGTCATATAACATAAACTTAAAACGGAATAAGCCTAATGACTTAAACCAAACATACCTATGGCATTGCAGATTGGGTCATATTAACGAGAACCGAATCAAGAAACTCCACTCCGGTGGGATACTTGAAGGTTTCGATTATGAATCATACGATAAGTGTGAATCTTGCCTTTTTTAGACAAAATAACTAAAAAGCCACTTCCTTTAGTTCAATGAAAGGGCAAGTGATTTATTGGGGTCATGCCTGCTTGATGTATGTGAGCGATGAACACACATCTGAGGTTATCGTACTTCGTACATTTAGCTGGTGAATTCTGATGAATAGGTTTATGTATCGATGAGACAAATACCACGAGTCCTTTGAAATTAAGGAGTTCGAAATGAAGTACAAAACCAATTGAACAAGACAATAAAAGATTACTCCGATGCGATGGGGTGGAATCGGGTATTGTTTCACAACTCACTCCGGCGGAGCATACAGCGCCGTGCACGAAAGGAGAATGAGCAGCTTAACGATATGGTTTGGTCTATTATTAAGCCTACGATCTACGATTAATTTAAAGGGATATGCTTCTAAGTGTGACAACACCTTAACAGATATTCGACTTAAAATTCGATAGAAAATTCTCATGAGCGTGGTTTTGGAAAGATTCCCAAAGTTGGATTTTCTCGGGATTTGAGGCTGTGAAACTTATGTTAGAGATTAACAAAAGAATAAGCTTGCTTCAATCGAGATAAATAATTATTTCATAGGATATACAAAGAAGCTTGATTGGTTACTACTTACTAAAGCATGAGAATAGAATCTTCATTGCTAAGACAGGAGTGTTCCTTGAAAAGGAATATCTGTCGGAGAAAGGACTAGAAGTAATGTGGTGATTTCATCTTGATGAAGCTTCCGAAGATTGATAAATGATATCGTCATCCCAATGCGAAGCATCGGCCCAGCGCGCGAAATTAGCTGCTTTAGCAGAATCGAGTTCTTGATCATGATTGTTGTGGAAGAACCAGCCCTTAGAATCCAACGGGGATAAATCCCGCAAACAGGCGTTGGTATGGTGAAGCCTTCGTCATTGAAAGTGACGAGCCCGTTTCTTATAAAGAAGCCGATAAATACTTAAGGATCTTTGACCGGATGGCAAATAGCCATGCGTCACGAGATGGATTACATGTACTAAGAACAAGGTTTGGTCTTGTTGGATTTACCAAATGGGGTTCGCCCTATTGAATGTAAATGGATATTTGAAAAGAGAAACACTGATAGGTTTCAAATAAGTTCACGTGGACTATGTGAAACCTACTGCCCGTGGCTATGCTTTCCGAAATCAAATCCGGATAACATAGCCATTGCTACATTTCATGACTATGAAATATGGCAAATGGATGTAAGGCGCCTAGAATGAAAATTTAGAGGGAGGATGTGTATATGGTGCGACCTCCGGGGCTTTACGTGTCCTAAAAGGACCCTAAGTATCAAAGTTGCAAAGGTCATTTATATGGTCTTAGCGAGGCATCCACGCGGTTGGAATCGTTTTGATGAATCAATTAAACCTATTTTGGTTTCATCAGAGCGAAGAAAGTCTTATTGGCATACAAGAAGGTAAGTGGGAGATTCGTCATTCATGGCCAGTCACATGTAGCCATTGACATACTTTATCATTAGGCTTGGCGTGGGGAGTTGCTAAACTCGGTCGAGGATTTCTTTCGTGGCCAATGTTTCACCGATGAAGGGACTTGGCGGCTTCAATATACTTGGAATAAAGATCCGTCGAGATCGGGCGAGAAGGCTAATTGGACTTTGTGGGGATACTTATGTGAATAAGGTGCCTTGAGGTTGGCAATGAAGTAATTCGAAGAAGTGTCTCCCCATGAGACATGGAGTTATTTCGAGCCACGGTGTCACACTAAGTCTTTGAGATGAACAAAATGAAGAGATATTACACTAGAAGCGGCTATAGGATCCATCATGTATGCCATGTTATGCATTAGACACGATGTGTGCTTATACCTTGAGTATAACCCGGTAAGATACCGAAGCTAATCCGGTGAGAACATTTGGATTGCGATGAAATGCGTCTTGAAGTATACGAGAAGAACTAAAAGATACTTTCTTGGCTATATGGTGGAGATGATGAGTTGTAGTCACCAGTACGTACTGGTTTTCAGCGAGGCGACTATATCGTTGCGATGCAGGTATGTATTTGTCTCGATAGTGGAGGCATTATCTTGGAGGTTCAACTGATGCGTGCCGATTCTACCACCAGAATAAAATACGTAGCGGCATGAAACGCTGAAGCATGTTGGATTAAATGCATTGGTAACTTACATTATAAGTACACAGCGTTGAGGGACAGTTGAGGCAATCTTGCAGGCGATATCTCGAGCTAAGGGCCGAGCGCATCTGAATCAACACGTACCCGAAAGTATCGCTTTAATTAGAGATATGCTTAATAGAGGTGATATCAATAGAGAGCCAATCTAGCCGTCACCTTTACGAACCACTAAGTCGGGCAAAGAATGATGAGCATGGAGTGAACATAGGTCTTAGGCAGAGATGTCGCGTGGTGTTAGGTTAAGTGGGATTCGGTATGTATCATTGTGTTGTGAACTAAATGTTTGAATATTATTGCTTCTTATGTTTTAATATATTTGTTTGCTATGTCTATAATGTTTAAATTTACATATAATATACATATAGTACCTCCTCGATGAGTGAGTTAAATCCACTGGGATTCTATGTTTTCTAAGAGTAGCATGAGCTGATTGATACGCCTGCTGACTGAAACATAGGATAGCCAAGGCCTTGGTCGGATGCTGATAGTTAGGGGCGACAAGCATCATATAGATAACATGGTGTTTTGATTAGTGATCAGGAATTGATCATGATATCAGAACTTTCTTGAACTAGATCGATACCATGGAATTTGCTTGATCTATGGTGAGGAATTTGGTATGACGAGCAATTCATAGAAGATATGTATATACGTCCTATGATATTTGTTTAGAATTTTAAGTTCAACAATTCTTAGACTACGATATATAACTATTTGTGCTTCTTACTAAGCTCGTACTTTGACTATGATAAACGTCTGCCTTAGCCGGGGATTATAACGGTATATGTTGGGTCATGGTGAGTCTAGCGATAGATGTTGATATATTGGGAAGGATTTATCCAGATTCGGGAAGATCTCGGGCCTCTCCCAGGTTAGTCGGTTGGTTTATGGGGCCTTCATCTTTATTGATTAAATACTAGAATGAAAGTTGTGGGTGTTTCATGATACAACTTCTTATGGTTGACTCACGACTAGGATAGATCGATAAAGGAATTGTAAGATGTCGATAAAGGAATTGTAAGGTAATTGTCCAAGGGCAAGTAGGGGTGTTGGAAATGTTGAGAATTGATTCTACTTTGTTGCGACAATTGTGTATCAATTCATTTACGGTTTGGTTAAAATGGATACAGGCTTTAGTGTTACTTAGTAATTGTATATTACTAGAATGGGTTCTCATGTCAATTTAAGGGTTATAGGTGATTCTAGATCTTACTCATTGTGTTTATAATAATAATGGTGGTAATTGTTATTATTATACAACACTATTATCACGAGGCCTAGAAGGTCACATACATTACAATGATATTCGAATAATATTTCATGAATGAAATTAAAGCGAGACTTGTATATTGAGAAATGTCTCATAAATATTTATATATTTGTCAAATATATGTTGATGAACATCATTAGGTTAAGCTTTGGAAGTTTAATCAGTCAAGCAATTGGGAATTGATGAATAAGCATTAAGTTATTAGATAATGACTTCGTTAGTATTTTAATTGACTTGTTAGAGTTAATTAAAATAGAGCAAACTCGCAAACTCGTTCTTTAATTAGAAGCTACATGTGGTCTAATTAAGTTAACGAGTTAAAGGCGGTTCTTAACGAGTTTGCTTGAATGGAATTTGAGACTTGGTATTTAAAAGAGGGATTAGGTTTTTATCATAAGTCATAAAAACCTCGGCCTCCCAAATGCTTAGATAACCGCCCCCTCCCCCGTAGAATTGGAAGAGTTTTCTCTTTGATTTCGACTAAATCTTAAAACTTCACAGCAAGTTCAAGTACTTTCAGGTTCGTTTCCCTCTTGAGGTGGTAATGCGATCTAGAGAACATCATTTCGGTGTTGAACAAGCTTTGGAAGGATTTTGAAGAGGCACCACCTTGAGGTTGATTGTGAGGATTTGGGTTCGTTAGTTGCAATGAAATTCTTTTATTAAATACATTTTATATTTTGTATTTAGATTAATATACATTAATTTGAGGATCGGGATATATGAATTGGTGTTTATCTGAATACATTCATATAGATTCTAACATATAGAAGCGATGGTGTGTCATATTGAAATCGAGCAGTAGAAGTCAGTCGATTGAACTCATGCAAAATGTGGATATGTAGCTTTGAATGTGAAGATATCTTTGAGAACAACAAACTCCTCCTGTTCCTATTGATTTAATCAATGATGTTGCCGTTGTTGAACCGGGCTTTTTCGTTATTGTTGAAGAGGAGGACGATGTGGTATCGATAAAGCGGAATCAGTTGGATGCAGTCGGTACCCGAACCCGTTCAGCGATGATGAGGAAGACTACTTTGGCCCAAATGATAGTGACAACTCCTCCGAAGAAAATTAATAATCAAATATTTTAAGTTACAAGTTTTTTCACTAGTAATTTGCAGCTTATTCAAATGCACAATGGTATAGAAGTGTATTTTTGTATTTATTGCTTCTTGATATTGTATTCAAAAATTGTGATATGGATAGTGGTTTGTTATCATGGATATGTAGAGTTTGGTTTGCAAGTATCTTTTTTCCTACAAATGAGATATAACGTGATGTAAATTCGAGGAATGGCAGACCCATAAATATTCCTGCAATCTTTTTTCCAGAATGGAGACGGTATAGCGTCGGGATGGCGACGGTTTTTAAACTACACTTCTCACAAGAATTGAGGGGAAATTCAAATAAGTTATTTTCATTTAGCGTCGGGATGGAGGCAGTTTGCAGTTGGAGGCAGGATAGAGACGGGGTTCTGATTTTCATATTCCCACATATATATCTCGCATTATCATTCAAACGTTATTTTTCAAACCCTTGACACTAATATCCTCTTTATTTTATGTTATTAATTTCATTTCCATAATTTTATTGTCTACTAATCTCCAAATTTGATTTTATTTTGTAGGTGACTAATTATTAATACTTTATTCACTTTCTTTATTTGTTTAATGAATTCAATGGGGTCATTTCTAATTTATATATATTTTTTGTAGAAAGTGGTTGAATTAGTAGTATTCTTCTTCATTTTTTTTAATTTTTATTATTATCTTTAATAATGTAGTTTGATGAATACATATGTAATTTATTTTTGTTACTTTTTTTGTAGGGCAATACTATATTCAAGTTTCGAATAGGTAATTTGGTTTTTTATTTTAATTTTATATTTGAATGTTTGATAACATATAAATAATGTTTGATAATATATAGATAGAATGTTTAATATGTTTTGATATTTATGAATTAATGTTTGATGTTTATATGAATATGATGTTTAATATGTATTTGTTATATTTTTATGTTTGAATCTTTGATGTTTTTATATTTGTTTGTATGAGTTGGATGAATTGGATCTTTTGATATTTTTATATTTCTTTGTATGATTTGGATGGATTTTGTGGTGTTGCGATACTGTTCTTTGCATGTTATTCTGAAACAGTTTGCTTTTAAAAAAATGGAGAAGGGGCGTGGGGATGGAGACGGGACCTTTTAATTTTTTGGCATCGGTATTCGAATAGTGGAGACGGGTTGGAGTCGGGTTTTATTTAATTTTTATGGAGTCGGGATGCTTTAGAGTCAGGATTTTATGGAGACAGATTAGAGTCGGAATATATGGTGGGATTACGTAGGCAGGTTGGGGAGAATCGGGATCTTTATGGAGAAGGTTAGGTCGGTTTCTATGGAGCGGGTTGGGTAGATTTGCTATGGTGACGGGTTGGGAATGCTGGTGTTTTTTTAGCGATGGTTTGGAATGGGGTAGTACTTAATGGTTGACTAAAATGAGGAGGCGGTTTAAGTCGAGGAGCCGAAGTATCTGCGGGAACAGTTTGGAGTCGGGATGGGCGAATGCCCGATTTAGAGAGATATAAAAGGAGTCGGGTGTTTCCCGGCTCAATATAGTAGAAGACGGTTTGGAGACGGTTTCGAGACATCTTTTGCCTGTTTTTCTAGTAGTGAAACTCTTAAAATCACGTTAACAAATTCACAACACAATTACATTTTAAGGGAATAAATAGACAATTCTTTCATTCTTGGTCAAGACATTAACTCATTTAGGGTCCTAAATTTACTTCGGACCTTATTTTCGATCTGTCACCATTGACTGGGATGAAAATACAACTTAATGAAAATGATTGTCACGCTAAACCTAGTTTGTATCATTTGTTGAAATACCATTAATCTAATGTACTCATTATTGCAGATCCATATCATATTTTACAAATCAAGACATATGCAAAGGTAACCGAATATAACTACTTTATAATTGACTAGTTGCAATAAATCTAATGTTTCTAGAATCTGGACTTCTCAAATACTTATCCACAAGTACGATACTTTACCATGCTATAATGCACAATTTCGTGTCTTGGATACATGTTTTTTATTGTAGATTGTAGATGAATTGCCTCCAAAGTAAATAAAGATCTTTATATGATGTTATGACTACTTCATTGATGACGGTAGGCTTTCAAATTAAAAATATTAGATGAGCTTAATCAAAGGAGACTTTCCATAATACTCCCTCCCTACATTCTAATTATAAAATTAGAAGGTTTTATTCAGTATTTTGTCTTAAGTAATAATTTCTCTCTTGAAAAAAGATTGACAAATTTGAATTTTAAACTCATATATATTTAAATTTATGTTATTTAAGGTATGATAAAAGTATATCAAATATTAGTATGTTATTAGTCTATTGTATTATTCATGATATTTTTTATTTAAATATCGATCGGTTGACCAATAGCTCCCAAAATTATGGCATGTCAAGTCATCAAGGGTAGAGCTAAACATTTATATTTCTAGTAAGTTTAGCTGTCATAATAATTAAACTCTAATTGAATTTGATTAATCCCGATGTATTCCTAAATTTGAAGTCTATATTTGCTCCTACAAGTCATGTAACGACTCCACTACTCAATTGCTTGAAAAATGGTTGGTACTTCATAACTATTCAAGAGCACGTATGTACGTACTTTGTGATAGTTAAGAAATCAACTTCTTTACACATGACATGCTATTAAACAAAACCCCTCTTGTGGTCGAGGTGTGGTGAAAGTTTTAAGAAATACTTCGGGATAGAATGCTTTAAGTACGTGCATTGGTAATAAAATGATTGAAGTAGTACTTGTACTTCATTGGAAATGCAATGCTTGAAGTATAGATATGGAATAGCAATTTCATCCCCACTTTGGTGACGGACTAGCCGTGCGGGAGCGCCCAACGTTGAGCGTATCAAAGGAATAGCAATTTCAAAAAGAAATGCTAACACAAACTTCCAAGTCGACGTGAAGTTCAGAATCCAAAGTCTCCTCTTATAGGATGTTTCAACTTTCAATTCACACTATTATCTTATACCCGATAACGGCTAAAATTCATTAATGTTAATTAATTTTCATTAATATTCATATATACTTAATTTTAATATAAACACATTACAAAAATATACTATTATTAGATGGTACACTTGACAAAATCCAAAATAAAGTGTACAAAATTATTCTTTACAGCAATTAAGATTGCACTAAAAATTCAGCTTGAACAAAACACAGACAAATTAAATTGGGCACAGAAAATAAGCATATATAATTGAAATTAATGAATTTTTTTGAGGAAGTGGTACGTGTTACCTAAAATGTACCAAAAAAAGATAAATATATATTATAAAATGATAAAATTTTATGTTTCATCATTAACGAACTATTAACGAACAAAAACTTATTGCATACCAACTTTCCACGTTATTATACTCGGTAGAGTAGTTACACAGACCGTGCAAGTCTGTGGCTATAAAAGCTAAGCTTGACCGATCATAATATAGATCGAGTCACATAAGGCTAATACGTGGCACGGTTGACAAGTGAAAATTAAATAACTAATTAAATCATAACTTAATGAGATTTAATTAATTAAGTCACGTCCAATCAGAATATTACAAGTGGTATGAGGATTTATTATGAAGTGACATGTAGCAAGTAGGGATTCTTTTCATCTTCACATTGGTCATCAATTCTAGTAATTTTAGCCACCTATAATTAATTAAAGATGTGAAATTAGGGCATCATTAAATAAAACCTCAAAAGCCGTCTCATGTGATGATGTGGCAAGAAAGAGAATTTTTTAATCAACGCACTAAATGTGGTGGAACAAAAAAGAAAAAGGAAAAAAATAAGGGTTTCATCCTCATGAAACTAACCCCGTCTCGCACCACCCCCATTTTGTTGGAGATAACTTCATGAATTAATTACATTATTTTCCTAAAACGTTCGATTAATGAATCACCAAATCTCAGGAGATATTTTGTGAATCTTCTCTACCGCTCACATCGTGTGAACGTTATTGATCATCATCATAGTATTTTTACTCAACTGTCGTAATGAAGCCGACTCACTTATCATTGTCAAACCCTACAAACAAAAAATCATTCAATTACTTAATTCTCAAGATTTCATTTTTAAGACATGAAAACCACCTGATAATTAATTTTCCAATCCATTAATCAGGAGAAAGGAAACCAAAGCATGTTATTGGGGAGCAACCCTCAATGGGAACCTAAATTCAAAAAATTATTCGTAGAAAAATTATTTAGCTTAGAGACTCTTTAGTAATTCTCTCATGCATTCCTAAAAACGTGGTCCTGGGCCCCACCACCAAAAGCTAAAACTGCTGACTACGAATTCGCACACCTTGCTTTTTTTAATTGACGACTTAAATAATTATTTACTATCTAACATGCGTGGCTCAAGTATTTTATTCCATAGACACGTTAGTTAAAGTTCGCTTTTCAAAGAAGCTTCAATGTAATATGCTTATTCTAACAAGCACAAGACCAGGACGCTGGTAATAAAGATATTTAAATGACGATGCAGTGTCACATGGGTTCAAAGAAGATCAAGTATGATGATGAAGATCTTAAGCAGAATACTATCCTGTAGGGGGGGTAGTAATATACTTTTTTTCGAAGTTTCATTTATCAATTACAAATTTTAGCAATATAATTTCGGATTAATTAAATTACTCCACACAAATGAGAATAATAAAATGACAAGAAATTATAATGTAAATTGAGGTAAAACGAAAACCAACAAAATAGTCAAGATACAATAAATAAAATGAAATAGTAAGTGGGGAAGCGAAATGACTACCGATTTTATCGAGCCGTTTCTAAGTGTTCGACCGCTTCTGCTTTCCAACCTCGGATTTTGCAACAATCACTACTATGAATAAGGAGAAAACTCGAAGTTCAGACACGCAAGAACTCCACAAAATATGGTGAATCTGGGCTTCTAGCAACCCTACGTTAGAAACCCAAAGCCTCGCCTGCTAGAATTTCGATCTCTTAATCTCCCGATTAAGAACTCCAAGTCATACCTGCGATTTCAATGACTAATATACTAGCAAATGAATGTGAACAAATGTTTTATGAAATCTCTTAAGCTATCAAGTTTTATGAGAGATTAAAATGCCTTTCTTTGAAAGTATTTAAATTGTAGCCTCGTAAATCGTGCAAAAAGTTAGGTAAAAAAGGTGGCTATGAAATTATAGCCTCTCGTGAAACCCCTGGTTCGGGGACTCAGTCGTGGAGAGCCAGTCCCGACCATGTTCCCCACCCTGCCTCAAGAGAATGGGACCGACGTTCGACTACCTCGTCCCGAATTCACTCGTGGATTCTTTCTCGCAACAAAAAAATGTGTTTTAAACCTAACTTTGACCTTTAATTAAGTGTGAATTCAACCCGTTATGCCACACTATCATATTGAATCAAATTCAAGCTTAATTCAAGTTCAAGTGAAGACAAATCATATCCAAATCATGAGGAGGAAATTTTGAAGGCACTTAATTCTCAGAACTCTTCATAACATGTCAACTAAAAGGTGCTCATCGAGAAAAAGCCATGAAGTGGACCCTAACTCAGAAGTCTCTGCTAGAGCGCCAAGCCAAGTCAAAGGATATCAAGTTTAAGTCAGGCTAAACACCAAAAGCTAACGAGTCATATCGTAGATGTCAACATGCGTTAGGAGAGTAATAGATTCATAGTCGAGCTATTTCGTTTGATTATATTTATTTGTAATACCTATGATTTCTCTCAAAGGTTTTTATTAATAAATCTTTGAACATCTTGAGTGACTGTTGTCAAAATTATAAAAACACATAGTGTCTAAAAAGTAGGCATCACATTTATTGACATAAATAACAAAAAGAAAAGAATTGACATGAAATCAGTAGATAGTCAACTTTGCAATTTGCTCTCCAGCTGTTAATTATTTAGAAAAACATATTTTATTAATATAAAGACTAGTTATATATGACCTTATCAAAATTTTACGACTTCGTTTTTCTAGTAATAGAAAACAAAATAAAAATGTTTTTTTTAATAAAAAGGATAATTCGGGAGTTGATACAAAAAGCAAGAAATAATGTTCACACTTTTATATATTTTAGAGATTACGGATTAGGGATAGATGTTATGGATTAGGTATAGGAATAGCGATTAACGAAGTAAATAAATCCAAACTCAGCCCAACACGAATAGGTTTGCTACCAGGATAAAAAAATTCCATAGAGTAGACACTTGAAACTGTTGGGTTTTGCGTGGTTGTACAATCTAATTGTTAAACATGCATATTTATCTCATATTTCCAATAGAAACTTATAAGGGAAGTTATAAATAGGAAAAAAGTCTTTAGTGCCCATGAGAGTCTTTCCTGGCATTCATTCCACCCACCCGTCTCCAATTTTGTCTGTTCTACTCATCAACCTTTTCAAAGTGCACCAATTAAACAATTTTGTGAGGTTAACTAGTATGTTAACTGTTAACTCATTAAAAGCAAGGCTTTAGTGCTATTTTTTTAATATTTCGGGGTTAAATTTTGTTTTCTATTAACTTGAAGCCATTATCAAAAAATCCAAATAATTATTCCCAAATTAAAACCCTCCATTTCCCCCAAATAGATTGAACCCTAACACCTACAAGCCAATTCTCAAACCCTTAATTGGGCCAAAATTGACTTCGAAACCATGTCTAGTATTAGAAACACTGAAGAGAAAATCGTCTACTCCAAATATTATGGTAAATTGTTCATTATGCACGTCTCAACCACAAAACAAAATTCGGGAACATTGTTCTTCGCTTGTCCGACTCCACAGATATGTTATGCGCATCAATTTTGATGGTCTATTGAATCTTTTTGTAATTTTTTAAATCTAATTACATTCATAGTTTAATAGAGGTCATGGTTGGATGCATTGGGTAGATAGAACATGCTTTCAAAGTGGTAGTTTGTCTGTACAATTTGGTGAGAGATTTGAAGCATTTGAGCTAGTCTTGAAGGAGAAGAATTACCAAATTGCACAACTGGAATTGGAGAATGAGCAAATTTTGAATGAGTTGTTTCAAGAAAAACTATGCACTAGGTTCTAGACAAAATACTTGAGAGGCATTGTTGTTGTAGTTGTTCTTTGTTTAATTCTATGTTTTAATAATTGAATTGTAAAATAAGGATGTTTGGGTATCATCAAATGTTATAATGTGTACTATGAATGGGATGTGTTGTATTGTTTCCACTAGGTGTTTGACAAAATACCTACGAGGCATTATTGTTGTAGTTATTGTTTTTCTAAGGATGTTTGGGTATCAATGATTTTGTTTGTTTGAAGATAGTATTATAGTGTTTCCAGTTACATATTTTTTGCTTCTCTTAGCTTTGAAAATAAGCATATACAATGTGCTTAAAACAGTAGGCTAAATGATCAAAACACATAGATTTCAAAGGAGCAAACCTTCCTAAACACAACCACACAATGAGTTGCCACATGTTTAAAGTACTTAAAAAACATACTTAAACAAACTGCGGCTGACATAGTTTTCGAACAAGAGTACTTGTCCCAAAAACAAAGCACAAACTGGCACACATTGGTGCATTAAACAAAAGTAATTGTCTATTACAAAAGCAATGAACTGCTCCCCAAATCTCTTGATTTTTTCTTTCTTCTAGCCACCTTGAGACAAGCTCTTTCCTTTTGCTCTCTTCAATTTTTGAAGGATAGTTCTTTTTTTGGCCATTGGTTAGCTGAGACTGATTGAAGTTGGAGGCATGTTGGCCTGTTGTTTCTTTCTTGGCTTAATTGGAGCTCACTTGGATAGTTGGATATGGTGGAGTCTCGCGCGCGCTTTGTCGGTGACGTGGTCGAAAGTAGTCGCAATGGAGTTTCAGGGTAATATTTCTCCTCACGGTAGATCGACCATCTGGTACAATATTGTGTAGGGTTTTTAACTTATCTAATCGGTTCTAAACTTATCAGATATGAATCCCAAGATGCTACGGATCGTACAAGAACAATAAACTTATGAACTACAAGAGTGTACCTTTTTCTTGAATAAGTTGGCAGTGAAAATTGTTTGATCACGATAATCAACGTAGAGTATCTCCAAGATAGTCCACACCGCAAATTGTTAGTACTCTTCGTGACGCTATGACCACAAAGCAAACTAGAACAAAAATCGGTGAGAAATAATCTCTTCAAATGAGTGGAGTTCGGGCGACTTGGGAGTAAGAGGACGGTTTTTTATTTCATGCAAATCAAAATTTGAGCAACTTTAAATAGGTAACACATATTAGAGATTCAAGGAGATAAACACTCCTCCGAATTTTTTCATCCATTCTAGCAAAATTCTTCAAACCGACCTCCCCTATTCCCGGGACTCGATTTTTTCTGGCCCTAAATATTTCCTTTGTGTTTCACTTATACACAGAGGTTTATAACACATTTGTTATATCGCTCGCTTATTGGTAAGTGGTGTGACCTCTAGGATGATCAACAAGAGTAATATATTAAACAATATTGACCGACTAATGTACTATATATGGGGATTACGAGCGACCCAACTAAGCTTCATCAGAATCCCTAATGATACTGCAAATCCTAAATATTAATTATCTAATAATTAATATATATTGAACTTACATAATTTGAATGATCAAATCGGTTGTACAATCAAATTGTTCAAATGGCATTTTATGAGATCTATTATCTCATAGTTCCAACACTCCCACTTGCTTTTGGACGATTTATGATATAGTATCAACGATTCCTTCAATAAGCAATTTTCAGCGATTAAGATTTGGTAAGAAGTTTGTCACCAAAGTCTCGCAACCGCAATTCTCTTGGTAATAGACAAGTCAATGTGATGTCCATCTCATAGCCGCGGTGGCCACCGCATCACCCCTTAACTCTCCAAGATTCTAGAAATCTACCGATATATCCTATTGTATTGATCCCCATTGCACTCCAGCTTCCATTCATACTCTTTAGTATACACAACCTAAGACCGCTATAATCCCTCCCCCGTTATGCAGGACGCTTGACAAGCGTCAAAGTGTCGATAATTACTTAACCGATTCATAATAAACATGAACAAATGCGACCAAGATCGAATAAATGTATAATGACGAATTACGAAACATATATAATATGAAATTCATACACGTATGAATACGAGAGTACTTACAATACGCAGCGGATATTAGCAACTTTCTTCCTCACAAATCCTCCGTAGAATCCCTCAGCACCTCAAGTGAAATGCCTCCAGTTAGTCCACACCAAGAGCGGTTGAGTCACGCGATTGGACTTGCTAGAATCTTACGAGCAATTGGACAAGAATTTGAGTCAAAACTTTGACTCAAAAACCAAAGGGGCAGTGGTGGGGGAGGCCGAATCTTTTTGGGGGAAAGAGGATTTAAAATGAAATGCTTAGGTTTTTCATTTCATCTTTTCCTTATATAGTCCCTTTGGTTTTGGTCGAATAGCTTGATCGTTGGAGCAAATAGTCAATTAAGCCGTTAGCTAACTTATTACTAAACGAGAGTAAAGCAGAATTTAACAAGCCGACTAATAAGCTCTGTTGCAAACCGTCACAATTGAAATAGCAATTAATTGTTTCCGGGTTTTGTCCAATTTGTATTTTAGATTATCAATGTAAAACTTCGATTAGGTATCTGTTGATTTTAATCAACTCTCGAAGTTTAACAATATTGATTTAATTCCATACGGAATATAACTCAACTTCATCAGATGTGTCCTAGCACGCTTCTTCAATTCTTGAAAGGACTTCACAACCGAGTCCATTCAAACTCTCACCCTTTCTTTATGGCTCAAGAAGTGGCAAACCACGCATCCCCTACGCGAGATATGAACCGGGTCAAGGCAACAACTTCTCCCTGGCCAACCTCTCGCGCCTCAGGCGCTTTCAAGGCTCTATATGGTTTCGTACCACTTCTATCTTGTCGTGGGTTGGGTTCAATTCCCTTTGGCCGATCATATAGCCGAAGAATTTTCTAGAGGTCACTCCGAAGATACACTTGTCCGCGGAGCGTTAGTTGTACTTCCAGAATTTCAAAGTTTCAAGAGGTCAAGCCAGGTCCTCACGCCCGACTTTGATGAGCATGTCGCCCACGATATTTCCATGTTCACCAATCCGCTTGAGAACAATCTTTATTTACCATCCTCTCCTACGTGGCTCCCGCGTTGTTCAAGCCAAAAGTCATAACCTTCCGCCAGGTGTCATACTGGCCATTAACGCAGCTTTCTTACATCTTCTTCGCTACGAGTATCCGGTGGTACCGGAAAGATAAAGTAATCCACTACTTTGTACCCAAAGACTTAATCAACCAAATTTATCAATGTCGGGCAAAGGATGAATCTTCGCGTGCCTTGGTTGACGGCGGTGAAGTTCGTGCACATCCGCTGCGCCCCATCGGGCTAGACTAACACCACGCTGCCGCCTACGTAGGGAAACAAGAGCTCCCCGTGATTGCATTTACCCCAGCAATTTTACCTACCTCCCCGGATGGCTTCCACTTCTCCTCCTAGAAGGTCTTCTTATTTTGTCAATCGCTTGTAGTGCGGTCAATGATATTAACCGTGGATCCTGACACGGCCGGTCCAATTCCCCATGTATATCTTTTGGTTCCCAAGCAAAGATATCCCGGTACTCCCTGAGGACTCGGATACATGGCCTCGCGTTTTCCCCAAGGTTGCGCATATCTTCAAAACTCGCCGGATCCCTTTTCATCGAACGAGATACTCCAATCTCTCTGCAGCGGCGCCTTTCTGCCTCTCCTCCGGTACCTCTACAGCAAACATTCCGATATCCGGCCCATCGAATCCTGGTGGTTCCCACTCCATCTGGGCCTTTATCCGCTTGGTCGTGCTGTAGCATCCGCGTGCCTTCTTCTCACAACGCCGGCCAACCTATTATTCCATTGTAGGTCTGGCTTACCATGTCCTCGACAAGGAACTCACGGCGCGCTCCCTCAGATTCACCAAAGATCCGCCCTACTAAGCTTGGCTATCACGGGTGATACCTGTAGGATCCTCATAAAGGGACACTCTATCTCCTTAGAATCCTTCCCCGAAAAGGACAAATTAAAAATCAAGGCGCGCCTCGCGGTTATCGTGATATATGTCCCGCTAAGTATACGCCTGCCTATCGCCTGCACTCCCTCTCGCCCGCCTCTGCATAACGCTCACCCTTCCGGTGACGCTGAGGTCCATCCGGGATCCCGACTGCCCCTCAAGTGGTTACTGACCATACTCGGGTCTCCTGTGGACATAACTTTAATTGCCCTCACAACGAGCCTCTCTATCTCAACTTTCTTCAAAGCCGGGTACACGGTATCATGCCCGTGATCATTGTGGCATCGTAGTCTGCTCTCAGATCTCTTGGTCTCAGAGGTCTTCTAGGTGGCCGGGTAACAAACTGTCATTTTCAATTTCCAGAACACATTCCCAAATAAGCCCCTCAAGGGACACACATACTCGATCTTTCCCTCCTTCACCTCTTCCTTTCCTGATCTGAGCGAGGCACCCCCAAAGGTGCCTCCTGGGAGCACTGATCCTCATCTCAAGCGCCCTTTTGGGCTCATGTCAAGGACACGACTGGCGCCCTCTACCCCTTCTCACCCCTCTTTCTCCGCCTCCTCGATCCGAATGTATTTATAGGTCCATTCATCGATCTCCACCAAATCCCGAGACTGCTTTTTGAGGAGCAATTCCTTGAACTTACCTATCCACAACCCTCTACGAATAAATCACCGCACCTTCGACGTCCTGTGTATCAAGCTTGAACTGCTTGAAACCACTCCCTAGAAGGAAGCTGACACCATCTTTTCAGCTCGATGGTCATCGTGGAGTGCTCATTTTGTCCCCGCCGAACCTCGTCCTACACAGTCCTAAGTGAACGGGTTTCTTTGAGTTCCCTCGGCTGACGCGCGATACATCCTTCTAGCAACTTGGGCTTGAACCATTTTAGCACCTGTCCGAATTAGGCCGGGCCGGAGTGCCCCGCAGAAACCCTACGTCCGGCCGTGAATGGACATCCGTATTCAGAACTACGCACGCCAGCTTCCTAGATCCTTCTTCCTTTGCCGGGTACGACGGGTGCCCCTTTTGTCGGGTAAAGCAGGAGCGCCCGCGACCTACGTTGGTCCCACGCCGGGTCTATCCAAACTCTTCAGTGCATCCACCGCCACGTAAAGTCAGCTATCGCTCAGACGGAGTCGGGCTACTACGCCTCCTCGCTCCGACCTCATGGCGACTTTGCCGCCTCTATAACAAAGCCATTTCCTCCGCACCGGGAGTCATGCATAGTCTCCTCCTCCTCCCATCTGACTATACTTACGGATCTTCCCTCAATCGGGGAGTTTCTCCCCAAAGCTGTGATCACGCCGGCACGGATAGTCCCCATCATCTTCATGGATTATTCCGCCATCTCCGTGGATGTAAATTTCCCACCTCGTGCACGGCCCCGCCGTAGGCTTCACAAGTTCCTCGATACTGGCCGGGCATCGCTCGCTGGCCGATCATGGAGATCACCCAAAGTCCATCGCTCCGGTTATTGCTGGCATCATTTACTCTACGACAATTGAAATGCGCGGGCGGTGACTTTCTTAACGCAAGTCTTCCACTATGGTCGCCAAATGACGACTGCCCAAGCTGCAATTGATCACAAACCCCCAAGCCGAGTTGGAGCATGCTGATCCAAATGATAGCTTCAGAAAACAAAGGATCGGTTTCGGCCGGAAACACTCACGACCAAGTCAAGAAGACCAAAGAGTTGCTTCAAAAGCAGATTGTAGACAAAAGCCAACTTACTGGGATTCAATCTAAAGGCTACATTTTATAGTTAACTCGAATGATTACTTTGGTCGAGTCTTGTTGACTCCTTCATGACCACTAATGATTTAAGGCCATTACGGACTAAGTAATTACGTACTCTACCACATCTTGTTCTGGAGTCGAATCGCCATTAATCCTCCAACTGCCCTCTTTCTTTCCTGGCCATGTTCTGACAATTGACCCATTTAACTCAAGTGATTCACACTCCTACCACCTCATGATCCGTGATCCATTTATTCTGCTTCTTGCTCGATCCATCTTCAAAGAACCTTAACTACGGCCAGCTTCCTTGGATAATTTCATTTAATAATTATCATCCTCCACAGTTAATCAAACCATAAATGTCTTTAGTAAAATCTCTGATCATATATCACTAGGTGTTAAATTATTCGTGATTTCAATTATTCGTGATTTCAATTATTCGTAGATTTCTTCCATGCCGATGTAATGATTAAAACTCAATACTAAAAAGATTTATGACAAATCTCAGTTTTGGTTGGACTGACATGTTATTCTACAGCCCACTCACCTAATTTCCATACCACACTGGGCAATATTCTCCACGATTACAATTGTGCAAGAGGTGGAGTTTCAAAACAAAATTGTTTCCTCATGTACCTTACTATTCAGATAATTTATCTTCTATCCTACTATTATTCACATAATTTATCTTAAAATAATATATCACGTCAATGAGCACTTATTTAAAACCTAAATCGATTATCAAAAATCTAATTGAAACAAAATTTGAATAGATTGAGAGATCATATGTTAGTGATTTTAGTGGATTAACTCTTATATCGGGAAACACGAAACCATGTGGATGCATGGGTTTGGGCGACGGCCAGAGAAACCCAAAACCAACCCAATAGATTTTGGCCAGGGCCGAACTCCAAACCCAACCCATGTTGTCGGATCTGCTGGAGCTGCTGGCTGATGCCATAGCTGACAAACGCCTTTACATACCCTATTTTATCAATCATATTCATAACTAATTCAAATATGTAGAATGAAATGAAATAAAGTGATGATAATACTTAGAATAATAAAAAATATAACGACCTTTTCAATTTCCATTCATATTTTCAAAAATCCTTAAATGCATGTTCAAGATCACATATTTATTAAACCAATTTTGAGAGCACATAAAGTAACTTTTCTTCCTTAACTAAGTAATGCAAAGTTATTAGAAATTTTTTTTTTTTTAATTTTCTTTTTTAATAATGGTTGTTTGACAAAGTATTTTGCCCATAACCACATCAAGGGGCATACCCTTGAACAACTCTAACTTTTAACAAGGAATGTGAACTAAGAAACAGTAAAGAAAAAGAAAATCAACTCCTAACAGAACTAACTTATCTAACATCTAGTGCCAATACCCCAATCTAAACAAATCAACAAGTTAGTTTGAGTCTTTTTAATTCTTCTCCACCTACTTCCTCTTGTTGCAACAATTGACAAGATGGAATATAACACCTGCTCAGCTGACTTGCAAGTGCCAGTAAAAGTCCTTTCATTGCGCTAAATCCAAATAGCACAAACAACACATCCCAGCACCAGTCTACCAATTTGCTTCACAAAGCTCTTACGCTGAAACTTTTCAATGCACCATTGTTTCACTTCTGCCCAACACATGCCCTGTCTTTACATACCAAGCTTTTGCATCAAGAATCTCCAGATGGTTGTTATTAGATATTGTACTTAGTACCAAATTATTCATTAGAATAAAGACTAATAATGGGTAGTAGTAAGTAGTAGTAAACGCTAATTCTAAAATGAACGGCGAGCTAAACAATGAAATAAAACCAATTGGTTGTTAGTATCGACATTAAATGAATTTATTGAATGATAATTAGGTTAATATTTTAAACTTATTGATATATCAATGGACTAATTATTGGTAACGCAACTTTGCCTAAGATACTATTGTATTTTTAAATAAATGTATATTTTTAAAATAGCAAATGTATTATTCATAATTTCGGTTCACCAAGGTAAGATCGAAAATTATCAAAAAATAATTAAATCGATTAAGACGAATTAATCAAATTAATTAGCTGGCCGGAAAGTTCACTCAAAAAATATCACGCTACCGATTGTGTTCTCGATTAAACCCTAACTCAAATCAAAACCCCTGTAAAAACGGTATAGGTTCCCAAATCAAGCCCCCTGAGTTAATCGAAGTCAAAAATAAGGGTTTCTACATTAATTAACCCTAAATTTGAACTCAAATGCGCTCCTAAAATAGCCTCGCATTAAATGTCAATTGGGTGGGTAATAAAACCCCTAATTTTATTAATTAAACTCGCCATATCGAGCATTCCGAAGCCACAAAATAAAACAATAATATAAAAATCACGGGGTTTAAACAAGACTAAACATATGTGGTTCAAAACTGCTACTATTAAATTATGTGGTCCAAAGTCAAGATTCCGTAAGTCGTGACAAAATCATGTCTAAAGTGTCAAAAACACATGAAATACTAATTTGTAGTTAATACAACCTTCTTCCTGTTTAAATAAAGCGCCTAAAAAGGTTTTCTTGGAGGAAAACAACTTCCAAAATTATCCCATTTCTAGATTCTTCAAAATTCAATCTGGCCAAAATCGTTGATCCAAATTAAATCAACCAATCGTATGTAAAAGATTCGAGTTCCAAAACCTATAAATATCCCCCTCCCATTTCCACGAAATGATTCATCCACACCACCTCCACCACCAAAAAATACACAAAAACCTCCTAGAATATGTGAGAAAAACCCCCGATTTCTCTCTAAAGCCGCCAAAGAAACATCACGTAGTTGGGTCGGAAAAGCACTCAAAGCGGCCAAGACAAAGCATTAAATTAAGGATTATAAACCCTATAATTCTTCGTTGAAGGAAAACCCATTTAATCCGACGAAGTTTCTCAGTACTAATGACTGCGATTGTGTTTACGTAGCCCCCCGATTATTCAAATTTGACTTGATAAATCTGGCTTGATTCATCAAATCCTGTGATATATTAATACACTGAATGCTCACCCTCAGAATGGATTCTAGGCGTAAAAATACCGCTAAGACCCCCCTGCCTACTGACTCAAGATTATCACCATGTTGAACTCCACCTTCATACTAATCATCACTCTACAACAACAGTTCTGGTAGCGCCATAGCAGTTTCGGCTTGTGCCATTTCCAAAGTTTTAAATCGCTCCCTGCCGGCGCCAAATCTCAACAATGAACAAGCCGGCGCCAAATCTCGCAAGCCCCACGGCCATATCCCTTAAATCCCACTCAATGCTTAAACAAATCAAGGCCGATGAAGATACAAACAAGAAGAACACTGCCTCACTCCATAGCTCAAGCTCGGAGTCCTATCCCAAATCAATTGTCATATCACAAGACTGAAGCCCATCAAAGCATAAACGGCCCTCAAGCCACAAAAGGTGAAGTACCTCCCGGGTAATAAATCCCAAAGTCCTGATCTAAGCAATTATCCAAATAATGCTCCACCAATACTCAAAGTTAAGTCCTAAGTCCGGAACGCCAGAATAAAACGAACAATTTACATAGACCCGGGATCGCCTCACACCCAAGATCGCCTCTATACAACCAACACTTAATATATCCTGCCTGCTCCATCACACGTGACATCTATCCAAATGCAGCTTTCCTATCCAAACTGCTAAATCAAGCCAAATCAAATCCAAACAAGATCAAATCAAATCCAACCAAGCCAAATCAAATCAAGCTCAAGTCAAGTCAACCCTCGATACCAAGCTCTTATCAAGCACTAAATCAACCGTCGAGCAAAGCCCATACATCTCAATAAATCATCAAAGAACGCTAGTGGATCCAGTAGCCTTGACAATGATTCTCGATTGATAAACCCAGATACCTGCTAATTTTCCCCTACAATAGCTTTATTTTCAGACCCCTCTTATCATAAATAATAAAATTCTTCTTGCATTATAGTCGGTTTCAAGAACTTAAATCACAAAACCCAACTCAATATATGGGTTTTTTAAATGAACTAAACTAGACCCATTAAGCCAAGGAGTATCTTAAGTGAAATAGTCTGATGCTTGTTTTATTCTTTTCCACAGACACAGCTAGATTATCCAGACTTGAACCAGGAGACTTGCCCGTGAAATCAATCAGACAGTTCATGTTAATGTCATGAGCAAGTACTTGTTCAAAGTCACATTCTTTAAACTGTTCACTGATACAAAGGAACATTCTTTAATAGTCTGGAGGAATTCAAAGGCAAGGAACCGCAGTAACAATCACCTGTTAAGTATACAGTCTAATAGTGAGAAGATACTGAAAGAAATGCTTAAGTTTAATAAAAAGTCAAAATTAAGGAATATTTATTAAACCTATTAACCACTTAAAATTAATTAATTTAGCACCTAGTTTATTAAGCTTTTTTGTTAATGAATTATTTTAAGTAATTAATAAATTAAGAACTTATCAAAATCTTTAATAAAATTTTGCTAAAATTTCTTTATTTTTCTCCTTAAAAAAATCAAAAGTGATAAAGTCCAAATTTCATATATACTTATCCTCCCATATTTCACATCTCACTTATCCTTCTATTATTATTATTATTATTACATATTATTATTATTATGACATATTATTATTATTATTATTAAAAATAATAAAAATAATAATATAATATCTATTTCAAAATGATAATCGTTGATAAAAATAATTTATTAACATCGTTAAAAACTACATAATGTGTTGTAAAAAGCTACATTAAAAATATAAAAAGCTACATCGAATTTGTAAAATGTATGACAAAACAATCAACGACAGAAAGAAAAATTCTATGATTATTTTGAAAACGAGAAGTAATAAGAAAATTATTCATGTAACAAGAATAATAAAACAGAAATCATAATAATAATAATAAAATACTAATAAATATAATAATAATCATAAATAAAAATAAAAATAAAATAAAATGATAATAATAATATAATAATAAAAGAAACATAATAATAAATATATTTAATAATAAAAATCATAATTAGTAAAATATTAAAAAATAAAAATTATAAATAATAATAAATACTAATAATAATTAAAAATGTAGCTGAAACTCCCCTCCATCCCTAATTCATATGAACTTTTTCCCAAAATAGAATTCCTTAAAAGGTTCTCGCCTAGAAAAGAATGGAGGAAAAATTTAAAGTCAGAAAGCAATTTAACTACATAAAAGTGTGCGTAAAGCCTAAATGTCTTAAGAAAAGTTTCAATGAGGGAGTTTTTTTTTTTAATAATAATAATAATAATAATAATACATAATAATAATAATAATAATAATATTAATAATATTAATAATAATAATTAAATAAGAAGAAAAAACAATAATAATAATAATAATAAAATAACATCAATAATGCACTAAAAAAATAACAATTAATAATAATAATAATGACAGGTTAATAAATATAAATATAAAAATAATAACAAAATAATGATAATAATAATAAAAGAAATAATAATAATTATAATTAAAAAATAATATATTAAAATAATAACAAAAATAATAGTTAATAATAAATAATAATAATGTAAAAATAATAATAGTTAAAACAATATAATAAAAAAGGATAAGATAATAAAAATTATAATAATTAATAGTAATAAATAAATTATAATAAAAATAATAATAATAACAAAATAATAAAATATTTAATAAATAATAATAATATAACAATGTAAAATAATTAAAAAATAAATAATACTAAAAGCAATACTTTAATAATAATTATTATTATTATTTATATTAATAATAATTAATTGGTTATTATAATGAATAACACATTGAATTAACAAAGAAATAAAATTGAAAATACAAAGAATTAAATAGAATAATAAAATAATTTAATATTTCACGTTAACAAATTATAATATCAATAAAATACAGTTAATTAAATTAAAATAACACATCCGAGTATTATGTAAATCGAATAGAGTAAAAGTATAAAATTATTGTCCTGACAAATCGAAGAATTCAGAAGCTAAAAACCTAGGTATGTTTTTGTGATTGTAACTGTAGAAGATGAAAATTATTTAAATTATTCGAGCTAAGAGTTAAAAAATAAGCTATGAATTTTAACTTAATTCTTGTTAAGGATCGATAAGTACTTTAATTTATTAACTACTTAAAAATAATTCATTAACAAACAAAGTTCTTTAATAAATGAAAGTACTGAATTAATTAAGTTTGAGTTTAACAAACACCTATTTTGGAAAACTTCAGATAATGTTTGTGCAATTATCTCGTCTAGTCTCAAAGCAGAAAGCTAACTCATAATCTCAACAGGTTCAAAACCTCTAACAATGGAATTATAAACTGCATCAACAATCACCTGTGTCTTCCTACAAATATCTGCCCACTTCTTTCCTATTCAACCCATCGGCCTTGTTTATACCGTTAACCTTGGGACCATAAGAGTTTTGATAAAGATCTGCCTGAACCACTCCCCACTTAGGCCGTGGTTCTACAACCAGAAAGATTGATAAACTTGGAAAGGCTTGAGTACTGAGCCTCATTTTAAAGGAAATTCAAGTCAGCAGACGAATTGCTTCCATTGAGCTCTGGCGCAGTAATTATCCATTACCATTATCGCTATGAAGAAGTTACACCTTCCCATCCTCCCAATAGAAAGATGAGCCACATGATAGAATGACCCCTGATTTGTTCAATGAAGGGTTACGATTAGCAACAACAGTTTTAGGGAGTTGGTAATTGTTGGCCCAAAGAATTGCTCGGATGCAATACCATCCGAGATCACCTACAGCTCCCTGTGCAGTGAGATCTGGCTTCATTCTTATGTCACTTTCGAGAAATTCGGGACTAGCTTTATATGAGAAGGAACTAAAAACCTGAAAATTTTAACGAAGTTGTTATCTTAGTTCAACTAGTATGGACTACTAAGCACATACAGTACAGTATAACAATATTCAATATGAATCTATCACTCCTTTATTTGGTAAGGATATCAGATGTATCAAACTGCCTCTGTAATAACAATTGTATCTCAAAAATGATTCTTTACCATAGTTTGACATGTCTATATTTGTATATGATAGTCTAGGATTGTGTACGAAGTTGTTTCCTGTTACACAATCAATAAACAAGCGAGTTCAAAACATTCTTACAGTCTACTGCCGACCACATTGCATACAGTAGACTGTTTTTAAGCATTCGTCCATTCACTACTTCAAAATTTAACTCTAAAGACGAAAAATAGAGTAATCTGATAGTTGTCCTGTTAAAGAATACAAGTATGGAGCAGCATTTTTATCATCGGAGTTTTCGTGTTCAAAATATTACATCATTACAATGTGGTTCTTATAGTAAACAATAAAATGATCGAGCTGGATAAAAGAATAAGCATAACACATCAAATAATACTGACAAAGTTGGCGCCCATAAATTGATAACCATATAATTATTGAAAAAATATAGAGAGGAAACAAATATTGCAACTTAGATTGCATAGTTGATGAGATGAATTGAAGTGCAGATATAACAAAATAAAGAAACTTACATATTGGAGACGGCCAAACCTTTCCCCATCAAGAAATTCTTCCATCTTCAACGTTCGAGGATGATGCATAAACATAGTTGCATCCATGAACTGCACGGCGTTAGATTCACAGGCCTCAAGTATTTTTTCAAGCTCAGAGACATTTGAAGCTCCAGGCTTCTCTAACAAAACATGCTTCTTTTTCTCAGCTGCTAAGACAGCCCATTTCAAGTGTAGGCTAGCTGGGAGGGGCATATAGACAGCATCTACTTCTGGATCGTCGAGAACAGCTTCATAGCTTCCATATAATTTGACAGAGGAAGGCAAGAAATTCTCAGATGAAAATCTTGAGGCCGTTTCGATGGAACGGCTTCCTATTGCATAGAGAGTAGTGTTTGGTGCAAGCTCTAGAGCTCTACACATCTTACGACCCACCTTAGCACAGCCTAATATCCCAAATCTGATTTGGGTTTCTACCATTTCCAAACTTAGCTGCTAGAGTCTAGAGAAATGATCTCAGTGGATTTCAACTTAGTTTCAAGACCTAGTTAATAAAGCAATTCATGTTCATCTTTTTCAAATTAAGTAGCTTTATTTTAAATGTACAAACATTCAAATGAGCAGGAAATTAAGTCTGAGTTCATTGAAAGTACTTCTTCGGTCCAAATTTACTTGATCATCTAATAAAATTTGTTCTTTTTTTTTTTTACTTCGATCATATAAGATTTCAATATACTTACGTTGATTTTTACATTTTTATTCCTTAATAAAAATTAATTTTCATTTCACGATTAACTAAAGATTTTTGCGTATATTATCAATATTAATCCATCCTTTAATAAATATTTTTTGACCTACGACAAGAATTTACGACGGAACAGTATTATTCTAGATCAAGTGGGCATACATATTATATTATTCACGGCTAATGTGCCGGCATCTTTTCCTTTTATGTTTATTTATATATTATCTAGATGTACAGTGCTGATCTTTCCTCAACATCTTTTAGATATAATAATGTGATTCTCTATCTCCATGTGATCTCTGAAGAATTCTGGGGTATTTCTAACTTTCTTGAAGTAAAGATCTTCACAGGAATCACATAAATGTAAGTATAAAAAGTGTGAAATCATACGGATATCAAATTCGACACTTTTCTTTTCACACGCCTAAGATTCTTAAATAATATTCACTTTTACTGTCAAATAAAGAAGGCCATTCAAAATATGGGAAATTATTTTTCTCTCCTTCCACATCACTCCAACATATACCCTACCATATTTTTCTATTTCCTCTTTATTTATTTCATATATAATTATTAAATATATAATTACTACAACAATTGATATGAAAAATTAATTAAATTTGATAAAATATTTTTTTAATTTCAAAAAACTATAATATGCAATACAATAAATAATATTATAATTTTTAAAATAACACACACATTCATTGTAACCATTCTTTTTTTTTTTGGCCCAACGACACAAACTCAAGCTCTCTATTTATGTAACTCCGAAATAAAAAGGTAGGCAATCTTTTTTTTTTTTAATATTATAATTATCAGACAAAAACCATTTTAAAATCAAGCCGAACAGAAAAGGAGTACTAATCACCTATTGCCAATGGCAGAAATTTTTTATTTTTGTTTTCTTTATTGCTTGTGGGACCATTTCGGTGTCAAAAAAAATCTCTATCAAATATTGATCCACTAATTCAAAGAACGTTAAATTTGACACTAATTTAATCTCTCACAGAAACGATCCTCTTAACATCCTAACGATTCCTCGCTAATACAATTTTAATGTTAACGATAGACAACATACAATCTGAAGTAGCATGGTTTTAGATTTTAGAGACACAATCATCACATTCCACCCAAGATATGTTTGGAATTGATGTCAATTCTCACATTTAAATCAACTTCTGCTACCTTCACTTCATGAAAGAAGTGAAGATCTACACACGACAGATATACAAAAGGTAGCATAAACGACGCATCCAATTACATTTTATTCGAGAATAGTGACTTAATGCATACAGACAAGGGATAATCAACTTGCAATCTCCACAGGCTGGAAGCCTCTCTCGATTGATGCTTTCACTGCATCTATAATCAGTTGTGTCTTCCTGCTCAGAGTTGGCCATTTCATTTCAGGTTTCGCATTTTCCTTTTTAATACATTGAACAAGCCTAGAGAATTCATTCACCATTCGAACCTCCTGCGGGAAATCAGTCGCGACAATGTGCTTACTTGGCAGGGGCAGCCATCCAGTAACCAGTTCATTGAAGCCTGACTCTGTAGATGCATTGAATGTAGCCTCTTTCTCTTCAAAAGGAAGAACGAAGTCAGGTAGTGTCAGCGTCCCCTTTGTTCCAACAGCTGTAAAATTCATTGTCAGATTTGCCAAGAACGAGCAATGGAAGGTTGCCAATTTCCCATCTTCCCAGTGCAAGGAAGCGCTACAATCTAGTATAACCCCTGATTTGTTCAAAATTGGGCCACGTAAAGCCTGAACTGATTTAGGCATTTCATAATTTGCTGCAAACAAGATTGCCCTGATGCAATACCACCCAGTATCACCAAGGGAACCTAAAGCATCTAAATCTGGCTTCACACGGATATCATTGTCCAAAAAGTCGGGTTGAGCGGCAAATGTGAAACTGCTTTGCACCTGTAAATTGCACAACCACAAGATCGAAGTACGATACTAAGAAATGTCTATTATTATTCAAACAATTTTTCTGGATGCAAAGAAAATACTCCATTCTAAACTAACGATTCACTGTTAAACAGAAATTAATGATTAAAAATAAATGGAGTAACTTGAACTAAGTTCATCTTTGATCAATTTTAAAATTTGGCCATGAATGTTATGATTAGGGATGTTATTCCGATTCAAACTAAAAACCTAATCAATCAATTTATACCACCGATTTTGGCTGTAAAATAAAGACCGAATCAAAATGGTAAGAAAAAAATCAAATCAATAAAAATTAATCGGTTTCGGTTTATAAAACCGAGTATATATATTTTGTTTAAAAGTGATTTATTTTTAATTTATAACTATTCTAGTTTGAAATCAGCATTTATTTTAATAAATCACGTATTCATTTAATATTTAGAATATTTGTTAGTAATTAACGTTATTACGCATATGTTAGTAATCCGCTTTGTTTCATATTTATTATCACAGTACTGCTTAAACTTAAAAACAATTCGTTAAGAATACCGTGCTAACTGTCGCATCGACTATTTTATCACGATTCGTACAGATGCGGCCGAAATTTATGTATTTTATTTTAATTTCAAATACCTAACTTTTTATATTATATTATTGTTATAAACCGAAAAACCGAATCGAACCGAACCGAATAAAGATAAAAACCGATATCAACCGAATCGATTCAAAACTAAATTAATATCAAAACCCGAAATTGGCTTGTATTTAAAAACCGATAGAATCGGCCACAAAAAGTTTTCGAAAACCGACCAACCAAAGTTTAAAATATCCCTGGGGCTATGATGAATGATTATACATGCTTCTTGTATCTTCAAACCAAACCCGTAACTACCCCTCCTTCCCCACCCTCCATCGATCAACATGATATTGATATAGTTCATCGACTACTTATCCATTAAGGGAGTAGAGCACTTCATAAATTAATAGCTAGCCTAAATTAATCATAAATAAACTTCAGATCTGCTCAAATTCAGTCACCGTTGATTGAAACGTAGTGCACAAGGAATCTGAACTTGTTGTTAAGCAGCACAACCTCCACAAACAATCCCTTTTACAATTGAGCAACCAGTAACAGGGTTGGTTTGGTGTGGGTAGGGTCAGGGTAGGCGGGTTAAGTTGAAGATAGTATGCTTTATTTTATTTTTCATTTAATTGATTAAAACTGATGCAATTAAGTATTTCTTATTTAAAAAATGATACATAAATATAAATATCTTATTTTGCCTTTAAATTTATCTGTTTAAATAGAGTTTAGGCGTCAAAAAAATATTTTTCAAAAGTTCAGTGCCAAAAATCACCTTACTATTTGAAATATTGAAAGATTTAGGTAATAACAAGCAATGAAAAGATCATTATGGTTTGTGCCCATAATGCTAGTTTTGGCACATCCATACTATGTCACAAATCCCCAATAACAAGCAAAAAATTCAAATTATCGAACTGAGTTAATTAAAATCCGGTATCAGTAACCAGATTATTGAGAAAAAGACTATTGATCAAACTCAGAATAATGAACTATATCCTTCATTTTATCATTTTCACAGTTTAAATACTAACGAAATAAGTAATCCATCCGCATCAATATAACTGATTGTTTTGGCTATAAACCCTTTATTATTGATGTGTGCAAATTTTATCTCTTGCCCTTCATTAATTAGAGAGAGCTAATGATTATTTCATCACCTTAAAACATTATCAACTTTTAAATTTTTGATAGTTATACTTTTTAACCTTTTTCATATATTATTATATAATAATTGATAAAACTATAACAATGAAAAATACATTTAAATCAAGCTCTATCGATATAATTTTTATCAAATATTATATAATACAAACAAATATATATGGTCAAAGTTTAAAAGTACAATTATTAAAAAATCAAAAATGTACAATCTTTTAGTAACGTAGGGAGTATACTTTAAGATAGAAAAATTACTTTTATTGAAATCAAACAAATATTTTGAAACAACACTTCTAAACAATTTTAAGTAATAGAATTTTAAGTTATAGAACTTTGTTTAAACAAAATCATCGGAAATCGTATGTGTTGAATTGGTATCGAATTATTATGTGAAAAAGAGATAAAATAATTTAGAATATTGGGAAATAAAAAATGGGGTGTTTAAAGGTCCCATCATTTCACATAGTCTTAGGCCGTCAAAAGAGCGGCTAGCCTAGTATCCGCAGCTTACTACGGAAAAACAATCGGTGACCACCGATTTATTGTCGAATTAGAGTCCGTAAAATGTATTGCAGATATCTGAAATAACAGGTAATATATCATTCTCAAACCAACTTGACCCGGAAAGAAAAAAAAAATCAATTTATAAACTACCATAGAATAATTTGAACTATTTTTTGGGTGCTTACGCAAAAAGGTGATTACTTAAATCCTCAGCGATGAATTTGGATTTATTATGTTACAAAATTTTGTAAGTAATATGTTCATCGATATTAAAATATCACAGTTTATGAATGATGTTATTTATTATTTCCTCCATCTATATTTATTTGATTTTTTAAAATAAAAGAATCATTGATTTTATAATTTTCAATGAAAGAAAAAAATTATCAACAAATAAAAAAAATAATATTATGAGACTTCAATATAAAAAGATGTATTGATAAATAAAATAATCAATTATAATTACAAGATAATTATTTGTTAAATGATGATTTAGAGACTGAGAGAGTAGCTTTTAAGCAACAAAATCGAACTCGAATAACTTACAGATTTGAGGTCCCCAAAAAGCCTGGAACTCCCCAAGAACTCCTCCATCTTATTAGTCCTAGGATGATGCATCCACATAGTAGAGTCCATAAACTGGACCCCATTAGCCTCCACCGCTTTGACAATAACATCAAACTCCTCCACACTAAGGGCAACAGGCTTCTCCAGCAACAAATGCTTCTTCTTGTTGGCAGCCAAAACTGCCCATTTGATGTGCAAAGAAGTGGGCAGGGGCACGTAGACCGCATCGATATTCGGGTCATCGAGCACTTCATCATAGGATCCGTAGAGGATGGTTGAGGAAGGGAAGTTGTTGTCTTTGGCGTATTGTTGCGCTTTTTCCAGGGAGCGGCTGCCCAGGGCGTGGAGGGAGGCTTGTGGGGAGAGGGTTATTGCCCGGGAGAGTTTTCGGGCTATTTCGGCGCAGCCTAGGATGCCGAATCGGATTTCTGGGTACGACATGGCTAGTTTGGAAGGGGGGGGGGGGAGGGGTTTGGGTTGGTGGTTAGTAGTACAATGGTGGAAGAGAAAAAAGATAACATTAAATGAGTTTCCATTGATGCTCCCAAGGAAGATTATTCACTTTAAATTTTGCTTATCTTCGAACTTTGATCTAAATATATTTATTTACGTATATAATATCTTATAAAAATATATTAATTGAAAAGAGCTTGAAATTTTAATTTTCATCGATATAATTTTCATCAACTATTATACAATGCAAATAAAAATATTTACAATAAAAGCTTAAAGAGATTTAACAATAAGCTTCAAACTAATTAATTCAAGTGACAGGGAGTATATTATTTGACTTTTTATATCCTAATTCAGATACACCATTTCAAAGCTTGTCCAACTAAGAATCATTGCATTTTGAATTTTACACATCAGACAAGAAGAATTCTTTCATTTGTACTTCAAATGGAATTAAGTTACCAAACAGACTCAACTTATGCACAACAACCCAAGTTCCTTTCAATTTTTCCTATTAGACTATTATTACTGCATCTTTCTCCCAAATTTAATTTGCTCAGTTTCTTACTATATTACCATACGTGATATTTTTGGAGGGAAATAGTGATGGTATTAGGCTAATTAATCAAATAAATATTTATTTATTTTATATATTGTACCTCAACTTCCAGGATTTGGAGGGACAAAAATTTGAGGAGGAGGAGGGGTAATGGGGGTGTATTAGTGGTAATAAATACTTTGTGGCGTTTCCAAACAAAGATAATTATTAAATTCTCCCTAATACTCCCTCATCCTTCCTAAAACAAACAAACCATAAGACTATCGATCATTATACTTACAAACAAGCTAATTATTAGGGGCGAAATAGAACTTCACTCTAAAAAAACATTACAATCTTCACTCTCCATCACGACTTTTAAGATAATCTCCAATGAGAGATACAATCTCCATCTCAATTGTATATTATTTTTAAAAATAAAACCTCCAAAATTAGTTTCATTTTAATTTAAATATGTGAGAAGAAAACTAATAATCAGATAAATTTAAATTACGAATCCATCTCAATTTGTATGGTCATTTTTTCTTAAAATTAAACCTCCAAAATTAATTTCATTTTAATTTAAATATGTGAGAAAAAACTGAATAACGCATTTAATTTAAATTCACATGAATCACAAAAATAAAGGGGAAATCACGATGTTGCTTTAACGATAGACAACATAAAATTTCAAGTAGCATGGTTCTAGACATTAGAAACACAATCATCACATTCCATCCAAGATATGTTTGGAATTGATCTCACATTTAAATCAACTTCTGCTACCTTCACTTCATGAAACTAGTCTCACAGAAGTGAAGAGACACACAACACAGCTATGCAAAAGGTTGCATAAACGATGAATCCAATTACGTTTTTATTCGAGAAAAATGACTTAATGCATACGGACCAGGTATAATCAACTTGCAATCTCCACAGGCTGGAAGCCTCTATCGATTGATGTTTTGACTGCATCTGTAATCAGTTGAGTCTTCCTGCTCATAGTTGGCCATTTCATTTCAGGTTTCGCATTTTCATTTTTAATACATTGAACAAGCCTAGAGAATTCATTCACCATTCGAGCCTCCTGGGGGAAATCAGTCACGACAGTGTGGTTACTTGGCAGCGGCACCCATCCAGTAAACAGTTCAGTGAAGTTTGACTCGGTAGCTGCAGTGTATGCAGCCTCTTTCTCTTCAAAAGGAATGACTAAGTCGTGAAGTGTCAGTGTCCCCTTCGTACCAACAGCTATAAAATCCATTGTCAGATTTGCCAAGAATGAGGTGTGAAAGGTTGCCACTCTCCCATCTTCCCGCGTTTCAGTATAACTCGACGGTTCAAAATTGCGCCAGGTAAAGCCAGAACTGATTTAGGCAGTTCATAATTTGCTGCCAACAAGGTTGCCCTGATGCAATACCACCCAGCATCACCAAGGGCACCTAAAGCATCTAGATCTGGCTTCACACGGATATCATTCTCCAAAAAGTCAGATTCAGCAGCAAATGTAAAACTGCTTTGCACCTGTAAATTGCACAACCACGAGATCGAAGTACCATGCTAAGAAATCTCTCTATCATCCAAACATTTTTTTATGGATAAGAAAATACTCCATTATAAAACTAAAGATTCACTGTTAACAGAAATAATGAATAAAAATAAATTGAGTGCTATATAGGAGGGAAAAAACTAACTTGAACTAAGTTCCTTTTTGATCAATTATCAAATTTGCCCATGAATGTTCTGATGATACATGCTTCTTGTATCTTTAAAGACAATTATTTTTCTTCTGTAGTCGCATTTGACTAACATAAGAACAATATTTACCAAATTGGTCAAATGAAGTCCAGCAACTTATTTCCATACCAAAATTAGTAAGGCCCTAATTATCATCAATATAAGTGATTAATTTGGCAAATTTTAACAATATTAACAAATTAGGCAAAAATTTTATCTTTTTCCCTTTGAAAGACCTACAAATCTGTTTCAAATACGATCGAATTATGAGTCAAGTCTTCAGAAGCGATTTGGCCTCGATAATGTGATATGTTGCGTTTGTCTTGATAGATTGTGATGTTAAACTAACATCAACGAAGATTGAAATATTACTGCCAGGGTCAGAGATTATCTTCTCAATATTCTCTTTTAATTCCTATCATTTCTCAAGATCTATTTTACTATTCTATTTGCTTTCTCCATCCAAAATAATCTCGCATAAATAAACTGGCTTCTACAAAATTATACTCTATCCGATTTTTTTTTACTATTATTCTAAACTAAGACAACTATTACGAAAAGTAGGCGAGTCAAATGCGGTATCAAAAATATAAACTAATTAATTAAAATTATATCATTTGGCTGAATGACAATTTCAATAGAAAAATTAATCGCTAAATACATTAAAAATATAAGATAATTTATTACGCTAGAACGACAACAAAAACCCAAGTGAGCAGTGAGACTATTTTGACGAAAAAACAAAGAAACGTATATAATAGATGAAAGAATTAATACGAATCAAAAAGAATGCTACAGAATAAATACGACACTTTAGAAACGGAAGCATAAATGCTCATTTTGTTAGTTTTAACATCACAAAAGCACCAAAACGCAACCTTAACGCCATTATAAAGGACTAAATCCCAACTTTTCAACTTTCCTTGACCACCAAGTAACTGGCCCCACTATCGGGACCATTTCACCAATTAACTCTTTTTTCCTTCTATTAATTAAAGGTATTCATCATACTTTCACATGGTAATCAAAATTTTTTAAGGACAAAGTTTCAAATACAATGAAAGAGTATTACTTTATTTAAAGCAAAGGAATATTTTTGACAAAGCGGTAAGTTATACTAAAACAATCACTTAAATCGATAATACTGGAAAGTACCATCATTGGAACATAACCCAACAATTGCTCGGTACTCAACCCAAAAAACGCGACTCTCTTTTTACCTATGGATTGATTATCGATTCGATGTCATAAATTGTTAATACCCGAAACAATCTATAACTATCCCACTCAATAAAGTCAATAAAGTCTCTACCGATCCAATTATCTAGAACGACTATATAACAACACTAAATTGATAATGTCACAGAACAACTTACAGATTTGAGCTCCCTAAAAGCCTCGAACTCCCCAAGAAAAACATATACTCCGTATTAAATACTACATCCATCACAGAAAGATTGTCCACTTTTTTTTAATTATAACTTTCAAACTGACCTTAAATATATTTAGGCTCACAGAGAATATTTTATAAAAACATATCAAATTCGAAAGAGCTTCAAAATTTACCATCGTTATATTTCATCAAGATTATACAATACAAAACAAAAATATCTACGGTTTAAGTTCGCATTTAACAAAAAGCTAAAAGTTTTATTGAATCTTACGGACATTTTTGAGGGAGTATTTTTTAATTAATCAAATATTTAGTCCGGCTGGTCCAGGAATAGTACTCCAGTTATGAGTACAAAATGATACTCGAGTCTGATTCGATAATTTTCCACGGGTTGTGAATCTGAGTATTTCGAGTCTGGTATCGAAGTAGTGGATCCATTCAAATTCAAATTATACATTTAACAGAACTAGCATAAAATAGACTTACAGATTTGAGGTCTCCAAAAAGCTTGGAACTCCCCAAAAACTCCTCCATCTTCGCAGTCCTAGGATGATGCATCATCATAGTAGAATCCATAAACTGGACCCCATTAGCCTCCACTGCTTTCAAAATAACATCAAACTCCTCCACATTGATGGCAACAGGCTTCTCCAGCAGCAAATGCTTCTTCTTGTTGGCAGCCAAAACTGCCCATTTGATGTGTAGAGAAGTGGGCAGGGGCACGTAGACTGCATCGACATTCGGGTCATCGAGAACCTCCTCGTAGGAGCCGTAGAGGATGGTGGAGGAAGGGTAGTTGTTTTCTTTGGCGTATTGTTGCGCTTTTTCCAGGGAGCGACTTCCCAGGGCGTAGAGGGAGGCCTTGGGGGCGAGGGTTATTGCCCGGGAGACTTTGCGGGCTATTTGGGCGCAGCCTAGAATGCCGAATCGGACTTCTGGGTACGACATGGCTAGTTGGGGTGTGGGGGGGGGGGGGTGGCTGGAGTGGAAGTGATGTTACTAATGCTGGAAACGAAAAAGATAAGGTTGGGGGGATGGCTGTTAAAAGCACATCTAAATAGTAAACAATTACGTATAAAATTACTATTTTAGTACTTCTATTTGTAAGCAATCCCTCAGTTGAATTTTTAATTTTTAAATAGTTAAAGTTTGATCATAAATATTTTACGATATATAATATTCGATTTAAAATTATATAAACTAAAAATTTCGAATGTAGATTTTATTAATATATATTTTAAAAATATTTTAAATATAAATAAAATATTACCATCAAAATTAATTATTAAAAAATCAAAATTATGTACAAATAATTTTAATAACCTGAAGTGAATATAATACTGGCAAGTTTTACTTAGTAACAAAATGTTCATTTTAAATAATTTTAACACGGTTTCAATGTGCTTGTAAGGATTGTTGGGGGTCTTTTCCTGACGTGCTTCTCGAGAACATGAATGGGACCAAATGATATTATTAAGACTCAAATCATTTTTTGGGGACTCGGGTCAATTATTTAGATTTGATAAGATAAGGTTGGTTTGCGATTTGTTATCGCTTCTTCGGATCTTCAGATTTTTATCACATTTAAATTATTTGTGATCAATTATTTTATAATAAATTAATTTGTTTTAGTGAAAGTGACTATATTAAAATTCATCATTTTTGCGACGATAAATGGCATACGACCATTCGATTTATAACGTAAAAAAATTCGCCAATTTTCATTGTATAATTATTCATTATCTTTTGCATCAAACTTTTTTCATTATATTTTGTATAAATTGATCCATCAATAACCATTTCAATACTCAATTTGATAATCAATGTTCAAACTCCTCCACATCGATGGTAACAGTTTCTCCAAAGAATGCTTTCTTCTGTCAGGCCTTAATCATTTGGCGTGCAGGTCAAGGGGGACGGACCGTGACGACATTCGGTCATCGGTAACCTCCTCGTGAGGAGACGTAGGTGATGACGAGGGAAGCGGAAGTTGTTGCCTTTTAGCGTATTGCTGGCTTTTTCCTGTGAGCCGATCGTCAGTATGAGGCGAGACGTGAGTGGTTATTGCCGGGGAGACTTTTAAAGTTATTTGGGCTATGACGCTTAATCGACTTCTGGCACATGGCTAATAAAAAGGGCAGTGTGGCGGTAAGTGGAGGTTATGATATGGACCTGGCCTGGGTTAAGGCACCGGACTAACGGCCCATTACACACAAGTTAATCTAACGGGCATGCCTCAAGGACAAAAGTCAAACGAAATAAACTGCCTGGTGATCGCGACACTGGCCCACATCCTGCGCCAGACTCCTAAGCATTTTCTATACCACCCATCATACGCCTTCATTCGGGAGGTAACGCTAAACCGATTAGCTCTACTGCTCATTGGGCCTTAAAACACCGATACTAACTTAAAGACGGAGCGGCTAGCCACCGATTTCGGTCGCGGGGTTCAAAGTATATCAACCCCGGGTTTTATCACGGAGTAATCACGCAAAGCCACGTGCACGGAGCTTCATCCTGTGGAACACCACTCTAAGCAAGAGCGCGCAGAAGATACCGCCAGCCTCGGCAGATCTTCTGTGTAAGATATCCCGAGGCCTCAAGAAAGAGAAAGTTCGTACTGGCTGGAGATGGTCCCATCACTCCTATAGTAACCCCGAAAGTAAATCAAGAACAAGTTGGAGATTCAAAAGATTAACCCTCGAGACATCCCTCCAGGAGGTCTTCAAAAAGACACTCATCAATCAAGGCGCCGTCTAATGGATCCAAAAAGATAACAATTCACTTAAATGGAACTGTGGTCGGGTTCAAAACAAATACCACGGTATTAAACCAAAGAAACATGTCCTACCACAAGTCTAGTCATACGAGGAAGAAATTAAATAAGGCATTATAAACGAAAAGGGCAACATCTACAACAGTAACATTTGGGAACGGTCACCAAATTCCTTTCGCCACCAAAGATGGTGAGCATCGTGATTATAAATCAGTTAAGACTGCCCTTCCAGATCCCACCCATAGGACAACCGGCTGGTCATACAAGGTGGTAAGCCTATGAACTGGGCCTCCCGAAAGGAACAACCGACACGTAAGCCACCCACAACCCCGAGGTAAACATCGTGCACCAAGAGGATAGACAAAACGCCAAAATGAGGATGTTATGGCTGCCTCCAAAGGCAAAGAGACGAGCTAATTAATTGTGTTTAAAGACATTGCCCTCCAAGGTCCCGGCAAACATAGTACTCGCGGCTGAAAATATGCATATCTTGATTTAAAACTTTAACCAAAACATATTTTTGTACATGATCAATTAGGTGATTAAACTATGAACTAAATAAATAATGGAAAAACTTACAGAGATTCCAGCGGAAGCCTATCAACACCTTCTGCCAAAGCCTCCTTTGAATTCCACCTTGAGCACTCCAATCAGAAGTGCTCTAGTTTGCCCACACCAAGAGATTGAATCTTGTACGGCTCATAACCAAAAAGCGGATTGATGAAAAATCAAGAGAAGAATTTGAATTTTCCCATGAATATTTTGGCCATATGCTGATGAAAAGGAGGCTAGGTTTTTTTTTTTTGATTTATTATGAAACCTAATAAAGTTTTAATTTTATATAGTGGTTAACCCAACCGGTCAATTTAACGAGTTGTTAAATATTAACAAGTTGTTAATGCGTAACTACCGTTACTAACGAAGTTCAACTAACTATTATAAATTAATTAAACTAACTAGTTAATTATTCGGTTCATTCAATTTATATTTTACATTATCAATGTAAAATTTTATTTAGAATATATTTATTACAATCAACTCTCAATTTAGCAAATGTAGTTTAATTTCATACATGAAATATAACTCAACGTCACAAGCAGGATCTTCTAGGCTCGTATAATAGCGGCCGATAATAATATAATTGACTATTATTATTATTATAATGGTTATTCAAGTAGATCTAGCAACTGCATAATTCCCAATATTATCGTGGAGAACCCGAATAGTAATTACAATTACTATGATTGCTCCATTTATGTAATCACATTCAATTAAACTAGTAAATGAATTGTTACATCAATTATCGCAGAATGGTACAACAAATTAAAACCAATAACTATTGATTTCAACACTCCCACTGCCTTCTGGATGATTACTTTACAATTCCCGTGTCTCGCGACATCTCTAAATATTGCGCTAACCATAAGGCTACATTTAAACACCCATGACTTTCTTCAATTTAACTATGAAAAACCATACTAATAAACCACAACATCGGGCGCCAAGATAGTCGCCCATGATTCTCCGAGAGGCCCGAGATCTACCTTTATATATCAAGGATGGACAAATCCCCTATAATATATCAACATCTACAGCTATATTTCATCGTGTTACCTAACTTATGTTATTATGATCTCCGTATGCGACGCTTGACATAGTCAAAGTATACAACTCATATAACATAGATATATACACGCTAGGCTAAGAATTACAAACTTCAATGCCTCTAAGCAAAATTCATAGGACATAGACCTGGCCACATCTTCTAAGTATTTTGCAATGCAGAAATCAAACCAAGGCAACCCATTGTACCCCATAAGATTGATCGACTTCTACTAGGTCCATGATCCAAGAAAATCGATCATCAACGACCACTACGCCGGGTCATCAAATGAAGCCGCCTAACACCACGCAGATCTCGACCGTAAATATTGGCTATCTTAGGTTTCTAAACTTCAAGAGCTCCCTCTCGTGTCAACACTTACACGCCGCTTCTCTAGAAACTATAAGCTGGGCTGAATTTATTATTTCAAATCAACCTGAATAATAAATTACTATACGAATGATTTATGTATCCATATAATGTAGTTAACAATCAAATTGTAAACAAGAATTAGTTTGTTCAATTGCTTAACTTATTTCACAAGTAAAGCTGAACTAGCTCCCACCGAACTCGCATTGTTCAGCTTTCTTCTTCATCCCCGTGAAATCAAACTTTGATTTAATCATGTTTCACATCACCGAGATGTTTGCTTAAGTCCGCACGTGGATCCTTAAGTCTCGCATCAACTTTAGGTCCTTTCGGGGACACGCAAAACCGTAAGTAATGATTACAATCAATGCCCCAACTGTAAAGCTACTTACAAAGAGTCTTTACATCCATCTCGCTCGGTCTCTCAACCATATAGAATCGCCGATGGCCGAGATGACCTCGAGAGAATAAGTGGGCAGTTGTGACAACATAGGTTTTAAGCCTTTTTCCACAAGCTTTGCTTTGAAATCGTGGATACCATTCGGGGTCCAATTTCTCTTTGTCAAACCCACTTAAACTCGGGGTTGTCGAACCAATACTAGCTTGCTGCAACAAGGACAAAACCTCGCTTTTGGTATATATAAAGACTATTTCAGATGGTACGGTAGCCATTTCTGATTAACTAATCTGGGCAGTTTACAACACAATTAAAAGCTACACAAACACATCTATCTTATTAAATACATATTCTTTAATAACATTACCAATAATACAAACTGAGTGGTAATGTCGTAATACTGAGTTCAAGTTTTCGTAGTTTACTCTCCGAGTATACTACACTCAGCTCCATTCATGAATTACTTAACTAATAGTGTTCCCTACGTGATGCTAGTTCCACACGGGACAACCGCTCATGACACTATTCTCACATTCGCCTGAAAACCAACAACTGATCCATCTCCTCAGAACTATAGTTACCATTATCTCTTTAAAGTTACTACATGTAAAACATATTTCGAATCCTCGCGAATACCTTTTAAAGAAAAATCCCACAATTTTATTGATAGAATCACGCATGTCACGGTCATGACAGACAACACATTATCACGATACTCAAGATACTAAGTGAATTATATTACTAAGCGTAATAATCAAATTAACATGTATTGATTCCAACCACTCACGAGTAGGGGTCCTTTAATTATGTGAACGACCTCTAATGTAGAAGCCTTTGTCAATAAGAGAATCTATCTATCATGTAATTTAATCTATCATAGATTTCATTCAATTTTAAGCTTCATGACTCATTATAGCTCAACAAGAAAATGTCATCTAAGCTTATATTTCATGATTAATATAACATACGGCACATATATCTAAATGGACTTACAAATGTACAATAGTTAATTACTATTTATAGCTTTCAATGTTGTAATAGAATTTCTCTAGTACTTCAATGTACAAAACATTATGTGTATTTGTGCTCCCACTAACCTTAAGTGAACTTCATAAGTTCATCTTCACTCTTGACTTTTTTTACTTTAATCAAAATATCAAGATGAAGATTTTAACTCCATTATACTCTACTTAAGTTTGCACTGGATACTAATAATACAATCGTTTTCTTTCTTGTTCTCAAGCTGAGACGAAGCCTCCAATAACAATGTCAAGTATGCATCATCACTAATAATTACGTAGATAGGGAACATTCTTTTTGATTACTTCACTTAAACACACACGTTACAACAAGCTGGGTAGTCAATAAGAACGAAGTTTGAAATACATGAGTATACTAACCAACGAATACATTCAACTTGGTTGAAACCAAAAGTTTGATTCGCTTATGACTATATGTTCATTTAATGGTAACATGTTTTACTTAAATGAATCACCATCTAGAAGATAAAATATAGTGATTTATATAATTTAATTCCGGGCAGATTCCAATTCTATTTCCACTCAAGGACCTTCAAGTCATCTATGGGAGTACGATTTATTCATAACATCATGTATCTTTTAAATAGACGTTAAGAATGCATCGAAATCGCTCTACAACATTCTCGATATAACCAAAGGATTCTTAATACTAGATAGCTATCTCCTGGTTGAGCCACTTCAATATTCAAGCTCATATTTATTTTCACCTTTTATACTTCATGAAGATATTATACATACAATAAATCAGAATGCTATAGTACAGCAATACCCGCTTTTCTTCTAATTATGTACATGGTGACAAAATCTCAACATTAGATCCCGTGTTAAATTATGTCTACTTCCAGCGACACAAACTAACTTGTCCATTCGAGACGTTTCAAAGTTTGTTTATCAAACATAACTCTTGAGTTGTCTCACAATTGAGTATGAATAAATTTAATTTAAAGGTAAGTGCAACAACTTTGATATGTGAATTTATTCCATTCATTGCTTCACCATATTGAACACAATTTATATCACCTAACTAGCCGACACATCTAAGTAGAATAAAATTACTTTGGTATACAAAATTGGAAAGATTTCCTCTATCCATTTTATTTTAAATATATTTAAATACACCTACTTACGTATCTTTATCAAGTACGCTTTTTTAAGACAGAATGATGTTTCATTCCTCGAAAATACATTACCATGTCGACGATACTTAATCTTTAACTTGATACAAGATTTATATGGTCTTCACATACTCTTTATCACCCCACGATCATTCAATAACTTATATCCTTGATTGACTTGCTCAAGCGAATATACAAACTAAAAAAATCAAACGACGTCCTACTAACTCTAGCAAAGAGTTGACCTACCATCTTGTAAGATTAAACTCAAGTCTGTTAAAGTCATTTACTACAAGTATTACTCAATTGAATTATTCCAAATAGTCATGTCTTCTCGAAATATAGGTTCAAAGAAAACAGCCAGTTCCAACCATTCATGGATGATTTAAACTGTGGGCCCTTATAATGTAGTCACCTAACATTACACAAGAGCTCAATAATCTTTCTTTGTACCTCGTCACCGACCACTACTATACTTGCTCATGATCACGATCCAAATCATATGAAGTCAAAACGGTGTCTAAGACACCTAGCTTTAGCCATAACGACATTATGATTTTTGGATAACAAATTATTGAGACGAGGTTTAATCAAACCTCTATTTCTATTTCTGCTATATTAAAGATCCTTTTTTTGTGCTTAATATTTAAAATAATAAAATTAATCATCAACTTCAAATTATAGTTCTTGTGCACAATAACTAAGTGATGCGGCAAACTATAGACAATATCGCTATCTGGGCTATACAAACCATAAGCTTTTTGTTTCATAACAATTCACGAACTAAGTTCATTCTTGCTTCGATGAAACTTAAATACCAACGACATGCGTTGAATGTAAATACACAACATTCGTGATCATCCAACAGTTTTCGCAATTGGGTTATAAAAGATTTTGAAACCACTATTTAAAACTTATATGGTGGCTAAGAGACAATATAACATATTAGTCTTCATAGCATCATCACCTTCGATTGAGATAAAATTTAATTATCTCTCAATCATATTACATGACGTTTGTTAACTTGAACCTAAGTTCAGGTAACGTGTCCATGTGATTAATCCAAGTTTTGAAATAATTACGGTATTCATTAATTGTCTTTTATTAGCACATAACCATCTTCAATGGCTTATGAAGGAAAATGCGTTATATTTATAACACTATATTACCACAAGTTTATGGATTTCTCCTTAACTTATTTTATTTCACATAATAAAGTTATGTTTTAATTTGTCCAATTATTAATGAATAAACAAGCAATTGTAGCGTACAATTATAATGGGAAACATGCAAGCATGTGACTAAATAGAATTAAAACAATCAAATATATTACAAATAAATTGTAAATATTATACCCGTACTTCAAATCTCACAAAATGTACAAGGTATCCAAGATGCAATCGTGGGTTGAATCCAAAACGGCAATATCAGACAAGATTTTTGAATCCCAAAGACAACGGTAGACATCCAATCAATTTGCATCACGACACAACTCTCGGTCACTAACACTTAACAATGCGCCTCCCGACAACGACACCAAGCCCACAACGTTAGTGTGAAAATCACCGTTAAGCTACCAATTAAACCAATACGTTAGTTTAGAATGATCATCAAAGCCTACAACGCGCTGGAAATCACTTCAACATAACCCATTGTCACCGCCACGCATACCAATATACCATCACAATGTGTCTTAAAGGGTCGTGATAAATTGCACAACTTTAAAATTGGCTTGATACTTCGCTTAAATTAATGGTGATATTAATATTATTTGTTATTATTTAACATGCTATATAAAGACATACTCAAGCAGACATCAGCGAAAATAAAATAAATAATACACATTTAGTAGATATACGACATGAACCTAAAAATTAAAGATATATTACAACACTTCTTACAAGCGTACTAACATACAGCCCTATATCAAGATTTTGCAAACGCAAATTGTATTCTCAACTTTAAATTTTCAAGTTCGGCTAAATGTTGTCTCAGCGAAGTTACCATCTTCAATGCTCTCCACGACAATATATTTATTTACTAACCCAACTAAGACAAAGACGCAGTCATGTGGATAAAATAAAATAAACAACACGACTAACCGGGTCGCTTATAACTAATAAACTGCTCGCATAACGTATTTAAATAAAATACAAAAACTAGTGTGAATATCAATATATCTCTTTCCATTGTCATTACAATATATATGTGCAAAGAAATAAATCACATAAAGACGGATTCAATAAATATATTAAATGGCATGAATACATGACTCATAAAGTCAAATTACATTATTTATGCACAACACGCAATCAATACATAATAAACATGCACTTAATATGTAATAAGTATGCAATTAATACTAATTATGAGGTTGAGATAATTACTCTCAATCAAATTCAAATTTAAATATATGATTGACAATCATATAAATGGTTTCCATTTTTTATTTGCAAATCAAATTAAATCACATAAAATATATAATTAAATGTGATTGGAATTAAATTCAAATTTGAATCTCATAATTAAATCCATGCAAAATATATAATCAAAATTAATTGATACATATATATATATATAATGTGTTCAATAATTATTACAATAATTATTTCATGCATATATAATAATATAAATATTTCCTGCAAGCAATTATATTCATTATATTTAATAACTAGATAATTGTTATTATGTTTATCCTTTTAATAAATTAATAACTAAAAGGTTAATAATTAAAAGGGATAATTGAATTAAATAAAATCATTTTAAATTTGATAATTATAATTACCATAATTTAATATATGATATTTATTCATAAAAACCTGAAAATGAATTTACCATAATTTTAAAAAACCTAAAACTAGGGTTTAAACCTGACACTTTTTCAAAAACCTTAAATAAGACAAGCATTTACCTAATTTATCGATAACCAATCGCCGCCACCTATAGACACGCGCCGCCCACACCTACAGGGGGGGAAATAGCTTTCCAGGGCCGCCGGAACCGCCCCATTTGGTGGCCGGACGCGCCCGGAAACAGTCCGGCAAGTTTCGTGTCCGATTTTACAGAATTTTGGGCTTACGCATTTATTCAATTCTTTCGTAAACATTTTGAAGGCTTTAAACTATCGCATCTGATTTCAAAACCGCTTTTCATAATATCCTTAAAATGATCTAATCAGAACTTCTGAAAAATACATTACAAAAAATTAATTATGTAATTTCTAATTATTAGAACATTATAATTTTGAAAATTATAAAAAATACTTATAAAATTCAAAAATCCCAAATTTTTGTGAGCTTTTCTCAACGTAAAATCCGAAAAATATTAAATTCAAAATGGATAAGTTTAAGCAATTTGATTACAATTAACATTTAATTGATTAATTAAAATATCAGAAACCCTTAAAAAAAATTAGCCAACAATTATAGTAAATGTCAAAATACCAAATATGCAATTTTACGTACTTGAATATAAGAACACATTTATAAAATAAAATCGTGGCATAAAATCTTACATCATCATATATACATTCAAATCAATAAAAATATATATGTATTACGAAAATTTAATTTAATATATATTCATATATATTCACTAAATATATTTAATATAGCAAACAACCTTAATTAAGCTCATATCACCGATGGAAAAATACATATCTCGATTTAAAACTTTAACCAAAACATATTTTTGTACAGGATTAATTAGGTGATTAAACTATGAACTAAATAAATAATGGAAAAACTTATGTGAGATTCCAACTAAGCCAGATCAACAATCTTTCACGAAGCCTCCTTTGAATTCCAATTCAAGCACTCCAATTATAAGGTTCTATGAATACCAAGAGATTAATTCGTGACTCGTACCGTTGTAACCAAAGTGGATTTGATGAAAATCAAGAATTTCTAATTTTCCCTTGAATATTTTGGCCATAATACACGGTGGAGGCTAGGTTTTTTTTGATGTATTATGAAAACTCAATGTTTTGGGCTTATATGTGTGGTTAACCTAAAATCTCAACCGGTCAGCTTTTAATGAATGGGTTAATTTAATTAAACCGTTAAGTAAATTAAATACTAACAAGTTATTAGTAAGTAAATAACAAGTTACTAACGAGCTCAACTAACTATTAAATTAATTAAACTGACAAGTTAATTAATTCAAATTTATCCAATTTATATTTTACACTATCAATGAAAATTTCCAATCGGTAATATTTGTCGATTGGCAATCAACTCTTTAATTTAGCAACGCAGCTTACTCCCTCATACACAAATATAACTCAACGTCATCAGATGACCTTTGTGCTCATTATAATAATGGCCAGATAATAATATAATTGACTATTATTATTACATAAGGATTACGTGGTAAGCATCTAGCACCGCATAATCCCTGCATTATCCTCGGTAACCCGAATAGTAATTACAATTACTATGATTAAATGTTCAAGTTTATGTAATCACATTCACTAAACTAAGAAACGAATTGTTACAACACCGTCGTGAATGTGTGATAACAAATGAAACCACAACTATCGATTTTAACACCGCTCCCTTCTCGCATTTAATCGGCATCTTCGAGTCGATACCAAAGGGTTTTTAATGCCGAACTTCAAAACTTACGCGATGGCAATGGCACTTTCAGCAATCACATCATGCCTACGACCAATTGTCCTTGCGGGCAAATCGAGAACGATGATACCGCAAAGAGCTTCCGAGCATTGTCGTGAGTCATTAAACGGTTCCGGCTGGCCGCCACCCAACACCATAGACCGCCGGGCGTGACTTCGTGGATGTTTTCATGGATAAATTCGCAAAGATCCATTGGTATTTAACAAGAGGAAGAGGAGTTAACAGAATTCCAAGGAAAACGAGGAGACACTTCGAACTATTCAACCGACATTTCAAAGAGTTTTAAATCGACATACCGCTACGTACAGGCGTGGCGCACCGCTTCATCACGGTTTGCGCTCGATCGTCAAGGAAAGATTGTGTCAAGCCGGTAAACTACCGGACACCGCCCAGCCTAACCGCAGTTAAATATAAAGCTCGGAGGAAGCAAAAATATGGTCAAGCGGGAGAACCGAGGTTTAGCCCGGCGGAACAACCTGAGGTCCCCTAAAAGAAAACCAGTATGGGAAAGGTTATAGAAAAGCCCAAAAAAGAGATCATTTCAAGATGCTCTACAAGATCCCCTCGAGAGAAAAATAGAGGCGAAAGTAACCTCAAAGTCGATATACACGACATCTCGCTGGCATCGGTACGAAAAAGTGTTCGCTCAGACAGACAACAAGACTCTCAGCTAAAGCCCCAAAAATTGGAGGTCTCATCCGAATCAAGAGACCAAGGCTTCAAGCGAGTATCACAAAGATCACGGGTACGATTAATCGATGATCACGTATTTTAAAATGCTAAAATCGAGAAACTCATTCCTGAGGCCACCAAAGAGTTCGGCAGGAGCATTCCCTGAAAGCAAGAGCCTCACCTCTGAGAAATGATAAACCACGGAGCCGAAGTTCCCTTCCCCGAGCGACAAAAGCAGATTGATACCTATTTCGAGGATTAGCGAGGGGGGTATACCTCCACTCCCCGAAGTAATATAAGCCAAGTGGCCATAGATATTAAAGCAAGCACCAATGGCCACCATGTAGGCTTATGGATAAAGTTCTCTCAAGAGTCGTGATGGATCGAGATACCTTGCCATTTATCCCCTAATAATCACTGTTGATTAAAACTTCGTGGCAAGAATATCAGCGGATACGGGAGTTCGGCAGAGTCTTATACTGGGGCATACGACCGGGCTGGGTTACTTGAACCTTTTAAAACCCGCCAGACACCTCTTACGGGGTTTACAGACACTCAATATATCCTACTGTGGATAGCCGATCCGGATCTTATAAATGTAGGCTCGAGAACTGCAACGGCGCGAGCCTTCACGGTCGTCGATATATCCGACCTCGCATACAATCCAGCTCATCGGGCGCATAATCCTCACGCCCCCAAGAGCAATCATCTCACCACCCACTACATGAAGCTCAACCACGGAGGAGCGGAAGAGGAGTCCTGGGATCGAAGAGGGCTCTGCCATATCGCCTATCCGCATCCCGAGGAAGCTCCTCAAAGAACCACCTCAAATGTAAAGGCATCAAAAAATGCTCAAGGAGATAATGAGTATAACGCCTCTTAAAAGGTTCTTAATAAATCCCCCAAAGAGTAGGAGAGGCGGTTAGCGGATTTACACGAAGAACTCCGAGATTGTCTTCCTGGGCGGAAAACAACCCAAAAGACAACCGGATAGAACACAAATAACCACGAACACCGGTCTCGTTATCAAAACTTAAGCAACGAGGAAGAGGTCTTTGATGGAACCCCGAAGACATGCCTGCAGTAAATACGAGTATAACACTACACCAATTACATGTGGACCCTCCCCATGTAAGCCTTCAAGCGTAAGAAGAGGAATTTCTCCTAAAAGAACCAAGCTATCCGGCAGGAAGCTGACGAATTGATATGGTACGGTGCATCCGAGAATTACACCTCATGGATTGCTAATGTGGTCATGGTCAAGAAGTCTAACGGGAAATGGAGAATGTGCACCGACTTCACCAACCTCAATAAGGCTTGCCCCAAAGACTACTTCTCGTTACCTTGTTTGGGGAAGACAGTAGATGTTATACTGCATGCAGGTTTGACTTCGACGCTCCCGAGGGTATCATCAAATACTCTTGGAAAGCCCGACGAAGAAAAAAAACCACCCGTCACTGAAAAGGTCAGACCGCCGACGCAATGATTCTTCTGCCAAAATCCCGCGACGACCAAAGACGCGACTGATCTTCTTCTCGATAAATTGGCGTAAACATGGAAATCTATGTTCATGATATGCTGTTAAAAGCAAGATAAAGAGGAGCATTTGTAGAACTCTGGATAGACGAAAGATCAAGGAAAATCGGCTACGATTAATCCCGGTAAGGTTCATTCCTAATTCTAGGAAAATTATCGGGGGTTCATGATAAGGAACGAGGCATAGAACCTAATCCCGATAAGATTGATTCTATAGTACAAACGCAAACCCCGACGCCTTATAAGTGAAGTGCAGAGATTGGTCAAGTGTCTCAGGGTTCTCAACCGATTCATATCTCGGACCGAGATGTGAATCCTACCCTTTTTCCTAAAAACTCGAGACAAGCCTCCCAAAGAAGAGTTCAAGTGGACGAAGAAAAGGCCAAGCTGGTTTAATTAAAAGCATACCCTACATCTCCAAAATACCGACTGCACTGGCGAAAAAGAGGAATTGGCGCTTTATACTGGTTCTGTATCTGCAGGGCAAGTAGTTAGTCAAGCGCTTTCATAAAGAGAAGAGGATAAATTCCAGAAACCCATCTACTATGTGAGTCATGTGTTTACGCATGCTTACCACCTTATTGACAAGCTTCCCCGGGCTGTCTACCACCTCGCTAGAAAGCTCAAAGCCTACTTTGAAAATCACCCTATAAGCCAAGGGCTGGCCGCAGCCAGCCTCCCAAAAGACACTTCAACCATCACAAACGTGGGAAGGGTCACGAAGTGGGCTATGAGCTATGAGTTCAAATCACTTTTCACCTGTAAATAGAATAAAAAGCTCAACTGGGTCGACTGCTGCGGATCGCGCCACCACGCAGCCGTGAGGGAAGAACCCAAACTACGCCAACTGCACCCTCGTGGACATTATACGTAGATAGAGAGCCAAAGAACCCGAAAAGGAGCAGAGAAATCTTAATCCAAGGACTGGGGAGGGGTCAACTTTTTTGGAGTATGGATTAAGATTCCAATTCAAAGCCGCCAACAACGGTTCGAATTACGAGGCTGCGATGGATCATCACTGGGTTCAAAGTCTCTGGTAACCTGGATCGTGGGTTAAAGGAGATTCTAAGTCAGCGATTGAATGACTGGGGAGCATCATGGAGTCAAGAATGAACTGAGAAAAGCATCACTCTAAGCCACGAATAGAATTCCCAAAATTTGACTACATGGTTTCGACCATATACCCCGAGGAGAAAAACTAGTACGCCGACCATTTATCTCGGTTGGCTACAACTCAATACGAGGATATTCCCTCAAGGAGTCTGGCACACAGCATCGAGAAAGCGCCCATTTATCAAGCATTTGGTGATGCACTCCCTCAGTGAGAAGAGGGGAAGCATTGACGTAGTCCCATAGTCACATTTTTTAAACACTGAGAGTTTCAATGACAAGGTCGAGGCTGAAATTGCAAAACGTAAGCTACAAATTCCAAATGTCTCCAAGTGGAGTTACAAACTTCCCACCTCGACCCTCTACTATTTTGCATCCCCGAAGATAGTAATCCAAAAAACTTTGTTCAAGTCCATGCAGGGATCATGGACATCATATCTGGGAAATCATTACTCTAAAGATTATCCTGAGCAGGTACTCGCCCATACTCATCAAAGACCTCGAGTAAAAAAGGATTTCACAAAAGACGGCGCAAATCCCTAGACAACCCGCAGATGACCCGGTCCTTGTCCTATACCGCTTGTTGTCGGGCATCGACTAGCGGATAATTCATGAAGCTGCTACCAAATACAAGGATGCGGTCAAAGGGCTGTGGACTATTTCAAAGAAATGGATGTTCCAGCCTTAAGCGAATACCACCGCCGAAGATATCGAAGAATTCATATGGAAAATATCATTGCCATGGGATACCAAAGATATCGTGTCACAACGGTCCCGCCCGATAAGCCGCTTACTGACACGCAAAAGACTGGATAAAACCATTTTATACCAAATATCCCCAAGCCAACGGCCGTAATTCATGAAATCAGGACTATTTTTTCATGAATAAAGAAAACTCCCGGAGTCGTGCGAACTGCACGGAGCTCCCACGAAATCCTACGGGTTCCCATCAACCACTCCCTCCGACGCCACCTGAAAACCCCTTTCGAGCTTAGTTCGGGGCGTGTTCGCTTTTTCCCCCTGTGAGAAGCTTGCCTACACAACGCCCGACGCCTGGCTTCAACGAAGAGAAAAATAGAGAGCATATGAATGTCTCAACTTCATGGATGAATTAAGACGCAGGATTATACCAATACGTAGGTACAAATAGCCGATGGCACGTATTCTACAACCGGGGCGGTCGTGGTCAAGTAGTTCAAAGAAGCGAGACTCTCAAGCCTGCTCTTCAAAAGTTCAAGAAGCCAAAAGAAAAGACAGTTTTTAACCCTAAGTAGGGAAGTGACCCTACAGGTAGCATTTAGCCATAAAGCTCAGTGGACTTATGAACCTGGAGGAACTCGGGAAAATCATCGCTACACGCCACGCGATTTGTCTCAAAACATACTATACTTAAGATCGAAAGGATTTAATTCCCTCTTTTGTAAAACAACCGCTGATAAAAGCTCACCGAAGCACGAGTATGCCTTTTTGGAAATAAAGAAACTCAGCACGCGAGTTCATTAAAACAAGAAAACCTAAGTGAATAAGATCACTTAGCCTCCTTCGAAGAAAAACCCGAGCGAATAAGATCACTGTGGTCCCTAAAGGTCTATCAGGTCGTTGAATAAGATCACTTAACCTTTATTAACGAAGGAAAACCGAAAGTGAATTGATCACTGCGGGTCCTCGCGACCGATCACCGGTCGAATATATAAGATCATTCAACCTTTATTAACTTAAAGTGGAAACCCGGTTAATCAATCACTGAGGCCCCTACAATAAGATCACCCGGGTTAAAATCCTGTGATATAAACTACCCGTAGGTAAATCTATGAAGGAAGTTACAACTACCACGAATTAATACCCCAAAGAGAGGGAATGATTCTATGATAGGGGACAAGGTTTTATGTTATCACATATAACAATTACAAGTTTAGAAGAAAAAAGATAAAGAAATAAGAGTTAAGATATAATAAAATTACAAAATAGAGAAGTGCTACCATTACTAAAACAAAAGTTACAAAGTACGGCACCCGCACTAATGGCTGGGGCCGAGGAAAATAAAAAACAAGTACAAAATGAGTATGAACAAAAGTATACATCATCCTCCTCAATCCTCCCCGAGATCAGCATCACTCTCATCATCGGAAGGCTCGTCATCACTCTCTTCAGGGTCCACCAGAGGGATCACATACTCCTTCCCAAATTGTTCTTTCAGAAACTCGAGAAAGATGGACTAAACACCATCGAACTTCTCGGAGATCTTGAGACTATAAGTCTCATTACGTGGAGACGCGCTATCCACAAGTGATGTCCTTTATAATTTCGCCCTCCTTAAAGTTTCTATGACCACTTCTGGGGAGGAGGCCTCCTGGATAACTCTTCCACCGAGGCATGAAAGCACTGAAGCGCCATTTGCCCCCTGCTCTCGACACGACTCTATCTTCCTCTAAAGAGCTCTTCCAACGCGAGTTTCACAAAATGTGCCTAATTTCACGCTGAAGAGGTCGGATTTGGATTTCACAAGCCCATTACAAAGTGGACTCAAGATCCGCGATGCTTGTCTTTTTGAAATCAAGAAATGGGCCTCAAATCACTGAGCTCAGCTTCATCCCTCTCTAAGACCCTGACAAACGCTTTCTCGCAGGTAAAAGCCATTGGGTTCTTTGCGGCTCTCGACTTTTCTGGCCAATCACTCCATTTCAAGAAGAGTCCCCGAGCACACTCCATGGACTGAAAAAGACAAAGATGTAAGACTCGGAAAAGGAAAAGTAAAACAATAATAAAGAAATCAAATAATTGGGTGCAAAGACATACTGAGCGAAATGAAAAGGCAAATACGGATAGACGAAGGAGTCGGGAAACCCATAATCCCTTCCATGTCCCTCTTCAACAAGCAGTTCTCCAATAAGAGAGAAGCGGATCTTCTCTCTATATATAATCTCTCGGTTACGCAGAATACCCGAAGAAGTAGGCTTAGTCCTAGTGAACCACCTGCTAAAAACCCACTCGCTACCTACTCTGTGGGTGTAAGGATGAGGAGAAGAGCGACGACCGAGTCCGCGGGCTTTCAGCTGGAAAGGAGCATCGGAGCATTCAAGGTGCTTATTGTGAAGGGGAATGGGCCAAGTGAGAATAAGTGGGAAGACATGTGGTGAAAGGGAAGAGTAAGACTTCGGGCTGAGTACTCAACCGGAATATCCTCCGAGACCACCTTCTTCGAAGCTGCAGGCTTCTTGGTGACGAGAGTCATGTGGAACTTCGCGGTCTCTCCATGTGCCAGCTTTCGCTAGACACCTTCGCAGCCGGCCCTTCCCCCTAAATATCCTGAAGTTGACTTTATGGGGCATAATACATGACCCCGAGGCACGCTCGGCTAGAGCTACTACAAAAGAGAAAGACACAAAGACGCGAAGATCAAAATATGGAAATAAAAGGGAAACTAACGAGAGAAAAGAATACTTACGAAGCAGTAGGGTGCATATTTGTTCACTCCATTGGTTAACCCCCGCCCGATTAATACATCTTCATCAATAAAAAAGACTTACGGGCCGAGGTCGAGGAACCGTCCTTAGTTTATTTCAGTCATTCGCAGTAGTCTTAAGTGTGTATGTACCGAGGACTAACGCGCTGACTTCAAAGAAGTCAAACCCTTCTCGGCCAAGAATTATACTAACCACCCGACTTTCCATTTTATCTTAACTTCTTCGCTAACAGGAAATTGTAGGAGCAGTGGAGTAAATCTCTTGGAAAATTGAAATCCAAGGGGCCTTTGTGGGATTTACATTATATCACACTAAATAGGGCTGTTGAGATGACCTCGATAAAGAAGATACGCTACTTGAAAGACTGCAGGATCAAGGCGCAGTGGTGTCACCGAATTCGGCCCTATCTAGTGGTCACTAACACTGCCCACAACTGACGGGACCGAGTCGGAGCTCATAATTAAAGAACTCCCAAAAATGCTGAGGTATCTCGGAAGTAGGGTTGAGATATCCCTGACTCACCATGGGAGGGCACCAGAGTCGTGAGCATCCATGCTTCCCTCCAAAGTGGATACGGTTTTCACCTCCGGAAACCCGTAGCTCTTGCGCATTTGCCTCAAATTGGTAGTCGCGAGGAGCCCGGGAACTACTTTGGCTCTCACTTCTTCCGCAGCGGGATCTTTTGAGGTTTTCCTCGAGGTCTTTGAGCAAAGAGGTCTCGTGGAGTGAGGCCCCATTTGGGAATTGGGGTGATTTATTATCCGGTGAGGTGCTGAGCATCGGCCCAAGTTGGAGGAGACTTGCAGGTCGGGCTCGGGCTGTCTTCAAAACAGACCCGACAAACTCGGCCGGAGGTCTCGACATAATGTAACTTCGCATGACTTTCGAGTAGTGAGTCGGCAAAAAAGTACGAAGATCGACGTGATAGCATCTCATGTGATCATGAAAATTCATGTCAATTGTATACTCAAGGAGTCGGTGACAAATGAAATGGTCTCATCATTAAAACTATAAACACCACCAACTTCGCCAAGCAATTTAGTTCTCTCAAGGTCTCTTGTACGACTCTGAGATCTTTGGGCCGCTTGGTGGACGACCAGGCTTGGGTTCCGCTAAGCGAAGAATGAAATGGTAGTTGAAATAAACGGGCGAAAGGCAGCAATAAAACAATATGAAAACACACATAAACAAGTAAGGAGAAAAGGAAGTGGCCACATTATCAAGAAGAAGCATCAAGTAAAATGATAAATAGCAAGGAGGCGTTTACCTTTTATATGATTAAGTGGATGACCTTGACTGGGTTGTCCATAAAGCATTACATGCTATTTAAAATTTAACCTCATATTCCAATTACCATTCAAAATTAACGGCAGGGAATAATTTTGAAGTTAAAGGAGCAATTGATATAGACGGTTATTTGGCTACAAATAACTGGAGTAATGGCCCATTATATATGTAAGCACTAATTTGCATAACCCTGCATAAAAAAACAACTGTAGGCTTCAATATTAAAAAAATCAAATCGTAGCTAAATAGCGTCAGGACGTGACATCTGTCCAGCATCTGTGGCGCATGTAGACCCCAAAGATTTCCCTATAAATACCCATCATACGCCTTCAAGAATGCAAACCCGAATAACCTCACTGCCTTATTACCTTAAAACACTGACATACTAACTTAGAATGGAGTTAGCCTACGATCAACTTCTAACAAGGACATCAATCCCCCGGGTTTCACCACGGAGTAATCACGCAGCACAGCAGACGAGTACGGAGCATCCCGGAACGACCACTCCTGCCAAGAAATGGGCACGCTGCGTGCATCTTCCCCAAGATATTCCCGAGGCCTGCCGCAGCGAGCAGCCTGCATTCTGCGAGACAAACATCACACTTCTGGGAGAGACCCCTGAAAGTAAATCACAACAAAGCTTGGAGAACAAGATCAACCTCGGCATATCCTCGTCCTGCAGGTCTCGAAGACACTCATCGCTTAGGGAATATGGGAAGTGAAACGATGTGTTACTACGCTTTAGTTAAAAGATAACGCAGAGATGATCAAGAAAGACACCCAAGCATTTCAAAAATTAGGTATGAAATTACTATTTTAAAGTAAGGTATGAAATGACTATTTTAGCCTTTTTATTTGTAAGTAAGGTATGAAATTATTATTTTAGCCTCTTTATTTATAAGTATAGCACTTTAAAATATTTTATTTAGAGACAAAATCATCATTTTAAATACTTTTAACACTGTTTAAATGTGCTTATAAGGACTGTTGGGGGATCTTTTTCAGACATGCTTCACGAGAACATGAATGGGACCAAATGATATTATTGTACCAATTATTAAGACTCAATCATTATTTGGGGACTCGGGTCAATTATTTAGATTTGATAACATATGGTCGTTATTTACGTTAACGTGGCTATTTGTTGTTGGTTCCTTCCGATCTATACATTTTTATTCCATTCTATTTTTTTTTAATTAATGCATAAAAGATCAAATGTTCATTACATCGTTTTTGGCATTTCTAACCATGCCATCCAAAATACAAATCAAAATACATTTCATAGAATTAAAAGTACTAATTGTTCCATTCTAATTATTTGTGAATTATTTCGTAATAAACTAATACTACTCCGTCCCCTAGTCATTGAGATTGACTTTCAGATTTGATTAAGGCTGGTCTGATTGCAAATATTTTTATTCGCTATATAATAATTTACGAAAACTATATCATAAAAAATACATTTCAAATTCTTTCCTAATCGATATAATTTTCTTATCAAATATTATACAACACAAAACAAAACATTTACGCGAAAGCTCAACTTACTTCAAGAAAAGCTCAAATGTCCCCATCATTTAGGGACGAAGGGAGTATGTTTTAAGATAAATTTTTACCAAAATTCATCATTTTTGTTCTCAATAAATAGAGACTTGATTCATTTGATTTGGATACCAGAAAAAAATCGTTCATTTTCAATATAATTACTCTATTATCCTTTAATAAACTCGTGCTTTTTAATTTAAATATATTTTTAGTGAAATAAATCCTAACAATAATCATTTCAATACTCAAAATTCGACTTATTATTTTTTTAACTACCAAAATCCCAAATTATCAATTTGATGATAAGTGTTCAAACCAAACACATCCACAAAATATACCAAATTTCGGTTTTCCATGAAATTTTTCAAATTTCAACATGTCTTCATCGGTGCCAAATTACCATCCTTATTATGAGGGATGTCGAAAGGACATCGAACGTGCATTTGGAGTGCTCCAAGCTAGATTTAAAATCATTCACGAACCAAATAACGGGACATAGACAATTTGGCTATCATCACGTAGATCATGTATCATATTACACAATACGATTGCTGGTGATGAACTTAGACACTAAGCTTATCATCTACTTTCTATGCACCTTAATTATTATATACCCTATTACGATTATGCCATTATCATCATGTAGATCATTGATCATATTACATAATATGATCGATGAGGATTTAACGATATACATATATTCTAATCGGGGCCGATTATGATCAACGCTGAGTGTCGGGTCAAGACACCACAACCATTTCGACCGAGGTACTACGTATTCAAGAATCACAAGGCTTGGGATTAATCATGCGACAAGCGTATCACTGATCACAAAGAGGATCTAGTCACATATATTGGCAAAGTTCGAATCTTGGTGATTAAAGATTTTTAAGTTTTACTGTGTGCTTTAAGAGTTGATTGTATTGTCGATTGCGTATATTGTAGGTTGTCCTTATTTGTATTTCATTAGTTATACCGCGTACTTTGCTTATTATACTACATTTCAAGTTGTCTGTAACTTTTCTTTGTTTTAATAATAATTATAGTCAATTCTTGTGTTTATTTATTTGCAAGTACAAAAATTTATTAGGAATATGAGATTAAAAAATATTTATATAAATTTCATTTTTAAAATATAAAAAATAATTATTTTAAGTGTTAATTATTCTTATTTAATTATAAACGATAATTATTATAATTATGTAATCATAAAATAAAGAATATAAGTAAATAATAATATGAGATAAAAGTATGTAATGTAGCAGTTAATTTTATTAAAACAAAATCATTATTATGAAACAGAAAATTTGGAAACGATTATCGAATTATTGTTGAAAGAAATGTAACTATGTCGAAAGTGCTCCACAAATATCAGTAGTGATAAAGTTTATATTTGTACTCTTTATTGTATTATTTATGGTACGTTATGTCCACGGCGCACATCTCACGACATCGGCCGCTTCATATACTACAAGATCGTGGCATGTTCAATCCCCGGGCAAAGAATAAAGAATTGTCATTTAATCCAGTACGCGCTTCTAGCTGTCATGGGTTAATTCGCTATGCCTGTAATGTGGCTACAGATCTGCCATGACATCCTGATAACCTCCCTTATATCGGCGATGCCGACTACCGCGACGCCTCTTCGCTGAACAGATCAACGATTTACGTATGTTATAAACGTGATTCAACCATTTAACGAGTTACACTGAGTGATTGCGTGAAAGTGACGGGTCTAGATTTTGGGGAGCCTGATTTGAAATTCATTAGTACGCTTACGAACAGAGCACCGGAATATGGAGCATTCAGATAAATTTGTTTGTATAATTTGTCTATTATTGATTAGTAGATTCCATGTCATAAAGGCAGGAGGTGCCTCTGTAGAGTTAAGTGGCTACACAAAATTGGACAAGTTTTAAGCACAATTTATTATTTTGTGGTGTTGTTCTTTTGGAAATAACATGTCATATAACTCGTTATAATATTATGTGAATTTGTGGAGGAAGAGGAACTGCCAAGAATTGACTCGTTTAATTCTTTGAAATGAGTAAGGAAGAGAATCGACATCATCCAATATTCTCCAAATTGTGGAGGAAGAGGAAGTAATGCCAAGAATTGACTGCGATGGTATGCTTTCTTCTCTTACTCATTTCAAAGAATTAAACAATAAATCGATTAATGATTTAAATATTCTTTGTGTGAGTAATAGTTCATCTCTTGAGATACTTGATGAGATGTCACATGAGCTAAAATTTTATGAAAAACTATTTAATCTCATACATCCTACCTTTATGATAAGTGAAAATAATTCAAAACAAAAGGAGGATTTTGAATGTGACTCTTCTTTTCAAAGTGAGCATGACAAAATATTTTCATACGATTATTTTAATATAAAATGCTCCATGTATGAAAAATATGCTTTGAGTTGCTTGCACTTTAATTTGACCTTACATGATCATGTTTTCTTTGATTATTTTATAAAAAATCATGATAAGCAAAATTTTGTACCTTCATATGATATTCCCACTGCATTGAATCTTTTAGAATGTTTATATCCTTAAACATGTGTTAAGAATGTTCATATGCTTAAACATGGACACCATTCACATGATTGCCATAATTGTCTACCACACATACCTAAATGTGTTGCTATGCTTTTATTATGGCGACATGGATACATGAAATTCAATGCCCTACCCAAAAGAAAGTGTTAAAAGCGTGTCAATGATATGGATAAGAAAGGCCGCAAAACTAACCCCTGCGGACTGTGGCACCAGCACCCTATCGATCGATCTATAGCCCAAGCAAGTGAAAGATAATCATTGAGCCTCATGGAAAATCGTGGATGATCACTCCTTGCTTGGATGGTAACCAATGTGCACTAAAAGTTTGGTATCTTCTTGGTTATCATTACGCCTTTATATATGGTTTGTGTCTTACAAGTATGATTGGTTGTTGCCATTGTTTTATGTTATTTTCATGGAAGAGTTTCAGGGTGGGCTGTGGCCTTGCTTTCAATTTAAAAAACCTTAAATCAAAAATAAAGATCAATTATAGTAATAAATAAATGTTAAGAGAATCGCTATAAAATACTACCAACTCGCCACATTTGCTTTTTGCACCACCATCTTGATTACGACATAACTTCACTTATATATAATATTAAAAGTACCATTAAATTCAAAATTTACGCTAGTTAACAATCCGAACACCCATATAGCCGGACTCCGTTGATACTCTCTCATTTAAAAATACCAAAAAGACATTTAAACGTAAGACAATTTCTATGCCAGAATCGACAAATATTTCAAACAAAACTTTGCGCTAGAACGATAAATTAAAAAAAAAAGGAAGGAGTAGCAATTTATAGATATAATTTATTATACTATATTTCTATTTGGGCTTAATTAGATATATATTACACTTGTTTTCATCTATTTTGGTTGTAAGTTATTTGTGAGTGAAATAAAGAATATGTGCAGAAGTATGAGCCAATACACTAACTAGACGTGTCTATCGAATCAGCCACATGTCCGCTCCTTTAAAAGTCAAACCGGGCCGGCCTGTAAATACGAGTTCGAGGGCCTCCAGTCCCGAACGAAACCACGCAGCCGCAAGTCCATAATTACCTGACCCCTATTCTGCCTTACCTGCCTCATTAAAGAAACCGGCCCAGTACCGTTAACATTTAATCGCACTCGTTAAATTAAACTGGGCCAACCATACATATACTAAAGGAAAATACAAAAATACAAACTAACCAACCATCAAACTTAACTTTTACAAATTAGCGCTGACATGTTATAATAAAAATATTTAAGGTCATATGGCCAACTCGAATTTCCAAGATAAAAAGAGTTGTGTTAAACCAAACTATCAACTAACTTACAAATTAGTGTGATATGTTATACTTGTTAAACTAATCATATTCTTAAATATAATTTATTTTGCATATTATAATTTTGGAATGTTATCATCGACATAAAACGTTGAAGTAAATAATATATCGATAAATGAATAATATTTTCTCGATATATAACAAAGTAATAAACTTGTATGTAAATTCCTTTTAATTTATTTAAACATATTATACAAGTTATTAATGTTATACTTTTCCTCATGTATTGAAAAGTACGATTACATTAACATATTACTCGATTTAGGCCCTTCGTAATCTACCGGGTGGGCCGGACGCAAACCAACCAACGGACCGGGCCGTCTGACCGTCCGGCTCGTTAGACACCCTAACACTAACAATCAACTAACAGGCAACAGCCCATGAAGAGGTGTCCAGCTTGTCCAAATTAGTCTATTACCACATAGTCCACACTCCACAGATGGAAGCCCACAATTCAGCCTGGATTGTCCTTAAGCCTATGGCAACACTATGCACACACTAGAATAGTAATTTTTTAGTGAAATGACAATTTTGCCCTTAATGAAACTTCCTAATTACTACACTTGTAAATAGGGAGGGGGCAAATACTATTTCATACTCAAGCTCAACACTATTTTTGTGTGTGTATAACAGCTCAGCAAGCCTATCCACACTCCAATTAGATCTCAAATTCCAATCCAATTAAGAAAGGTCATCAGACCAGTTATTGTTGGTTATTGGATAGGTCACGTAGGACTGTAGAAGTACCATGGGGAGGAAGGATATAAAAAGGAGTAAGTTTTTTCCTGGAAGAGGACGCAAGCAGCTAGTCACACAAATTTACTTCAAGCGCTCTTCACGTTATTATTTTCAAGATGCTTTTCACTACTATTATTTATGTGGGATTTGTTTATCGTTTATTTATAATTCTCATTATTGTGTTTAATTATGATTTGATATTTTGACGTCAATATCAAATTATTCGCATAAGTGGTTAATCACTATGGATTGGGTGATCACTTAGAAAAAAATACTGAACATTATATTTCATCTACTATACGAATATGTATCACAAAAGTTATAGTCAATTGTTCTTCATCCGATTCAATATTTTAAACTATCATAGTGATATACGTAGCTTTCTTGCGAGCCGCTGGCAGATACTCTGGGAGAGAATATTAATACTATAGAATCCTCTTTTTATGAATTGATAAATAATCTCATAGTTAATTAAATACAACGATCTAACAAAATCATGTGTCCACGTTCGCATTATTAATTAGTATTTATTGTTTTTGTTTTTAGTTATGTAATTTTGTTCTTTATTAGTATAATTTAGTATTTTGATTGATTAAAATCATTAAGTGTTATTTAGTTAATTAAGGAAGCCTGAGACGAACTAGTACTCAATAAATTGGAATTTGTGAGACGATACTCTTACTTTTTCTACTATATTACTGCATACCTAATCTCGCATCAATCTGCATCACTTAAAATTTTGTCACATGAACTATTATCTAATACTAGTATTTTTCACTTAAATCTCATAGTTATGTGAATGAATTATTATTTTACAAAGTTAGTTGACTATTTTGGTAAAAAAGAATACTATTTCTTGAAATTGGATAGATGTATTATTATTTATTGAAAGAAACTTCGATTTGGTTCTAACTGTAGGAAATATGGGTCGTATAAATAATGACAAATAAATGATAATAAAACTGATCGACGAAGGTTATGTCGCAGGTACTGGTGCCACCGATTGAAGCTAAATTGAAACCTCGTGATAATCTTAATACCCAGAGTTCCCTAAAGTTAGCTCAACGTCTAACCCGACATATCCACTCATGGCCCTTGGCTTTGGAACTTGCACGAACAATAGCCAGGAATGAAAGAAAATGTAGCTATATAGTGTATCCTGTTTTCTACATCTCCATCTTCAAAGGTCAAGAGACTCTCATTATATAGAAGAGTCAACAAAAAAAATGGACAGAAGAATAAATAGTCATTAATGATGTAACGGATGAAACGGTTGAAAAGGCATCAATACTATAACAGATGTAATGGAAATGGTCTTTATGAGCCATTATTCCAACAATTCCCCGCTAATGGCGAATAAAGGTTTAAGAAGACGAAAAGAATGATTCTGTGTAAAAGGCATGGACATTTCTAAAGATCAATATCTTCACTCAATTGACACATAGTGAAGTGAGGAAACAACTTTTTGTCAATGAGTGAATTTCTTCTTGAACTTATTGAGTTTCAGTTGAGACCCTCATAACACATATCATACCTTTAAAATCATGCAAGTTCCATGATATAATCACCAAATGCTTTTAAGGCCATTGCAGAATTCTCGTCTCATGAGCCTAGGGAGACTAGCTCAAGTCTCTCTCTATAGATGGCTTAATCGCATTCATCACACTCACGTAGGTAACTTATAGTGTGTCTCAATAGCACTATCTACAAGTTATTAAGGACACAAAGTCCAACCTCTAAACATAAATCAAATCCATCAAGCGGGTCTCAAAACACCACCAAATTGGCTATGGATATCAAGATTAAAATTCATCAAGTACATCTCAATAACACCACCAAAAATTGGCTATGAATTATCATGATTAAAATTCATCAAGTGCTTCTCAATAGTACCACCAAAAGCTGGCTATGAATTTTTATGATCAAAATCCATCAAGTGCGTCTCAAAAGCACCACCAAAACTGGCTATGGATCAAGACCAATGTCCATCAAGTGCTTCTCAATAGCACCACCAAAAACTGGTTATGGACCAACAAACGAAATCCATCAAGTGCGTCTCAAAAGCACCACCAAAAACTAGCTATCGTTTTATCAAACACTACAACACACACCATGTAGTGCATTAAAATTCCTATGGCTTGGTTTGACCGAATGGGTATCCACCATATTATTTTAATATAGGGGCGTAAGTCTGTCCCCTCGATGTATCAAGGATAACTTTCCTTGTCAACCCTTTGGTAAACGGATTAACAAGATTTCTTTCAGACTTCACATACTCTAAAGAAATCACGCCATTTTTCAGGAATTGTTTGACAACACTATGGCCGATTCGAATGTATCTTTTCTTTCCATTATACACAATATTCTTAGCAACTCCAATGGTTGCTTGTGAATCACAATGAATGGAAACTAGTGTTCCATGTTTCCCCTACAAAGGCACGTTTTTCAGTAAATTTCTCAACTAATCTGCTTCTTAACCTGCCAACTCAAGAGCAATGAACTTAGATTTCATAACGGTGCCGACTTCCATGAAATAATGCCCCCACCAAAGGTGAAAACATAACCACTTGTAGAGCTGATCTCATCACTACCTGAAACCCAATTTGCATCACAATATCCTTCCAATACAACATGAAATTTTCTAAAATGCAAACATACATCAAAGGTCCCTTTCAAGTATTTCAACAAATGATGAAGAACAGTCCAATGACTACTATTGGGGTTATGTGTATAACGACTTAGTCTACTTACAGCATAAGCAATATCTGGTCGAGTGCAATTCATGAGGAACATCTCACTACCAATGATCTTAGCATACTCAATTTGAGATACACTTTCACTCACATTCTTAGTCAGATCTATACTGGAATTATATGGAGTTCTAGCAGGCACAACGTCAAAAGAGTTAAATTTATTTAACACCTTCTTAACATCATAAGTTAACAAAAGAAATTTAACATAATGAAATTTCCTTGAGTCAACAAAAGAAAAGGTTGAAAATCCATCACTACTATAACGGATGTAACGAAAATGGAATTTATGAGCCATTATTCCAACACCCACTGCCAATTACCAACTTTATCAAGAAGTAGCTAAAGTTTTCCTTAAAAATAAGTGACTTCTCCAATCCTTAATGTTTGTCGCTTATGTTGTTTTTTTTTGTTTTTAAGATAGTGAGTATTTGAGAATTTTATGCTTCATTTAACTCTCAAAAATGGAAACTTTATGGGAAATGTATTTATGAGAAATATATTTAGTTTCATTAATTAAGGGTGTATTTGACAAAATATGGTGTAAAATAGGTTAAGCGACAAATAATTTGAATAAAATAAAAATTGGTTAAGCGACAAACATTAAAGATTGGAGGGACTAGTAAAACTTAACCATGTTGCAAAGATTCGGAGATGTTTTGCATTGGGCCGTATAAGTAATTAGCAAATACGCGTAAGCAGGTGTTTGTTAAATTTGAAACCTAAAACTGAAGTCCGAAATCGGACGATCGAAACCGACTAACTGAATGATGATTGGTCTGGACATCGAATATTTAGGTAGTTTGATAATAAGAAGAAAAGACTTAAATTGAGTTATATTTTGACAACTTTTCCTCACCTAGCTTCATTTACTTATATAATCATATATTAAATAAATAATACTATAATAGATAATTAAATAATAAATCTTGGTAATTAGATTATAAATAGTAGTATAAATATAATAATTTGATTAAATAAATATTAAAATATAAATAAATTTTAATATCATTAAATAAATATTTAAAATTTATAAAAAATATATAAAATTCAATAATTTGATTCAAACATACTTTATTGAAAATTGAATAATAGCCACAAATTCCTTCAATTAATAAGAAAATAACCACTGCCTTCATTTCGAACCTAATCTGTAGACACATCCTAATTTAAAAAAATGAACATGATTCTTTAGTTCCATCCGTAATTTAACTTCCAAAGACAACCGGGTTAGCCGATTTCATCTGTAGGATAATCATATATATATTTGAACCGCACGCCTTGTATTAAAACCCGATATTTACTAAGAGTCTCCATTATTGTTCGTGAATTCTCACATGTGCTATCATCATCAAATTGTTCAAAGACACAATCTGCATTGTCCACTCTACGAATAAAATTGCGCCAACCACAATGCTCATTACGATATTTCATCGCTGCTGGAAATGGATAAGATGGCATCATCAAAGGAATCGAAAACCCATTTTTTAAGCAGTTCAAAAAGACGCTCAACGATATTTCAACTTTTTAATGTATGCTCTATCAAAGTTCTTCTTGTTCGTGATTCAAGCAATTTGAAAACTGGGCCAACTAAAATCCGCTAACTACATTAGTTTTATTATCATTATAATTATAATGATGATAATAATAATTATGATAATAATATAATAATTATTATAATATTTATAATAATAATAATAATTATTATTATTATTATTTATTGTTGTTATTATTAATTTTATTATTATAATATAATATTATTATATTTATTATTATGATAATAATAATAATAATTATAATTATTATTATATTACTAATAATAAATAAGATAATAATATATTTTAGTAATAATATTTATTCTATTCATATTAATAATTTTGTCTATCAGGATATTATTTATTTAATTCTATGATGCACATATAAATGAAATAGAGTATGGAATAAAGTCACATACGACTAATTTAAAGTTTTTCAACTCATATCAAACACCTAAATATTATTCAGATTCAGTTATAATACAGCTTTCAATCATTCAAATTGCTCAAATTTGGGCTATAGTTTTTATTTTTCAGATTTAACAAACATAAATATTTTTCAGTGTTCAAACCTGTTGTCGGCGCCTTCAATGAATTAATTACAGACCACTTAATAGTCGTTTATGGTGTTTAATGGTACTTTTAACTGTTAATTAACTGTTTCTGGTTAATTGATCAAATATCTTTGGCCGTTTTGGCTTATGGTCTCGCTTGATGGGTCAAGCCCAACGCAAATAAACTAGGCCCAAATACCGACTAGATTAGACATGTTAAAAATTATTTCAATAACAGTGCTTAATACGCGCCTCTGCGACACAAACAAAGAAAGTTAATTAAAATTTAAAAACACAAGAAAATATATTTAAAAAATATTTCTATATCAAAGTTCAGATGCAAACCTTGTATCAAATATTTTTATTAATTATCAACTTAACATGTGTCTTAAGGGCACAAGATAGAAAAATCGCAATAAATAATAAAGCATATTTGTAATTAAAAAATATTTTAATAAATAATTGAAATAATTTATTTAAATCACAAGTTTATTTAAAGATTGTATAATAAACGGATAACAACATAAGATTAATTAAGATATCTTTTAAATAATAAAGATTATTTTGTCTAAATAATATATTATTAAAAGATAAATATTCATCATAAGAAAAGTACATTATATTCTAGTTCTTTCAATTATATTATAAAAGTTGTTCAATGTTGAATTATATTTAATGTATATGGATAGAGCATGAGATATTTATGTAGTATTGAATAATACAATGAATAAAAATATTAGATGCATCAAATATATTATTATTTAAGTAATGAATTAGTTTATGTTAATAATATATTATTCTATATTCTGACAAACTATCTTTAAATTTTAAAAGTTGTTCGCTGTGTACATCTTTACTCACATTTTTCTACAAACCCGTAATAAATATGCCCCTCGCTCAATTCAAACATGCCTCGACATCGCATTTTCTACAAAATCAGCGATAAACATGCCTTGCTTGAATTAACATGCCTCCTGTTTATCACACTTTTCAATTGTAACAAAACATGCCCCAAGCTAATTAAGCATATCACCATTTCTTTTATAAAATAATTTCAAACTTGATTTTTTTTTCCTTTGAAACCATTTCTAATTTTGTTACTATCATTCTAATATTAAATTGGGCATTTCTAAAACTTGACTATTACAACTTTTATTATTTAAAAGAATAATATAATAATGCATCTCATTCTTTTATCCTTATGTTATTTAATATGGAGTACTAAATAGCATTTATGATTTAATACTGAGTATAAATACTTTATCAACACAATGTAAATTAATAAATAATCATGATTGTTTCAACTATTTCTAGAATTTGTTATTAATTACTTCAAGATTTTATTATATAAAGAATACTATATTAATGTATTTATAATTTTATGAATATCTTGTAAAGAAAATTAAATATTAAACAAATTCTATTATATAATTAAAAGAACTTACATACAATGTACCAATAATATAATTAAAAATTTATTATTTAAAGTATAATATATTAATCAGATGTTGTACTTTTGTCCATAATATATAATATTTTGTATTAAATAACTTTCATAGTTTATAGTTTATTTATACATGCGAAAGTAATTTAAGGTTATAATATTAACAAAAAGACTAATACTAAGAATTGGCCATGCTTCTGTAGATTCAATGTTCAACCCTAGTACAACCACGGTCTGTCATTGGTTCTTTTTAACATGTCTTCACTCCATCATCAGGTCATTATATTTGTGAAGAAAAACTTATATACTCCGTATTTCATTTAAGACTATTATAGCTTTCAATGATGATGAAATCTTTCGACGACTATCCAAAATTCCAAGTACTATTACATGATTTCTAAATTTAACAAGATTCATCCTGCGCCGACCAAGAGGCCCCTGCTCGAAGTTTTAGTTTAAACATTAACTATAATAATTAGCAAAAAATTTCAGATTTGTAATATTCGTAACCAAAAAAAAAAGATTCCAAGTCCTATCAGAATTCCTTTCACTCTATTTTTTACGGTATATAGTCTTAGGCTATCCATCAGATCATATTAATTTCTTTTATATCTCCACCAAAATAATTATAATAAATCCCCTCGTAATTAGTTGTGAAACTTCATTCCCTCCATAAATCCATAATGATGACTTCTTAGATAGTGATTTACCCGTCAACAATCCACAATTAAATTTCCCCAAATGGATCACTTGACCCACCTGCCAACACTAACAACCATCGATCTCCTTTCACTATGGACCCCGTTGGCCCATTGTACAATAATTTTGCCCCTTTATTTTATCTGTTAAGGTGTCATATACTTCCGTCATTCCTAAAAAGATCATTTGTTTTTCAATTTTAATGTATTGATTTTTTAATAAATAAAAATAGAGTTTTTCACCTTCTTTTATTATTAACATTTTAATTTTTTTTTTAATGAAGGATTCATACCAAGTATTTCAGCTCGTGACAAGAAACCTCGGTTTTAACACACAATTTCTGCAAACCACGCCGATAACCCACACTGCATGCTCCACGCGATGGGACTCAACTTCAAGAAAGCTGCTAAGAGTGAAAAACTAACATAAAGTAAATTTTTATAGCGACTGGTCCCACCGCATTACAGCCCCATACCCCAAACCTGGCTGGATTTTTTAGAGACACACCTCGCTAAGGCCGATATTCCGATCCTGATCTCCTCTCAACGACAAGCCAATTGCCTCGTGCTATCACAGAACAAGTGCTAGTGTTATTTTAAACACCTTTATTGCAAACTTTTTCTCTTAATTTCTTTCTTGCTTTTTAATACATATATGTACAAATGCATTTCTGTGAAAGAATCCATGAACAAAATGATAACAAATATACTCTAACGCTGAAAATTTCAGATATTTCTACGTGCAGTAGTACAAATGTATCTCGGTATGAGCATACATGACTCCTTAATATTTGGCTTAATTTTGCTGCTGACCGATATCATGTCAACTCGATCAACCCCAACCAACTCCACGATCAACCTACGACATTTACGAAAGCCAGACGAAATAGCACTATACGGCTAAGTGGGACAAGATCTTTACCCGTGGGTAACAACTCGACAACATTTTAATTTTGATTCAACTTAAAATTATGTGAGTTAATTAAAACAATAAAATTTAATAATTTTAATCATTAAAAAAAGAAAATTGGACGTTTTTTCATGGATAGAGGAAGTGTTATATTAATACTAGAAATAAATCTTCGATGACTTGAGCTATATGATATTTGATGAGCTGCTTTTGAATTTAAAATACTGGTAAAATCATCCGATTGTAAAATCATGATTATATCAACAATATATGGAACAACTCATAATATGGTTGGTGGTAGTGGTGGCCGGATTGGTGGCCAGGTAATTTAGCAGTCACTTGCAACTTATAAGATGGGGTAGAAACTAGCAACAGAAATTCAAATTTTAAAATTATATCATTTCTGTATTCTTTAGCTTTATAGTTGATAATATAAGATGAATGCTCATTTAGTACACTTAACCACGTGATAGAGATAGAACAGGATCATATTTGCTAGAACTATTACAAGAGAAGTGCTTACATTAGGGCCAAATTGCAACATGGCTATATTTTTAGGGACTAAATTAATCGTCATCTCATGAGCACTTATTTTTCTTATTCAATAAAATATTTGGTCAATATTTTTAAAAGTATATTAATCAATGATGTAGTAAGATAATGTGACATATTATCAGTATGCTCTAATGAACAGAAATATTTATTATTCGAAGTATCACTTATCAGTCATTCGATTCTCAACCAAGCATATAATCATTTTACCCGACAAATGACTATCTACATCCTTCTAAATTGATACATGATTTGAATCATATAATTATTGAGTTAATGGTAATAACATTAGTTGAACATATAATACTATATTTTAACAAAATAATACTTGTTGATAGTTAATATTATAATAATTTTCAACCCTCCTTCTTCTACATGAGATTCGAACTCTTGACCTCAAAAATCAAGGGTGTTAGCTCAACACTAGACTATTCGATTATAAAATACATAAAAATAATTAAGTTTAAAATTTTAAAAAAATCAATAAAAAAATACAAAATTGGTCAATCTTTTCGAATTGGATAGAGATCGAGTGTGAAAAGACAGGTAGGGATTGTTTTGGAATAATGTAGTGCGAAATCGGAAACTAGGTGTGGGAGAGAATCTAGCACACCTTTGAATGAGGACAAATGAATGAGATCTCTTCACAAAAACTAGTTCAATATTAATATTTTAATTATCACGATAAAGCTTACATATTTTCTCTTTTTGATTTAGTTATATGCATACCTCGTTACTGCGGAAAGATTATTGCCTAACCTATGCGTTAACTAAATCTAAATTATTAAAGCCTCCACAAATTCCCTTTTCTTTTTTGTCAATAGTCTAAAGTAAGAAATGCCACAAAAAGTTGAATTCAAGCTATTTTAGATCAGTAGTTAAAACTTACAAGAACCAAAAACAGTAAAAAAAAAACAGGTGGTTTGACTTTTTTACCCCAAAAGCTTTCAATATTAGATTCCCCTAAAATACTCCAAATTTAAAAAAAAAAGTTGAGACGCCAACTTTAAGGATCCCATCTACTTTAGCTATACCGGAGGTTAGTTGTGTGAATGTGGCGTACGCTTGAAAAGCAGTTACTAATGATATACCGACTAATTGATGGGATGGCATAAAGTGTGTCATTTAACTTAGAAAAGGAAGTGTTGCGACACAAAAATAGAATGTCAAAACACTCATGAATGACTGGCGCTTTCTCTTGATGTTGGTAGACTTTAACATGCTTGCAGCGTTAGGCTCTTTTCTGCGTGAGAGATATGCAGAACATGAAATCTCAAATAGGGGAGTATAGAGGATAGAGGCAAAAAATAATTGAAAAAAGTAAAAATCTTGGGTCCCACGATCTCGAAAATTATTATGTTTTGAAAAAGCACATCCATGTAACGAGTTCATAGATAATTTTCATTTATGAAAACAACTTGTAAATATGTGTATATAATGCTCTCGAATCTAAAACACATAAGCCTAGAATTGATAAATCTTAATGGTATGTTTGGATTGAGGTGAATAAAGGGAGGATAATCTTTTAAAATTAACATAGGAAAGGATAATCGAGGTGAATCTAGGTGAATGCATTAAAATGTCGTTTGAATAATATTAAGCGTAGTAATGTGGCCCAGAGTATCAGCAGGACATATATGCCCGGTAGGGAATCTTTCGTTATTGAGCTCAGTATGTGATTATACCCATTTCCGGATAGTCTTTTGTTATTGAGTCCAATTTGTGATTTGTAATGGACTTAGCGTATTTGAGGGGGGGTGTCAGTTAGCTCTTAATAAGCTGGAATTCATGCTCGATAATAAATGATGAAAAATTAGTAGAGAATTCATTACTATATAAGCCCAGAAAATAATTTTAATAATGATTGATTTTAGGATAGCCAGCACTCTTTGGATTTATGAAGTGTGTTACCTGCCATACTATAGGTGTAGTACTCGATTTATCGATTTCACAAAATGAAATTTCTGGCATATTGGAGTGAGAACTGTCCCGTATGGAAGAACCTCATTAAATTACAGAGCACAAAGCTTACGTCGGGAGGCGTTGGCTCACAATAAGCTGGGGTAACGTATGAATGTAAATACAGATGAAAATTAGTAGATGTAATTCTTATATAAATGAAAGAGGCTACTGTTTCTTGGCAAATTGATTTTAGGATGGCCAATAACTTTGGGGAACTTTATGAAGTGTGTTCTTTCTCTCTTATAAGATTGTGGCTTCCGTACTCGATTGTGGATTGTAAAATGGGAGACTCACAGCGCCACAGGCGAGAACTGGCCCGTAATAGGACTACATTGAGTCGAGCACCGCCCGTCGAGAAAGCGCTTGCCGAGATATATATTAGAGTGCATCAGTATAAGAGCCTCGGCCCTTGCGATGAATTACAGATGCAGACCGTCAGCTTTATAAAGTCGGACTGACGGACCATGAAAACATCAAATCCGACGCGAGACATGTCGAAAATATGACTCGCTAACGAGCAAAAACATAATTAACATTACATTTAAAATTTTTCATTATTAAGATGCATTAATGGTGTCAAATTTAGCCCAACCTATATAGCGTCATTCTGGCACTTTGCGTCAAATAACGCTCGACTTTTCGTAGCGCCCCAATGAGTGTTATTGAATTATTAATTACTTTCTCATTTCGCGTATTTCATCCATATACTTCATATTTTCATTTTCTTTATTTATTTCATATATATAATTATTAAATTTATAATTACGCAACAGTGTAGAAAGAAATTAATTAAATTTGACAAACTATTTTTTTTTTGAAGGATATTAGGATTTTTTGGTTGGTTAGAAAAGTTGTAATTTGAAAAAATTATAGTTTTGTGAATGATCCATGGAGTATCATGAAAATTACAAAGCCAACTAAAGGCGGAATAAAAGGGGTGTAAAAAACTCAATTTTTTTGGATGTCCAAATGACACAAACTTAGGCTCTATTTATAGATCACGAAAAATAAAAAATAGTGATATATTTTTTATTGTGCTTAATTATTGTGCAAAAAATTATTTAAAAATGGAGAGGAAAAAAAAAAAATGCAAATAAAGCGGCTACAGCATGGGAGGCGTTGGTCCATGACTGATAAATTAAGCCATTTCTGGATGGTCCACTTTTTTTCTTTTTAATTTAAAGGTAGACCCAGTGGAGTGTGTCAGAATAAAGAATTGGCACGAATGAGTATTGATCACAGGCCACTACGTGGTGTTAATTTTGACACCCGAACTTGATTTAGATGTGTAATCAGGTTTTAACACTTATTTTGATCCACTTGTTATGAATTTGGTCACAGGGGCAAGTGGTTCACTCACATTTCGAGGATTGCATAAGTGTAATTAAATAGTAAATTCTAAACATATACTCAAACATTTGAAGTTGAGTGGATGCAGTATCCACTTAAATTTCTCGCCAATCCTACCGTTGTTTATTTTGATTAATTAACCTTAGTTAGCTTTGTTGCATCTACTTTTGAGATCAATTTTTTTTATTTATAGATAATGCATAAATTAATTAGAATGTTCAATAAATTTGTTTTCGCGTTTGATGTAACGCTTTTACTATATTGTCTAAATTATTACAATCCGTGGAATTGAATATGTCAATTGAAATGTCAGAAGCTTCTGAAACAATCAACTTCGTTGGGAACCAAAATAAGCTGCCTTGCGTTAACCCAATTGTAAATGCTTGAGTTTTGCCATTCTTTGTTTCTCTCTTGATCTTCTAAAGGAATACAGATGAGCACAGCAGAAGTAGAGTTATCGATAATAAAGAAGATAGCATGAAAATTAGTCGAGTTCCTAAAATTGCTGCCTTGGAGAAGAGTTTCCCAATTAGATGGACGAGGGTATTATTGTAGTAGTGAAGACCACAGTTTTTTTCCTTTGATGGTTTTCCTGACTCCTTTGCGATAAAGATTGGTAAGCAGTTAGGTGGTCGCGTAAATGCTGATGCAAATTCTGCAATACTGCTTATGGCGAGCTACCGAGCAAGGGATCTTTGAGGAGCTGGCTTTGATTGTAAATTAGTGAATGATGAGTGTCATTCAGATGAGTGACTTGAGAGATTTTTTTGATGGCTAAAGCTTCGGGTCTAGGAATTTGCCAGGTTTCTGCAATTTTGGAGTAGTATATTTTGATTTAAATTGCTCTTATTAAAAATGAGGTCATTAGAGTTTAACCCGGATGTTAGAGCGCTACGGAAAGAGTTGAGTAAGCGTTTTTTTGAATTAATGACCTTTGACGTGATGTCAAAAATATTATTATTATGGTTTCCTATGTGAAAATTATGACTTTCCATTAGCAAGTGCGAGAAGAGGCGATGAGAGAGGTGATTGGCCGTTTCAGTTGGTTCATTACAAAAAGCACAGTTTGTTGTTATGCATTTTTTTATTTTTTTACTAAGTGGTTTTGGGTAGGGAGGCGATCCGGTAGTAATTTCCAGATGAAATATCTAATTTTTTTTGGTATTTTCATTTTCCAAAGGTTTTTCCATGTCTTTTGTGAATGATCTATGGTTATTTGGATATTTAGTTGGGCTCGATCTCGTGATTTTATTTTTTGATAAATGTAATAACAGTGCGAAAGTAGGATTCATCCATTTTAGACCGTGACACTTCACATGGAATTGGAGATAGTTCTTGACTTTTGTAAGAGTGTGAGGATTATTTTTGAAATGAGATTGTCCATGGTAAAGGGAGGCGGGGGAATGTCGAGAGATCAAAAATCATTCAGGATATTAATTTTAATTGCATGTTCCAACTTCCCACTTTCGTGTTTGTTTGATATGATCAATCGGTGAGGGCGAGGCTGTGAGTCGGCGAGGAGTTATTATTATTTTTTTATGTTTTCTGAGGGGTAGGGTGAGGTACTATTTTGATTAGAAAAAAGATTATTCATTGGAGTTTTAAATTGATTGATGAGTCATAAAATACGACTCCAAGAAGAACAAGGTTAAAGTGGTGTAAGTCTTTGGCCAGACCTCCGTTTTTCGGTGCTAAAGGAGAAAGTCAGCAATCCAATGAATGTTAGAACGGTGGGATCCGCCCCAAAGGAAGTTGGCGAGGATCTTGTCAATTTCATTAAGGGTGGAGAGTGGAAATTTGTAGATTCCCATCGGGTAAACGAGGATCGATTGAAGAACCGACTTAATGAGAGTAACTCTCCCAGATAAATTGAGAAATTTTGCTTTCCAACTTCAAATTTTATTTTGATTTTAGCATACAAGCATAGGAGAATTGCTTTTACGTTTTAATATCGGCCAGATGCAGAATTATTTCCCAGGCACCTTCAGAATATTTAATATTTAGATCTATTAAAATCTCATTTTTTTGAAGTAAAGAGGTGTGAGGGACTAAAAAGTGATTGTTGATTTATAAAAATTAATAATTTGAACCGAGTCCTCACAAAAGTCTTTAAGAGTTTTTGCAAATTTTTTTTATACTTTTTCTGTTAAGATGGATGAAGGAAAAGCTATCGTCAATGAAGGTGATTAATTTTGGCCACTTGTTTAGCGATCGAGGGATACAAATGGTCCTGATTTTTGGAGGGAAATAAGCGAGGTAGAAGAACTTTGACGAATGGCGAAGAAGTTGGAAGGATTGGGTCTCACTTGTTGGAGGCAGCGCGGGGTTTGAAAGATTAGTGGTTTGGCCATTAAGCCCAAGGCAATTGGTACAGACGGAGGAATCACGCTCTTTAATAAGATTAATCAGTGAGGAGTTTGATCTTTTCAAAGAGACTTCTGAAAATCCCGTTTAAGTCTATGAAATGCATACAAAAGTATCGATTTTTAATCGCGTAGGCGATTCTTTTTGCATTTTTGAGTTAGTTGTGTGGGTAAGTTCCTGAGCCATTGAGGAATGTTAATCACGAAACTCATAAGATAAACCCGTTTTGGGAGGCTTCGAGAGAGGGTGTTGAGTCTGGTTTGGCTGTTGACTAAGACTTTCGATGCAATCTTGTATGTCGCATTCGTAGTTGATGCGAAGTCTTTGATTAGTTCAGTGGGGGTTTTTTTGGGTATAAGAGTGGGTATTAATTTCTTTAAGTATGTGACCATGATTAAGGAAGTCCAGGGTAGTTTTTGTGAGGCTGTCTCCGATGATCTCCCAATTGTGTTGGTAAAATTGACCCCGGAAGCCATCGAGGTCAGGGGGATTTGTTTGAGCATTTGGAATAAAATTTGTTTGACTTAAATCAGGGGTGAAAGGGAGGTTGAGGTTATTGATTTGGGTGGGAGTGAAATGGGTGGAGATGTTTTGAATGGTTCTGAATTCTTTCTTATTTTTATTGGGGGGAAATGTGTAAAGATTTTTGAAGAAGTTTCTACTTGATGCGTTTGGATATGCTTAGAAAGAGAATAAACCATTCTCGATGACTATTTTCAAGATAGAGTTGATTTCAGGTTTTGTATTTGAGTAGAAAGAATACAGAATTATTATCTCCTTGATGATTGCTTTATTTTTCTTTCTTTTGCTTAAAAGATTCTTCGAGAAAGGCTGTCGAGTTGAGTCATGAGGGCTCATCAAAAGGTGATTCGAGATTGATTCTGGTTTCGATTGGATCTTTTCAAGAGAAACTTGAATATCTTTGATATTTTGAAAAATGTTCCCTAATCTATTTTTATTCCAATTTTTTATTATGTTTTTTTATTTTTTTTAGCTTAGATATGAAGATAAGCTTTATTCTCATTATTCCAAGAATCTTCGACAATATTTTTAAAACTGAGGAGTTGGAGAAAAAAAAATTCAAGTTTGAAGGGACTTGGGGATTTCCTAGAGTCAAACTTGGTGTTAATGATAAGGAGACTATAATCAGATCTTTAAATGGATAAAATTCTACACGTAGTATTGGAAAAGTAACAATTCCAATCAAAATTGTTCAGTGCTCTGTCAAGTTTTTCATAAATTTTAATACTATTTGTAGTGTCTGCCCAAGTGCAGTAACAACCCAAGCATTTAATATCTTCCAACCCCAATTGAGATGTATCAGAAAGGAATACGAATGGCTTTGCTGAAGGAGGAATTTATCTGAGGCTGAGATGATTTGATTGAAATCACCACAATTTTGTGTCATTCTAAGGCTAAATGTTTCGTGAAAATACACTACAACTAAAGTGACTCATTATACAGATTACAAAATAAATTAAATATTAGTTCCTCCATCCATTGAAGTATAGTCTTTAGGCTTAGTAAAGTCAGTAAGATGATACAAGACCATGAGTCCGATGAATAACGAAGCCCAGGATGAAATGCTGACTTTAGTCTGCTTCATTCGTTAAGATCACGAGTCGGGTAGTTAACTTGTTGGGGGCCAGGATAGTACGTGAATTAAGTTAATCGCGCGTCTTGAAAATGGGTTATAAATTTAATTAAGCGAATTTTGTAAAATTTTAATTAAGTTAATTAATTTAATAAATTAAACTAAAATAGTTTAATAAAATCTAGCAGCTTTATGTAAGCGAAATAGAATTATCATGTGTAATAATTCTTTCGAGAATAATGTTATTCTCTTTTATTTATGATTATATTGAATATATTTTATAATATTTTAAAATTTTGACAATTTGTTAGCAGTCGGAGTAAATATCGAGGCCCAGTCAATTGAAACCGAGCGTTGAATTGCATGTAGGCTAGATTCCTTCTGCGGTATCGAGTCAGTCTCTTTCGAGTCGGGTGCTCGAGGCAGATGCTGAGTTCTGGGCTTCGATGCCAGCTGCTATGGAAGTATATGCATGGTTTTAGTGATATGGAGTTAATTATTCATGTTATGAAATTAGTTTAATAAAGATTCTTGACTACCGAGATAAAAACAAAGTGTTGCCCAAGTCAGAAATGTAGGTGGACAATGGGAAAGAATTTCTCGAGGATTTTGACTTTACAATTTCGAAATCAAGCGAGCGGCTAATTACTTCGAGATGACAAGTACATGCTTTTTAATTAGTAGAATAAATAATTCATCAACTGTTGGGTACTTAAAGTGGGAACGAAGTGAAAACAAGCAGAAAAATACAGAAAAAATACTGTATAATAAAAGTCCAAGATGACAGATGGAGAATGTTTGAGGCTTTGAGACTAAACTCTGGACTATGGTTTGGCTCAGTGAAAACTGTTCTCTGCCGTAACAAGGACGCTGAAACACTGACGTTTATCAAGGTTTTGACTTCAGGAATTAAGTACATACATGTGATTTAGGGAATCAAAAACTACTCTCTTCATTACTATTACTAAAACATGAAGGATTCTTTTATCACCCATGAACTCTTTTTTTAGGTATGGGATGTACACTATCGATAACTTTTTAAATTTTAGGAGTGGAAATCATCATTACAAGATGGAATTGTGAAGAATTGCAATATTTTATATCATCCAACAGAAATTACGGAGTATATTTCTTGATCTTCATGATGTTATTATTAGAAATCGTTAAAATTCATGTAATAAAACATGAACTAGTAGTAGTAGAGGACTAGAGGTAGTGGAAACACGAGCTTGTCATTTGTATGAACAATGTTTTGTGCTTATCTACAAAAAAATATGATTATGTTTTCAATTTTGATAGTTTAAATTTGAACTCAAATTATTTTTTATAAGTTATATACTATTTGTTGGTAAATAGTATTTGGAATAATAATAGTTTTAATAATGCATTTTTCAATTTACAAGAAAATTTTGATTTATAACAAAATTATATATGTCAGTTAATGTTTCATAATTTTAAACATTTACAATTTTCTTGGATGGAGCTAGTATTAAATTTAGAATCAAATACCAAGATATGCAGGTATTATGAAATATGGGTAAATTACTTGACATACGATACTTTCAAAAGTTATATCGTCTGCTTTATATTATTTAATTAGCCTTTTAACACATTGTATTCTTTAAATATTAGCCTTTAATCATAGAATATCGAATCTCAATGAAATTGATGTGAGTATCTTCTGCTCTCTTTTTGTGTGACTTGAGGGTCTGCAGAAATAATTATTTCTCTTCAAAATGTGTAATGGTTTTGAAATGAATTTCATACGTAATATTTACTCGTTACTCATTCACTTTTAACATTTTGATAATATTTTTTATTTTTCTGATATATACCATAAAATTGAAATGATGTTTTTTGAACTTTTCTTATTAGACTTTTGTATTGATTATTTTTTATTTTTATTTTAATCATTATAAAATTGATATTATTGGATTCGTTTTTGAAATATTTTAATATTATTATTTTTATCATTTTTTATATAATATTCATGATCAAACTGTGACACATAAAAAATAAAAACATCAATTAAATTGAGTTGAAAAATAGTATATAATACTTACTTGTCACCTTTGAAGTCACTTAATTTAAAAGGTTTAGAATTCATAAATTGCAAGAAATATTATTATAACAAATTACGTAAATAATATTATGAAAATATTTTAACGATATATAAAAAGATACCAATATTTTTTTAGAATAATAAGAAATATAAAGTAATTGTTATTTGGTCAAAGAGTAATATTGTATTTTTATTTTTCTCTTAAATTATTGAAGCGGAAGTTAATAATAGGAGAGTGTGTAAGCTTAAAATAATAAAGGGATACGGAGTCTTGAATTAAATATCTGAGGAGATCACGATCACGAGCTTTAAGCAATCTGAGTGAGGTGCAAATTAGCCTATGAAATCTCAATCATAGTATTTTCATCATTTTAAGTTGTTTGGGATATTATTAAATTTAAGTGAATGATTTTTAAACGCTATTTTTAATTCTGGAATTCAATTACTTTATTATGTTTGACCTCTTTTGTACTGTGAATGGATTGTCATAAATGCTTATTGGACTGTAAGAATTATTAAAAATAAATTTATTATCTATTAATTTTTGTATGTTTTTCAATAGAAAGCTTTTCCTACAAGTATTTAGGGTGTTTTTAGAAGTGATTCAATTCGTTGTTATATCAAAGGACATTGTATAGTCTATATAGATAATAGATTATTACGTAATAATTAGACTAGTGAACAAAAGCAGCCTAATAAAAGACCCAAGGAATTATAACATTGTGCACAAAAACTCATGAGTAGGAACAAGGGTTTATTTAGTCATTCAGGCCCGTTTGGCTAGCTTAATATTAAAAATAATTTTCATTATTAGAAAAATGAAATTTGCTTATATGGCCAAAGAAGCATATTGCTTGTATGGCCAAATTCAAACTTATCAATCTAACCTTTGGCCAAATTCAATACAGATGTCCGATTTAGGTTGGACTTATTAGACATATCTATTACAGTAGGATCTAACATGTGCACAAGGTGAATTAAAGAGTCATTTAATTTATCTAATAACTTAAATCAGTCCAGAATTAACGTGCTCAATTGAAATAAATAAAATTATAACAAATACTAGACATGAAAAAATAAAGAATACAAAGAATTACCTTAATTCTCTCTCGATAAAATCTCTAGAACAATTGATTCATGATTGAAGAGCGCATTTTATCCTGAAATATTCTATTAGATTAAGCGGATTTTTATGTCATGAATGCCTTAATCACAAGCTTTACAAGAATGTATTATCCGCTAACTTTCTTTTTTCTCATTCCGCTACTCTTTTCGGGTATTCACCTGATAGGAAAAATTAATAGATAATGTTTATATAGTTTTCACAAAGAACCTAATAATGAATTACTGTAATTTCATATATAAATCTATCAATCTTGAATACCAAGTAATTAGAAAATTAAATAAAAACCAAATTAGATTCTAATTAATTAATTATGCTTCACATATCCAACAATATCTTGGCTTGGCAATTTGGTACATATTACTTGTTAATTGTTGGCGAATGGTGGAACTCGGAAGGAGATGTTTGGTGATGGGATAATGAGGATTATGGTTTATGATAGCGGTACCGCTCGGGGTGAATTTTAAAAACTACAGCGGTATCAGGATGTTGTGAAGCGGTATTTTTCGAAGTTTTGATATGGCGTATTTATATAGATATGGCGTAAAATTAGTAATAATTATGTCATTTAGTTGAATTCTTTCGCATTTATAACGTGAAAACGTCAAAGCGATAATTGAAAGACAAATGTGCATAATTAAGATTATCCGGATACAAATTAAAGACACGTACATAAAAAAATAACTGATACAATCGAAAAGACAAACACGCATCAATAATCATCATTTTCGAACTCCTCCGACACATTTTGTTGATTTATATCCCAGCGAGTGATAATCTCGCCTTGTCTTACGTCGATAAGCGTTCTCTTTTTTCGTCACCGAACAGCGGAAGGCGAAGGATTCGTTGATCTAAAATCATGGTCTAATTAAATTGCACTGCTCGGCGTGATCCACCGAGCCGTCATCAACCGTGATCGAGACACTAGTATCGAAAGATATATCGCCAGGTATGCTCCGTTTAAATACTTCATTAGATGAATCGATATCGGCTGGGGCGACGGATCGAGTGTATGATTATGCATACCTCTTTAAAAATTTCTGTGTATACGATATACACCCGAATCATTAGTGACCACAATTTAGCCTATATCTCTTTTCGCTATATGGAAATTTATATGAATCAATAATAAAAATCAATGTTAACAAACCAATAAAAAAAATTAATGTTAAATGAATGAAAACTATATAAAGTTAAACAAATCTTACGTATTGAAAGGCGGCTCGGTTCTTTCGCGTCGGAGCTACAAAATGAGACTGAATTCAGTATAAGCGAACTTTTGCAAGTTAGGTGATGATGCGTCATAGTTCGTCCTACAAGTAGGCTGTCGTAGCCAGATATAACCTTAATGCTTAACTAATAGAGTTATTTATTATGAAAAAATAAATAAAGTTTACATGATGGTATTTTAGTTCTCTATCCCAACTCCACAAAACTTCTCGAAAAGAACCTAAATGGATACATATGCATTTAACCGCTTAATTTTATCCTGCGTCTCACTCATTGGTGTCGTTTTTGAATCATAGTCTTTGTTAGGAATCCTACTTGTAATTCTTGTGATCACCGTATTTCAAATAATTGGATCCGCCCGAGTACCTGATGACAGATCTTAATCCGTAATTAAGGATAATTGTAGTATCATCGATTATATAATTCACAAGATCTGCAAGGGATTAGTCTCATACAATTTAGATACCATAAACAGAAAAGAATAAATTACGAAAATTCATGTGAATTCTGTAGTTACGCGCCAGAAATTGAAATTTGTCAAATGCTTTGTGGATTATTTAATAATCCAGGAAGAAATGTTCTGAGACTTAGAGACCTGTTCACCATCATGATTGATGCTAATACGCTCGAATCTCACAGAAACATGATCTATTAATTGGGTGTTTTACCGCCAGGCGTAGAAAACCCAGGAATTCTGAAGCCTCTTAGATATTTTCTTTTTTGGAGTCTACAAGTGAATCTACATTTTGATCACTCGCTTTGAGGTGGTGTTTAGAAAATCTTCTGTGAAGAGGAATTATTTATAGGTTTCCTGAGAATAAGCTATAAGGAATTACTTTTTAACTTCAAGAAAAAGCCACGTTAGTGCTGGTAAAAGATAATTAATTACTCCCCAAAGAATGAAGACTACAAAACTTTCTTTTCTTGTTTTCAGTATTTCGCCCAAGTGTAATAGCAGAATAATCGATTCTTCCAAGTGTTTAGGCTTAGCATGTACATGAGTAATGACATACATGATCTCGAATATGAATCAATTTATGGAGTTTTGTAAAACAAACTCGGATTAAGATAAAATCATGTTGCATATAATAGCTTATGCAATTAAGTATCCCATCTCATATCAATAATTGTGAAAAAATCCTTGTAATTTTCTTCATTATTCATGAATGATTTGTTAATAGTGTCCTTTCTTAGTCAGTAGCTTCGTAAATATATCGCGTAAGCACGTGCTTTTGTTCTCCGTCTACCGTATGAAAACACTCACAAGAGGGGTAATAAACTTAAGAACTTCATAAATATTTCTCCAAAAATAGTCCATATGAACAATTTTCTTGACGCTTTATCGCGGTTTTTTAGAAAACTTGCTTGCGTACCGTTCATGCAGATTAAAAGCCTTATAAAATTTCTCTTTGTTCAAGAAACATGAGATTAACTTCGCATTATGGCTGAGTCTTGATGGCTAACGTTTTCTTTATTACTAGTGAACTTTCTGCATCATTTCAAGACCGTTGTTCGTATAGATGCTTACATTCACCTTAATTCCCGCTTTCAATTTTTATGCTTGTATTTTTGAAATTTGAAGATATCTTACAATATCGAGTCTAGGTAGTGTCTTTGCGAGGTGTCAGAAAAATGCGGGTCTTTACCTCAGGCTTAACTTATCACTTGAGAACATTCTCGGATCGTTATCGAGTTACTACTTGAATTAATATTTTTGACCCCGATTTGATATGCTGCTTGCTAAGCTTCTTTCAGCTATCTTAATTCAGTTCTTCTTGAATAAGATGGTGCGTCAATGAATAAACAAAATAACTCCATAGAAGTGTTCACAAGAAATTAATTAAACCTTTCCTATTAAATAGTCGACCATTCACAGCGTCAATGTCTGACCATTTTCTTAGTACGCCTCTACGCTTTCTTAAACAAAGCTTTTAGTTTTTTCTTTTAACATTTCTTTAAACATTTGACTCTCGACTTCGTGACAGATGGGACCTTACGTCCCCGGACCATATTGGCGATGGCATTAATTCTGACTTATAAAGATTCGTAATTATGACATTAAATGAAATAAGCGTCGTCGTTAAATGCTTGAGAGTAGCAAGCTGCGTTATCTAATTTCCTTTATATTTATCGAGGAGCAATACCGTTTGCATCTTTTCTCTTTTTCAAGACACTATCCTGTTTGAAAATAAGATCAAGAGGACCTTTTGTGCCAGGAATCTGGCGTGGACGATATACATGCCGCCATGCCGCGTCGTATTGATCTTACGCCGAGGAATCAAACCTTGTTATTCGTTTCTTAACTTTATCTTCTTTCTTTTTGTCCATAAGTTCCTCAACTTCTCTTTCACATTTACTTGGAGGATATTTAGGACATTTAGTCACATCTTTACCTGACATTACAATTAGATGATATTTATGTCTAGTTATGCCTCCTCTAGTAACTTTACTGCAAAAATACATAATTTCATTGAGTAAACTAGGTGTGGCGTATTAATCAGTACTCATGTTACTACATCGTGGGTATTGATGAGTCAATTTGGGAAGATATAGGGCTTGTTAGAAACGTGAATCGATTTTCACAAAAGAATCAACCGAATTGAAATATCAATTATATGGCGTGTTCTATTACAAAAATTAAACAGCATTGATACATCACAAGCTTATATCCTGAAACTTATATATAACGTTAAACTTTTCTTTCTTTCAATCATTTTACACGTAGATTAAGAAAAATAGTAAAAAGAAATACATTAAAAATATAAAGTGTCAATTAATTAGTATATAATTAGTTGGTTGATAATTTAATAAAGAAAAAGTAGTCGAAAATGCATTGAAAATGTAGAAATATTATTTTACATGCTAGAATGACAAGTATTTTGAAAGCAAAAAATTAAAATTTAGAAAATAGTAAAAGGCGAAGAGAATAAAAATTATGTAGCATTGTTAATTATATCACAAAGTATAAGTGTCAGTATAAATTAACCGCAATTCTGAAACATATTTAAAACTAATATCAATTAATAAATATAAATTAACTTCGAAATATCTATTAATATTATAAATAAATTCAAACAAAAATAAATTATCAAATTAAAATAGAAATTAACAATTAAAACACAAAATTAAAAAAGAAATTAAAAAAGAAATGAAAAATTAATAAATAAATAATCAATACCATTAACAAATTAAAATAGAAATTAAAAGACAAAATTAACAAATTTAAAACATATTATCAATTATTTGAAGACGAAAACAAACAAAAAAAAAAGCAGTGAAGGAGAGAAAGAAGCTGACGATCTTGTAGTGTTAAGCGGCGAGGAGTAGGAACGATGTCGAGAAAAAAGAAAAAAGGAAGAAAGAAAAAGAAAAAAGGGAAGAAGAAAAATAAAAAACGTGGGGTTTTGTTTTGGAGATGTGAAGGTAGTGTTGTTTATTTTGAGATTCGACTTCTTGCCATTGTGTCATGTTGAGCAAACCTCTTTTTAAGTAATCGACTGACGGCGACGCTGGCCAGGTATCCCAGCGCGATAATTTTCCGGCCCATTCGTACGTTCTTAATAGCTTTTGGGAATGAAAGGCAGGAGTGGGTGGATGGGCAAGATGATGCAATGGTTATTTTTATTTTTATTTTATTGTAAAAAGAAAAAAAATATTCCTTTAGAGTTAGTGCACTAACAAATAAGATAATAAACAAATCAAAAATATTAATTCTCTAAATTAAGTGATTAAATGGTGACATGAAATAAATATATGTGATCAATTTTACTTTTTAATCCATATATTTTTAATAAGTAATCATTGAGCTTTAGTTTCTTTTTTCTTAGCATAAATTGATGCAACAAAATGAAAGGCTTAAATGATTTTCTAGTCTTATTTTTGTTTAGAAATTGTTGCTTAATTAAAACGATCTTACATATTTTTTAAGCAAAAATACTACCCCAATACTTCACCAAAAATTTATCAACCCCCTCCCCCCTCCCCAGAAAAAATGTTTATTGAGTTTGGAAAAATTTATCAAGCTGGTTTGCATGAATTTAAAAAATAATAAAATAGGATTGTCAATTTCGAGTTCATAGTGAATATGTGAAATGATAATTGCCTTCTTGTCAAGGGTAACCCTAAATTCACGTACAACCTCTCTTCCTTCTTTAACCCCTCTCCTTAACCCTCATACCCCACTTTGTTTTTGAGTTCACCAATAACACTCAACAATCTTTTTCCATCTTACATTGTTATTAATATTCTTAGAAATAATCTGATTGGTAATAACGATTACAAATCATGATACAAGGAAATTAACACTAGAGTTATCTATGACAAATTTCATGCTAAATGTTATCCTTTTGTTACCACCCCTCAAAAACACAAAACTATTCCAAAAATATTATGACCGCTTCTCTAGTATCTCCATTTCCTCACAAAGTTCAAATCTTTTTATGAAATATTATCCTTAGTAGATTGCCTATCAAATCCAACCTTGAAAACAAATATTCACTCACCATCAACAAAGCGCCCTCTTTGTTTCCTCTTCTCTTAACCAATGACCTCTTTCTCCCTTGTTCACTTTTGTTTTGATATTTGGAATAATTGACTAAACTTCCCCTCCTTACCCCCTTAAATTTTATTATTGATCTTATTCTCTTTTTTGCCCCTCAAATCATGAAAACTCTACTCAAAATAAAATGAATATCATCAAATTTAATATTATTTTTGTTAAGTATTTGGTTCCATCAGAATGATACCATTTTAATTTTACTAGTTTTGACAAGACCATTGTGAGTAGATATTATAGTTTCTCCAAGGATTGGTTACTGATTTTATAATCTGTAAGAATCTCATCAAGTCTAGGAAAAGTCCTCTCAACACTTGCAATCCAATACAACTTTGTATTGGAATCAAAAGAAAGCTTTGAATTTTGATGATCTGATCGTTAGTTATTTCCATCAAAAGACACAAACTCGACATTACTATAGATAGATTTTTCACTCCTTATTTGTCATACATATTTCCATATGATCAGCAACAAGTGCTACAGAGTTCTTCATGCTATAGAGAAAGATGGGCACTTGTCCTTTTTCTTAATAAGTTTGATTCAAAACAAGACTTTTTTCTCTTAGAAGTTTACACCAAGCTTTATTCACTAGGCTTTACTGATCAACTATGAAGGAATAAAACTGTAGGATACTAATGTTGAATACAGAAGAATAATGACTTTTGGTGAAAATCAAAATTTGAAGCTTGTCAGTAGGGGCATGCGGTATGATCTCGGCCCAAACTGATTCTTACTCTACTTAGAAGTCTGCTGGAGTGTTATTTGAGGAAGTGATTAGGGATCTGATGATTAGGCAAATATTTCTGTGACGGCTCTAAAGAAATGGTGTTCGATGACTTGAGAAGCGAAGTTTTAATAGGAAAATATTTTTCTTTGTAGTGGATGATTTCGTATTCTTTTGTCTTAAGTGATGGGGAATTTTGTTGAATTATATAAGTGAGTGCGAGGAGGTGGTGATCGATCGGCAGATTAACTGCTACTTCTTGTTAATTTCTTAAGCTCTGCGTTAGTTAATAGGCGTAACGACCTCTGAATGTTGTGCACTCTTACCGTCAAAGCGGTGAAGGGAAAGGTCTATGAACTTTAGGGTGCAAAGATATCCAATGAGTGCTTGAGTTCAATTAAGACCTCCCAGAGACCCCAGGAGGCCCCGGCTCCCCGGATTATTATTATCGTTATGTTATCAGGCAGTAATGAGGTACATCTTTAGAGCGAACGCGTGCGGCTGCGTGGTACCAGCGTTCGTGAGCTTGACACTACGGCTTTCTTAAAAGTGAGCCATTATATAAAGTGAATCCTGATTAAACTCCGTGTCGATAATGGTATTAAAGTCACCTGAGAAGTCGCGCTAGTGCGTTCGTTTTCAATGATCAGCGTAGATATAATTTTAAAGCAATGATATAGGTTGGTGATAACTTCTGATGACGCTGCGTAGGATAGGTGGGCTGAGACCATGAACATTTCCACTTGTGATTAAGTGATACATAGACAGCTTTATTGGGCACAAACCATGAACCGTTCTTTATCTTTGGTAAACAACGACATACTACAGCGGTGTCGATCGATACTTGCCGTTTCATTAGATTGACATCGGTTTAGCCATGAATGACGCCTTGCAGTTACGTGAAGTTCTCGAAATGTGCCTCTCGTTTCTCCTCACAAAGCGACACTGCTTTGGCTGGCATGAATGAGCTTCCAGCTTAGCAATGGCAGTGATGCGTTTTCTTAGATCTAATCTTTTTAGAGTCATTAAGGCCGAAAGGCTGCGTCGCATTCTACTGGTGCTCCCATTTCTCGTCAGGAATGGGTGAAGGGTGAAAACCCAGCGATGATTTAAGCGCTGATTATAGTGCGTTGTCCCGGTGGCTAGTTCTTGGGATCTCCGTCGACTAAGTTGGGTTTTTCGCCCGTAGCCATATTGCTCCCAATGAAACTGACCGGGTCACGTGATGATTTACCGGCCCAGTTATATTTAATCCTTTGTAGTTGGATCCATGATGTTATCCTTTGACATATGTAGTCGGCGGTGATAACTCCGGTTAAAGAGATAGTTGACTAATGGTATTATGTGGACGTATATGCGTGACTTACCATTATACATATGAGAGCTTTGTGTGCAGATCCGATTGCCGATTGGTATCGCGATGTATGCAGATTAGTGCTTTCCGAACAGGGGATGTCACCAAAGCAGGCGCAACCGTTGACCCTACTACCACTTTGGTTGTCGATACTATGAACTCGGATTCATGTGGACTACTTGATAGCCCCATTTGCTTTGAGGACTTCGAGACATTCAGCTCCCAAGTGAAAATATATCGACATGAACTTAGAGATCGCCGTATCTAATATCCGATTAGGCATTATTGTACCGCTTCGGAATAATTTGGATATATTTGTATAAGCCCGTAGTTTGAGTGTATACCGAGTATGCGAATGCTGGCGCTGCTTCGGCTTTCGATGTTAAGCGACTAGTTCTGGTGTACTCTTGCTTGCTCGCGGTGTAAGCGATATCGGACGAGTGTAACTCGTTGGAGTACGTGAGGCCCACACATTGTTGAGGAATACTCTAGTTGTGACACGATTTCTCCTTTTATTCAGGTAGATGATGACTTATATCCATGGGAGTTTTGACATTCTTGCATCGCTTTTACTAAATTTGTTTAGTATCGTGTCAACATAATGTGTTTATTTCGAAACTAGTCCTGTTAGTTTCTAAATAATCTGCCCCAAAGAAATGATATCGGTAATCCCGTGCTCTTTCGTCAAATTTTTCATTCAGCGTGTCTTTTTGTTGGTATGTCGTTGTGATTCAACTCCCAATGATGAGCATGTAAACCGACATAGAGCGTAGTATGACATATCCATTCTAACGTAGTGCTTTGCATGAAACTTGTACTTATCACGTTCATTTATTTTGAAGTCGTTTGGCCAGCGTGGTTTTTGTCAAATTTATTAAATGCAATTGCTTTGGTCTTTGCTAGCCGTCTGAGGACTTTCTGGTCACACACACATATCCTCTTTTCCGGGAACTTCTGAAACCGTCGGTTGTTCCATATGAATTTCTTAAATACAGATCGCCCGTTTAGGAAAGCGCGTCTTTCGTCCGTTTAGTGCACTTTGATTCGTAAAGCGTGATTGCCGATACTCATAGCGTATGGATGTAATTCGAATATTAACCGGTGAGGTAAGTATCGATATAGATGCAGTCCTACTTTTTGTCTATTACTGGAAGCCAATAGCCTACCTTTAATAACATCTATATTTCCATCGGTCTTGTCTTTCGCTTTTTAAAAATCGGCTTTGGCTTAAAAGGCTTGCGTTAAATTGGAAGATCACCTTCCCAGTGTGATTTTGCATAATTGAATTCGATCTAAGCACAGAATTAGCTTAACTTTCCATAGAGGTCAGCCAGGTTGAAGACAACGCCTCGCGATAAGTTCGAGTTCACTTTGTATATAAGTCACAAAATCACAGGCAAGAGCGATTTTTCAAGCTAACGCCACTTTTATAAAGGTGAGGAGTTCCCCGACCTAGATTTTCTGTTGGGACTATCTTCGTTCATAGCCTCTCATTTTTGATCAAACTGCGCTCATGTTATGATATTGTGATCTTAACTTTGGTGGAATGTTCATGAGTACTCTTTGAAGAACTTCGGTTCTTGTAGTTTCAAAGGAAAATATTACCGAAAAATATTTGCGTTCACAGGCTGAGAGTATAGTATTTTTGTGGGCTCTTGGATTTTTTGGTTATGTACTAGAAACCTATATGCTTATTTCTTTGTTGTGTGCATATCCGATGAAGATTGAATCCTAACATGCTTTGATGCATATCTTAAACTGGCGGTAGTGGAACCGCTGACGCTTAATAGGGAAACGACCCGAAACCACCGAATAATAATCGTCGGTTTAAAACCTACAAATAATTGATAGGGGCGTCTGTCCTAAATGTTTACGAATTACTACATTATAGTAATTAGGCGGTAAATTGATTCCCAACGTTTGTGGTAAGCGATACGAGCTTATCAAAGAGAATTCATTATCTCTTTTAAAGTCCACATTCTTCGTTAAATTTTACTCCGTTGGAGTAATGGTGAGTAGGGTCTTTGTAACCCGTGCGTTATGCCGTATTGAGTTTCTGACCGACGAAGCGGTCACAATATTCACCGCTCATCAACAGTATCGCCTTGATTTTAGCATCGAGTTGATTTTCGACTTACGTCTTTGTAATGTGCAAACTTTAGTATTGCAAATGCTGCTTTCAAAATTTACCGCATATGATATTGCATGCTATCGTGACAAATGTTATAAAATAACAATTTCGCTCTAGATGGTGTTGAACTCGTGTCACACATCGCTATGGATTAGATACAGAGGTCGATTATTTACCATGATTGACGAAAGGTGGTCTGGTTGCTTAGGCTTGTGCGGGTCTCACGTTTTGATTGCGTCAAATTGAAATTTAGGAATGTTTCGATTTAACAAGTTCGAGAGTTAAAATTTACATGTCTAATCTAGCATGCAAATATTTAAAGGACTTCGATCAAATATAGCAGTAGTAGCCATTTTATTCATTTTAAACTGATCGTCACATTCAGTTTAAAGAGACCATCGAGGGCATGCTTGCTTTCTTGAAATAAACATTCGCACTTAGTGAGTAAAACATAAAACTACTATAACCATACAAAACCCATGTTTAACAAGCAGCGATCAGAGATGAGATTAACTTGCGGACTTAAGCGCGTCTGGCCGCATGATTCGAGTCGAGCTTCCTTTCGGATGTAAATGCTTGAGCACTGATGGTACGCCTACACACCCCGATTGTAGAAGTCGAAGAGTTCCCCGTATACATTTTTTCCCGGTGGTAGATGGCGAAGTTTGTAGAAAATTCATTTCTTGACAGATGTGCCCCAATGGCATGATATCGATCCACCATTCAGATTTGGGTTTGAACCCTTGAGGTTAGCCGAAACCATAGCGAGAAAGGTTGATCTTTAGACGTCTATTTAGTGTTCGGCTTTATTACTTGATGTTGGCCGTAGGAGCTTTAGCTGTAGAAACTTGACATTCGAATGACTTGTGACCCTTAGCATCGCTGATTGAAATATTTTTCCCTTCAAATTTCTAAAATTGATCCTACAGCCTTTGGTTTGTAGTCTTCACGCTTTCTCTTTTAAGCGATTTTGATCCCAGAACCGTACTTTCAATGACATTAGCTCTTACTCCCAATAAGCCTTGAACCGTTTCTTACCACGGCCGTTTCGCCACCATTGTCTTCCTCGATTCGAAGGCAACAATTGCACCTCGCCGGTCATTTCCTTTACGTTTTATGTTTGAGGTAATTTTTGCGTCTTTCGGCTTGGGGGTAGTTTACCGATAATTGCGGCAACTTGAAACTTTTTGCCATGACAGTACCCTCGGCGTAATTCCATGGCTTGTTACCTCGAGTTCTGGACTTGTTGTCCCCATTGACTTGACATCGACCATGCTTGAAATCAAAATTTTCCAACAATGAATTTCTTAACTCCGATTATCACGAGTTACATATTTGTACTCAGCCTCCCAACTTTCTTAGGCATTTAGTCACGATAAACGAGAAAGCAGAGATCATCATTTTCAATCGTTTATACGTAATTCGACATAGATAATCAGTGTTTCCATTCAGGTGCTGCTTGTGAGAGTTTGAGGATTAAACAATCTCACTTTTTAGCGAGGCTTGGTCAAAACAGCAAATTGAGTTGTCAAGTAGAGCATCATCTGCTCGCCGCTCTTGGGAATTAGCAGAGAAGATATAAAGCTTAACCTGAGTGATACGTGATCATTTATTAAATGCTGGCGGAGAAGCGAAATAGTCCTTGGCTATTTCGGAGTATTGAGAGTGTATGTCTGGGTGGGCGGAATTCCGCTTTCGGAATGGTTCCAAATGAAATTGGAGTAGTTCCCGAAATGAACCGTAGACCGGTTCACAATACCACGACACGGTTCGAGCAGGTAATGAACCTTGTCGGAAGTACTTAACCAGCGATGGCATCCCGATCATATGACGTTAAGTAGAAGCATTTGGAACATCGACGAAGAGTGCAATTTGTGGAAGCAAATACCGAAGTTCTTGCATTTAAGGGTTACGTGAGGGAAATGCGGTTTTAAGAGGTAGCAGGATGCTAGCGTTGAACTGAAGAATATGAGAGAACTTTGGCTAGAAAATCAAAATTTGAAGAGAAGCGTCAACTGGGGCATGCGAGCAACTGATCTCGCTTAGCCAGGATTTATTATACTAGAAGTCTTGGAGTGTTGAGAACAACGATTCAGGGATCTGATGGGTAGAACCCGGCTACCTTAGAGCGCTCTAGTAGTGTTCGGTATGAAAAGCGAAGTTTTCGTAGAAAATATTTTTTTGCTTTGTGAGTGGATGATTCGTTTTTCTTGTATCTTACAAGTGATGGGGGCACATTCAAATTATATAAGTGAGTGCGGGGTGGTGATCGGTCAGTACGTTTACTCTACTTCTTTATTAGCTCTTAAGCTCATAACGATTAGTTAATGGTTTATGCTTGACCTCTTTGAATGTTGTCTCTTAAAATCTCAGCAGTAGAAGGGAAAGGTCTACTTAGAAGCGCTGGGGTGCAAAGATAATATCCAGAAATGAGTGCTTGAGTTCGATTAAGACTCCCCGAGACCCCAGGCCATTTCGGGATTATATTATTGTTATATTGTCAGTAGAGGTAATAGTATCTTAGAGCAGACTGCTGGCGTCACCTTAGTAAATTTAAACGATACAAAGCTGACTTGACTTTTTCTGACTTGGCTAAAGTATTAATTTATATAAAGTGGTCCTTGATTGAGCTTTCATGTCGATGTGGTATTAAAGTCGCTGTAATCATTGTGAAAATTAGATTCGTTTCCGTGAAACTTTTAGTAATATCACTATTATTACTGATGATTTTTTTGCTCAAAACAAGTGCCTCTCTTATATCAGGACTGCTCGAGAATCACAAAATATGTAATCTCATCTCAGAAACAAGACTAGTTGTATTTTGTGAAAATGCATCGATATTGAATGTTTAAATGATGTACATTATTTCGTTAAAATATTAAACTTTGCAGAGACTTTTATAAAAAAAATAGTCCCAACTTACTATAGATCGAACTCCATTTCCCCCTTAATTTAAATTGATATTCCTCTGTTTAACCTTTTGGAACTAATGCAAAGCATTGAAAAATGAGATGATACTATTATGATGTAAGTTAATAAATAGTAGTATTTGATGGGATAAAAGTGTTGGAGACAAATTGAAATTAACATGATAGCATGCATGACCTGTCATATAAAAAATTAGGACTTTAACATTTTTTTTATTAGATACAATAGTGCCATTTTATCATGTTCTTCCTTTATCTAGATTCTTAATGTTTATATACTGATTTTGTACTCTTCTTTATAATATCAACCTAAGATGCAAGTATGCAACTAACAAGCAACCAAGACATCCCCAATTTGAAAATCAAGTGATGTTATAGGCTTGTTATAGACGTTCGAAGCTTTGAAATTCCTTTTTGGTGTCCCACATGAAAATTGATGTTTTGATTTATTTTTCCATTGATGGTTGATTTATGTTTATTGTCTCTAATAATTTATTATACATTTATAACCTACCTGTCCAGGCCAAATAAGTAACCAAAGTATGAAGTCAATGAGCACACCTTGATTTCTAGCCTTAATGTGAGTTGCCAATTGCCATAATATCCACCATAGTTCATTTAATTCCTAAATAAATCTAAAATTATAAGCCATCCAAAACAAGAATAAGCATGCAATTAGAAAGTAAAAAAGAGAAAGCAATAATGAATATGGGCCAACGTTTTCCGTTAGAGTCACTTTCTTGCCGTCATCATAATTCAGAAGTGAATCATTTATAAGTCGTCCCACTTTCTCACTGTAATTGTATAGTGCAATGTTGACTAATAACTACTTCCTCGATTTTTTTTGGTATTTGTTTTAATATTATTTTTTACAATTTTAAATAAATTATAGTTTTTAAGCATCTGCAAATTATCTTTTTACGTATTTTAATATATTTTTATTATTTTTTAAATTATCCTTGAGCAAATGTATAATTTAAATTGATTGTTATTACAAATTTTGATATCTTTATTGATATTTTTTTATTTTATTAATTTATATAAAAATATCTAGCGATAAGCTGAAAAAAAGCAGAGTAGCTATTGACTTAACGACTAAAATCATTGCTATAAATACAGTCTCTTTGTTCAACATTTCACTCTCACTCTCCTCATCATTTATCAGCTACTTTTTTAAAACTTAAATCTCAACTACCCTTTAATCACTTTTTCCTTATTATCTTAACGAATACAATATTTGAATTTTACTACCTTTTATTTGAATTAATTTTTCTGACATAGAGATTCTTGGAGTTGTGGTTTCTGGGCATTCTTGAAAATGGGGAGAAAAGATCAAAATCATAAGGTAGAGAAAGTTCAAGCTGTTCTTGATCTTTTGAGGAAACAAGCTCCTCTTTCTGTCAAACAGGTTTGTTCATCATTTTGCTCCGTATCTCTATCTGTTTAGTTTGTTCATTTTTATTACATTTGTGGTTAGTTGTTGACAGTGGCGGAACTAGAAGGGTGCAATAACGCACAGACGTCTATGATTTTGAAAAATAAATGTTTACTATTACAAATAGAATTTTAATATTTATTAGTTCAAAAATTTTGTTGTTCGTCCCATTAAATTTGTATATTTGTCTAATATTAGTTCATTCGTTATTCCTATATAAAATTTCTGATTCTGACACTAATTTTTTAGCATGTTTTTGTTTATTCTTGCAGGAGAAATTTTGTAATGCAGCTTGTGTGGCTCGGTTCTTGAAAGCCAAAGGAGATAATGTGAAGAAAGCAGTTAAACAACTTCGCACTTGTCTTGCTTGGAGAGAGTCTATTGGTACTGGTAATAATATTTGTTTCCTTTTTGTTTTTTGTTAATGGCTTGTCTAGCCATATTTAGCCTCTGCCCTCTATAATATCACTAAAGATTACCTTAAAATATATATTGACCAAAACAATAATTTTTCTTACACTTTTCTTTATGGTAATGTAGATAATTTGATGGCTGATGAGTTTTCAGCTGAACTAGCTGAAGGTGTTGCATATGTCTCTGGCCATGATGATGAATTGAGACCTGTTTTGGTAAAATCTCTTATTTTTTTTCTTTTTTTTAATTGGTCTGTTTTTATTGTATTAATTTTATTGCTTCTAATTTTTTTCAGATTTTTCGAGTAAAGCAAGAGTATCAGAAGTTTCATTCGAACAAAATGTGAGAATTTATGAAATGTATAGTTTTGGTTATTATTGATTCTTTGTTTTAAATTTCATAACAGATTCTAACTTTTGTAGGTTTACTCGTTTGGTGGTCTTTACATTAGAGGTGGCTATTCAAACAATGGCAAAAAATGTTGAACAGTTCATTATTCTGTTTGATGCAAGTAAGTGTCCTTTTGAATAATTTAATCTTTTATTTGCATATTTAGTGTATTGTATTACTATCTCTATCTCCATTCTTTTGAAGTTTTAAAGGGCAGATTAGTCATTAAGAAGTCCAGCATTAATCCTTTTCAAAACCAAATCAAGAAACACCTTTCTCTATGAACTTACTTTAAAACAGCCATTCACTAAATTTTATAAATACTTTTGCTTCTGCTTTAGTATTACCAATGTCACGCCTGATTTTTATTTAATGAGGTATAATTAATACCTTAATCATCTATATCTCAGGATAATCAATATTGTCGGAAAACTGCAGTAGCTTTAACTTTTTCAGACATTGCCTATACTACCCCTGTATATAGTGGGGAACCAAGGGGACGGATTCATTAATATCATATTTATAAGAAAAAATATAAAAAATATTTGAGGAGACGAACAATATAATTTTTTTAAAAATAATTATAATTTTCAAAAAAAAACTTAATAAAATTAAATTTTTCGAAAAATTCAGGAGACACTGCTCTCCATGTACCCCTAATTCCTTCACTGCCTCTAAGTATAGTCATCATCATAGAATGATGTACGGTTAGAATGTGGTCATCCCTTGTTTTTCAGCACTGCCCAGAATTTTACTTTAATCATTGTCAGAATAATACCAAAAATCAACATCAACCCAAGAAGCTAACACTGCATTTGTTGACTAATTTCGGCAACAATGCAGGCTTTTTCAGATCAGGACCAGCTTTTATAAACATACTTCTCCCAACATTGAAGATCTTAGCAGAGTATTATCCAGGAAGGCTTCACAAGGTCTTTGCCATTGATCCCCCCTCTTCATTCTCCTATCTCTGGAAGGTAATTTTATTTAATCTTTTTATAACTTTACATTGATTGGGCAGTTCTTGGCATATGCAACTTTTGTTTTCATTGACTATAACAATATCATACTGTAGTGGTCTGTTGTTATCCTTTCATGGTTATTGAGAATTCTTTGAACTTGTGTCTTGTACTGTGAATTTGTTACTGTTTGCATGTGCACTCACTGTTGTACTCTGTCCCTCTTGCCATTGTATATGACAAGGTCAGGACAAAACAAAGGACATACAATTGAGTTTGATGGAGACTATGCCCCCCTTCAGAGTACTACATGTTTTTACATTTTGTAAATAGTAATAACACTACAAATTATGTAATTACATTGGAATTTTTTCTTCAAGCCATCAATAATCATGTCTCCCATCTCAAGAGCTCTTGTCAAATATGAAATGCAAATAGGCTCAATTTATCTGACCCCTAAATATAGTCATAATTTAATTTACCCCCCAAATGGATTGTTACTTTTCAATTTGTTCCATTCCGTCCATTTTCACCGTGAAGCAATTAAATGGAAATTCATGTCATACCAGGGTAATTTTGAAATTAAACAAATAGTATAGCAACCATGAAGCTTAATTCAATATTTGGTATGTGGAACTGGTTAATAGACTTACCAATTTTTCAAAATGTGGACCTCAACTTAACAAACATTAGAAAGAAATGTTATCCACTGATTTTGATATCTATATAATTTTTCATTTTCTTGAATGTGAAGGGTGTGAGGCCATTTGTGGAGTTATCATCAATGACCATGGTGATATCCTCCCTTGATTTTGAAGAATCCATGGAGTTCAACCAACTGACAACATACCCAAGAGCTGCATCTTTAAGATTTGATTCATCTTCAATATCATCATCAGGCAAGATTGGGTCATGTGCTTCATCAAGATTCTCATTCACAGTCAACCACCATTATGACTCATTAAAGCCTTGGTACCTATCATTGACGGACACGTCATCGTCGAAATTCTGCCCCTCAAATAATTCCAAATCTCAACTCGGCTCGGCTCGTATCTCACCTCTCAATGCTCGTTCATTTTCATTTGCATCACCTAGTGCAAGAACTCCACCTTTCAATTTCAACAAGAAAACCTTCTTCCCATCTACACCATTGCCTCAAAAAACACAACAATTTGATCATTCAAATGTCTACCAAACAAGAACCCCAAAGCCTTCATTTCTTCAATCACCTGCATTGTTCTTTAGGAAAGAATCCAATGTCACAAAATCAGAAAAATCAAAGGAGTCATTCATCCCTTTCCTCAGGTTTTACAGCAGGCCGTACGATGAGATGACTTATAGGTCAAAGATGAGGCCTCCACTTGGCGGCCTCATATCCATTGTATCTCCTCAACTAAGGCGACGCCACATGTCCGTCTCTCAACGGTTTTGATCATATGGCTGGCTATCCTAGTACATATATAATCATGATGCGCAACTTCTTTCTAGACCCCAAAGATATACTCCGTATTATATTCAGAGTGTGAAGACTCATCATCGTCGCTAATGTCCAAGTAATTGGTTTATTATTTTTAATTACAATGTCAAAAGACAGGATTTATTTTTATTTCTAGTTTTAATAATTCATGTTACATTGATTTTGTACTTCTGTTTAGCTAATCGATGATTACATATAGTAATAGATTCCGTGATGAACCGGGCGTTATAATAGTGAATGTTAAAAGTGTAATTAGTGTGCAACAATATATACCTAGGAACGAGAAAGCGTGGTCGACACGGTGGACATAAAACTTTGGAACTCTTCCATGTTATAGCTGATGGAATATACTCCTTTCCCTTTTTTTTTATTTGTTATCCTACACTTTTGCACAATTATTAAAGAAAAATAAAAGTAATCAAATGCCAGATTGAATGAAACGTCAATTAATTAAAATATATTATTGGTTGGTTGATGTTTCAATATAAAAAGTACTAAAAAGATATCAAAATATAAAAGTCAAGAATTTATTACGCTAACGACAACTACTTTAAACAAAAAAATTACGTTAATGCATTTACAACTAAACAAACCGTAGGGAGTAAATACATAATCTTCCATGAGAGACCAAGCTTAATTAATGTAGTAATGTATCTTCGTTCCCCAATTACACCCTCCATGTTTGTCTTCATCATTAACCTTAGGGCATCGCCGGACCACTTCACAATTAACGACTAATGAAGCTATTACCATAACGATGAAAGCCCCAAAATCGAGTACTTTTAATGATAATGTGTCAATGATCAATTTATTTTCTATGTTAAAAAAAAAAACCTTAGGCCAGTTTAGAGTACTCACATGATATTACTTAAACATCTCAATATTCTAAATATAGAATGAGAGTTGTTAATCTATTAACCCATTACACCAATTAGCCCAATCCATTGTTGTCACCCTCTTAGTAATCCTAGACTCCAAACCCACAAAGTCCCTCCAGTCCATAAAATTTGACGTTGAAGGATTTTCACACAAAATAAGGATGCATTAACACCAAGTCATTTTTACCTCTATACCCTTACAAAACATAATTAATGGTCCATCTTTGAAAGTTAACACTCATATTAATGTTCCAGAAAATCATTAACAATCATTTAGATATTGAAATTTATCACCCCTTCATCTTTCTCCCACCATAATTCATTAACAAAAATTTGAAGAATTGCTTTAAAATCACTAAATTTTGAAGCATTACTAACATTCAAAATTTTCGCTTGGAGCAGTAAAAAATTAAATAAATGGAGCACACCACACCATCCATGAAATGCGGCAACAAGAATTGAATTGAGCAAATACGACTTCGTAAATTTTGATCTTTAATGTTACGGGCGATTGTGTTTATCATAACTCAATTGATTTGAACCAGATTCCAGAAAATATTAATCAAATCATCGATGAAAATGATGTTATGGTACAACAAAGCTCGCCAAGTGATATTAATATCGAAATTAACCTCAATGTTTATGAAAATGAGGAAGTCGCATTTATTACGGATGAAACCAAAATAATGAAGAACATGACGTGCGATCCGATGGAGTAGCCCTAAAGAATAAGTTTGATGCAATGGGTATTAATTTTTGTCGCTTATGGAAATATGAAAAAATTATTTTTCGTATGATTTCCATGATTTCCACTTTCGAGTATCAGTTCTGTTAGTTTTATTTATTGTATTATTCACTTTGTCCTTACTAGTATAATGCATAAATTACCTTGTATATCAACAATAATGCATAAATTACCTTTTTTGTTACATATTTGAATTAATATATGAAATTATTTGGATTTGGAGAGATTATTAGATTGGTCAGAATGAATTTGATTAACAAAGGAGAGAGAATAAAGTAGAGAAAAAAAAATCAAGAATCTAGCCTAGCTTAATAAACAAGTGAGATCGATTACTTAGGTTGTGATATTGAAGAAGTTTATTGTGAAAATTGATCAATGCACCTGAATGCAATTTTATACTAGTAATAATATGGATGTTAAAGAAAAGGAGGGTGCCAATATAAGGATTTTGCTGCATTGGCTTTGGAACCTTTAAGATTTCTTGATTTTGTAAATCACCCAAATTTTTCATCTCAGATTGTTTATCCTGGAAATCTTTGCAAACAGGTAATGCACTTTGAGTTCTCAACCTGAAGTTATAAGTGGCTTGGCATTTGATCAAATCACAGGTGTAATGAAAATGATAGGTCTTGCATTCCTTCTTAACATTGATCTGTATGAATAAATTGTAGAGTACTACCATTGAATATTACTTCTATTGTTAGATTTCTCGCATTTTATTGGAAAAAAAAGTTTATGTTTTTGAAACAGGATTTGATGTATGGAAGAAGTCCACTGTATTATTCACTTTGTCCACTAATCAAATTTTATGTAATGTAACTACGGTGAATGTGACTAACATGACATTGTTTATCCTTATGTAGGCAATAAGGGTGGGATGCAACTCAATAGGAAAAATAAGTGGTTGACAAATGAACAGTAGGACATTATTTATCATTCGTTGCTCTGAATAAGTAACAAAGGAAAACTGAAGCGAACTGCTACAACTGAAGTTGCAAATATATTTAAGATGAAAATTCATGAAGTGCAAAGAATATGGGAAAAAAAGAAAGGAAAGCTCTTGGAGAAATTTGGAATACACCAAAACGTCGAAGAAAAAAAATTCATGTAGATGTTGATCGTATTCTTGAAATTCCACTAAAACAAACAACAACTTTGGAGTCGCTTGCCAATGCTCTAGATGTTAGCTATGGAACATTGTTTAGACGTTCCAAGGAGGGGATATTTCGTCGTCATTCTAATGCTATCAAATCACATCTACGAGAGCAAAATAAATTATCTTGTTTACAATTTTGTCTATCCATGCTAGATCAAAGTACGCTTCCTAATGAGCTCAAATTCAAAGGCATGTATAATGTTGTTCATATTGATGAGAAGTTATTTTACATGACCCGAAATGATGAAAATTATTACTTGTATCCACGAGAAAAAGAGCCCCTGCGCACTATCCGGAGTAAGAATTTCATTGAAAATGTCATGTTCTTACCTGTAATGGCTCGCCCACGATTTGACAATGAAGGAAATGAGGTGTTCTCCTTAAAAATTTGTATCTTTCCCTTTACAAAAAAAGAAGCTGCCCGCAGACGAAGTTGTAATCGAGAAGCGGGGACTGTGGAGGTAAAGCCAATTACCTCGGTTTCTAGAGATATTGTGCGAGAGTTTTTGTTAAAGGAAGTCATACCGGAAATAAAGTGGCCATCATCAAACCAAGGGGATACTATATATATTCAAAAAGATAATGCAAGAACTCATGTTGATCCTGGTGACTAAGCATTTAAAGCAAATGTATCTTCAAGTGGTTATGACATTCGATTGGTATGTCAGCCACCCAACTCACCCGAGCTAAATATACTTGACCTTGGTTTCTTTTGTGCGTACAATCGTTGCAACGCAAAGCTTGTCCTAGCACATTTGAGCAATTTATCCAGCTTGTCCAGAAAGCTTTTGAAGACTACCCTGCTAGAAAAGTGAATCATATATTTTTCACCTTGCAAATGTGCATGAAAGAGATCATTAAAATTAATGGTTGCAATAGATACAAAATTCCACACATCGGCAAAAGTCGACTTGAACAGGAGGGACATCTTCCGATCCAAATAGATATTGATCCTCAAGTTGTTGAAGCGGCTGCGACTTTTCTAACAGCACAATGATAGTTATTGGAACTCTTTATATTAAAAATCTTTTTATTGAACTCTTTATATTGTCACTCTTTTTATTTTTTCTTGTATGATGATACCCTCCTCTATTTACATGGAAAGTGAGGGAGAAACATTCCCTGATTAATAATCAAATGCATGTAGTTTTCTAAAATGAACCCTGTTTAGGACATGAGTTCTGACCATACATAGTTAAACAACTAGAAGGCACAACTTTGGCTGAACAAATCAGCCGGTAACAACTAGTAGAAGGAAGAATTTTGTAAATGCATATAGATTGGCGTAATCGCACACCGACGCTACAAGAAAGAATAGAAATCTAATCTATGCATCCTTAAATGATGGACGATGAGTAAAGCTTATATGATTCAACAGACTAGCTAACAACATCATACATTATCTTCACATTGATATTAATTAGTAGACAATATGTATGAGTGTCACACTTCCATTCATGTCCACTTGCATTCCAACGCTTGCTTAAACAAAGAATCAATTCAATAAAAAAATTGCATAAATTTCATAGAATCACAAGTCTTACAAAACTATCATAATCCAAAGCTTTTAAACAAATACAATTGCTAGGAAAAACAAGAAACTACTCCAACGACTACTTAAAAAAACTTTGGCAATAAAAGCTTAATCATGTCCACAATTAACATTTCCCTATTCAAATCGAAATCGATGGAGCCAACATCTATCAGAAGCTTATTTAGATCAATCCTCCGTCGAAACGCAACTCCTTATTTATCTTTATCCTACAATACAAGAAGAAAAATTGAACCATGAATACAAATCCATGTACTAGATGTTTATCATTAAAAATATTTTTCAAGAATAGTTAATTACCTCACTATCTAAATGTGCATCAATACATTCCAATTCCTCAAAATAATTTGTTCAGTCGCTGCCGGAAATATTGAACCCTTTTCTTCCATAACAATTGATTTTATAGAATAAATTGAGAAAAAATAAGTATGGTGCTAGAAGAAACAATATTATTTGTTCAATGATAAATGATGCTTTGAAAATAATAACATGCAATAATGATTTGACTAAGTTATGAAGGATTAAAATAAGAAGAAAAGGTAAAGCATGTTTTGATCTCACCAAAACGTCAATTGAAGTGGATTTTGACCAAACTCCTTCAACGTCAAATTTTATGGAATGGAGGAAGTATATATTATTATATATGAGCGTCATTCTCTAGTTTGACAAGTCTAAAAACACAATACAACTTTCATCTTTATTATTTCAGACACTTGTGATACTTAATTCTTTTTGTTCCCTCTCCTCAATAAAATACTTATGTGTAAACCTTTGAGAGTTTGGAGACGCCTGCTTTTGGATTCCCCCTAGACCAATTTCAAGTGCATTTGACTTTGGTTTGTCCAAAATCAATTAATCAGGCGAACTGAGCCAAACGACAACAATCTATTCGATCTATAATCATTACACTGCTATCAGAGCTTGTGTTTGATTTGTTGTCGGATAATCGAATCCTTATTTTTTCTGTTCATCGGAAAGGAGAAACACATATTTGTTTGTTGAATAACGTGTGTTGCCGCCAGATTTGTACTTGGAAGAAAAAAGTCATTATAACCTACAAATCTATTTGACAGATTTTTGAGAGAGCCTAGTTCGCCGGAGTTGCGCATTGAATTTGACTCGCTCGGTTGTTCCGCATCGGAGCCTCCTCGGCTCATCTCCTCCGCTACCTGATTTGTCTCGAATCGGGCCGTTAAGTTCGCCGGAGCCGCCGTAATCGAGGATTTGCCAGGAATAGTAATCGGAAGTAGTACTATTCATACGAACTGTACCCGAGCTAGCCATGTTGTTTTCCGTTGACTTTGTGTCAATTGGGGCTTGAATTTCAGTTTTCGAGCTTAAAATTCCTTTAGCTGGGTGGGTAAGGTCCAAACTCTTCTCAGAAAGTTTCTCGCAATGAAAAGTTGGAATCGTAGAGTGCTAAGTAAGACTCTTCAGATAAATTGAATAGTGTCTATAATGTAAATATCCTTGCCTAGTAAAATATTTTTACTTGAGAGTTCTTTAACTTTAGATTGATACTTCTAAGGATATAGAAGAAAATTTGATGTTTTGCTAAACTTATTTCTCGATATTATTGGTCAGCGAGCAAGAATATGTATTGTTTATGTTCCCATTATTCCCCATTCTCCTTTTTAAGAATGTTAAATCTACTATTAAGATGGGTAGATTCGTCTAATTTTAGATGATTTGCCAGAACGGGTCTTAAGAATAATAATTGGATATTAAGCATTTTGGGGGTAGTAAGAATTCTTGAGAGGTTATGCATGTGAGGGTAGACCTCAGAATAAATTTAACTCCCAAAAGAATGTTAATAATGCAGACAATACTGAAAAGAGCACTTATTCAAAAGGATAGATTTAAGTCGAGGTCTAATGGGAAAAGGTGTTTTAATTGTCACAAATTTGGTCACTTCATTATGATCGCTTCTAAGTCAAGTAAAATCGTAGAACGAGTACGCACTCGATATCCGCCGCAGTAATTTTGTGATGTTTTTATGGCTAGTAATCTACGTGGATTACGCTTTTGTTGACCTCTCTCGCATTCTTTTGATTCTTTTATTCAAGCTTCTAATTGATTAGAAGACTGTGGTTGTACTTTTCATATGACTCTTTTTAAAAATCTCTTTTTAAACTATAAAAAATATGAACATGGCTTTGTGTCATTGGCAAATTCTAAAATTGCAATGTGTTAGAATACGAGATATACGCCTTAGGTTCTCTTCCTCGTTACATGTGGTTTACTTTGAAGAATGTTAAGCATGTTCCTTATTTATGTATAATTTACTTTCATGCTTCACTTGATAATACGATGGTTCGAGGGTAAATAGAGTAAGGGATTGGGCGAAAATTTAAGGGTTCACTTGTTATTTTTACCGGCCGAAAAAGAAAAATAACTTGTATGTTTGTTATGCCGAACTCGCTTATACTGTGAATTCTTGGTGGATCGAATGTAAATCTATTTTGTGGCACAATAGATAAGGTCATATGAGTAATAAGTGATTAGAAATTTTGCATAAAGATGGTCACTTTGATAGTGATAAAATGTCACACATAACTTTCTGTGAATCATGCATGTTAGGAAAGAAACATAAGGTGAGTTCTCCCATTTCCACATACCCTAATCGCATTAAGTTGTAATCGATGTGTTTCGAGTATTTGCATACGATATGTGGGGACCTTCTAGTGTTACTTATTAATGATGGAAGGAATCAATATTTTCTTTCCAATATTGATGATTTTTGTTTTGGCTTTTACCGTCAGAACATAACTGATACTTTTGATAAGTTTAAACTAAAAAATACACTGAAAACCAAACCGAAGAGAATTAAACCCTTTACCTGATAATGGTCTTGAGTTTTGTAATAAACAAATGAATGATTTGGTTCGCCACTAGTACAAGAGGCATGATTCTGTTTCTATACACCCCAAGTAGAAATAGTAGTTGGTAGGATGAATTGAACTCTTTTAGAGAAAGTGAGGGCTCTTTTAGCCATGTCAAAGTCTTTCTAAGAAGTTCTGCTGATAATGCTACAACCGCCGCTTATTTGATTAACAGGTCCCTAGTGTTCTTTTAGGAAGGAAAGTTCCTAAATCTGTATTTGGTTGTGTAAACCTCTGATTTAAGTAATTTAATAAGTTTGGTTGTATTGGCTAAGGCATCAAAAGTTTGATAAGTTGGAAACTCTAGATCTAAGAAATGTTTTCTTGGGGTATCCCAAGGGATAAAAGGTTATAGGCTCGGATATGACTCAATCCGATCAAAGTTGCGATAAGTAGATGTTATTTTTAATGAAAATGAATTTTCCTCGCTGACCGCCTTCTTCTCCGACGTCTCTTCTTTTCTCCTATAAATGATGCACCAAATGGTGGAGTATTTGCCCGATAACACTAATCAACTCTGAACCTTCTTCTGAAATGAGATTTCATAAATTAGTTATTGTAAATCAAGATGAGACTACTCCCAACGGCATGGAGAGTAATGTCAGTTCGATAGCCATGTGAATACGTATGTTTTGGATGATATGCATGATAACTTTCCTGATTCTCATGTTGTGCCTAATTCCAATGTTGTTCTTTGATAATGTTTTGCCTTATTCTAATATTTTCAATGATTATCAATCATTACTAGTGGATAAATAAGAACCATTAAATGCTTGAGAGATATGTAGATGACAATTTAAATGATTGTAATTTGTCTATTTTTGCTTTAATGTATTTAACTGAGCGTGATGATCCTAAAAACTTACAAAGAAGCCATGGCCTAAATATTCCAAAGAATGGATTGACGCTATGAATAAAGGGAAACGGAATCTCTAAGAACGAACCTAACCTTAGAAACTTGTTCCTAAATTCTGGTAGCTTGCCCCGGGTAGACCTGTAAGTGGTTGTTAAAGGTTGGCAAGAAATCGATAAGGTTAGATTGACTGTCGCTGCATCTAGAACTCGATGACCTTTGGTAGAGTTCTGGGCCCTCGTAACTGTTTGCTTAGAAGCTGGCCTTGGCTCATGACAATCAGATACTTTGTGTATACCTTCCATTAGTTTTATTGTCTTTATTAATCTATTGGTCCAATACACAAATTAGCCCAATCCATTTTCGCCACCCCTCTCTTAATAATACTAGACCTAAACCTAATATATTATTATATATGTGAGTGTTTGTCCTTTAGTTTATTAAGCCAAAAAGAATATAACCTTCATCTTTATTATTTTGTACACTTCAGCAGAAAGCTACTTTTGTTCCTCCTTCAATAAAATACATTCAAGGTAAACCTTTCGTGAGTTTGGAGACGCTCGGGTTAGCGTCTTTAGACCAATTTGTGGTGCATTTGACCTTGGTTTGTCCGGAATCAATTAATTAGGCGATTTGAGCCAAACGACAACAATCTATTCGATCAATAATAATTACAAGAGTGAAAGAGAAATCATCAAAACATGATAAAAGCAATTGCCTACTCCCTCTATTTTTTTATAGTTGTCGTTTTAGGAATTTAGTTTTTTTGGTTTTTTATAGTTTTCGTTTTAGCATAATAAATATTTTTTTTTTACATTTTCAATGTACTTTTTCTCTTGAAATAAATAATTAACCAATGATATTATTTTAATTGATTGTCATTCTACATTTTCAATGCACTTTTTTATTACTTGTTCTTTTCCTTAATCTATGTGCAAAATGTTAAAACGATAACTAAAAAAAATGAAGAGAGTATCTAATAACTTGTAAAAAAAAATCACCAAATTTTGGCTTGACTTGAATTCAAATATTCCATAAAATGCTTTTTGGCTTCAAAATTTAGGATTCTCAATCACTAGGAAAAATTAAAGAGTAGAGTAAAGAACTGCCCTATGTGTGTGTTGAAAGAATCTACTAAATTTGATAAACTGACGAAGAATTGATTTTAGGAGAATTTTATGGTAAACTGGTGTTAATGGTCTTAGTAGTCCTCGTTATCTTATTAGTTATTCCATCCAATTAATTTTAATATTAATTTTTTATTCTTTCAATTGAAACTTGATCATTCAATATTCTTTATTCCGGCATATTCTAATATATAAATATTATAAAATTATAATTATTTTCTGAAATATTTTCATAATCTAGCGTTTTGCATCTTTTCAGAACACAATAAAAAAGTATTCATGATTAAAATTTTACATTGAATATTGCAAATATCAATTAAAATGAATTGATTAAATATTTTATTTTATTTTTCATTGGTGGCTAGAACAAATTCGCCTGCATATATTTTGTTTCTAGTTTCAAGTTATCGATTATTATTAACAACCTATATTTTATATGATCTTAATTGTACTAATTTAAGATTTTATTTCATATTTTTAATGATGATATAAAGAACTTTATTTAAAACGATTTTTGAATTGAAAAAAATTGTGTTAAAACAAAACTAAAATTATATCATTTATATTTGCCAACGAGGTTGCATCGGGTGCTGATAAGTGTACTGCTCCCTCCGATTTTATTTACTTGTCATCTTAGAGTAATACACACAAATTAAGAAGAATTAAAAGTAGTCAAAAAGTATATCGAAACGTAGAATTGATAAATTAATCAAATCTATATCATTGGTTGGTTGATAATTTAATAAGAAAATAAGAAAAGAATATCAAAACGTAGGCGATACTTCTATACTTTAGAAATCTAATGCTATCCAATTTTTCAAACTAGAATACCACGTAAGTAAAATCGAAGGGGGTAAAATTTTATGTTATTTAGGTTTTAGTGAATATAAATTACACAATTTTTTCATAATTATAGATTTAGGAGTTGTTGGATATATTATTTTAATATTGGAACAACTTTACAATGTCCAAAAACTTTTTGCAAAATTCTAGAAAAAAATTGAGAAAGTAATACACATTTAACCAAGAATTTAACTTAGAGCACTTTTCCTAATTTATTAGCAAAAATAGCATACCTTCCCTGTGAAATTGTCTAAAATAATTCTTATTAAAAAACTAAGCACACCATCTTCTTCCCCACCCCACTCTAACCACCACCTCACCCCTTCCCCAACTACCAACGCCCCACCCCAACCCCTTCCCCTCCCCCACCCTACAGCCCCACCCCTTTCCCCTTCCCTACCACCATCCTCCCTCGTAAAAAAAACAACCCCTTACTCCTTCTCATCACCGAAATCACACCTACCTCCCCACCATTACCCCTCGGCCTCAACTACCACTACCCCTTCCCCTATCCCATTTCTACCTCACCATCCCCTCCCCCTGTGGCCACACCCCACTCTTCCTCTAAAATCACACCACACCCCCCTCCTCGAAAATTGCACTCACTCCCCCTTCCCTCTCCAAAAACGCACCTCACCCCACCCCCTCCAAAAGAGCGGGTCGCGATTTAATTGGGGGTAGAGGCGGGTCACGATTTGAGTGGCGAAAATGGAGCGAGATTTTGAAGAGGAAAGTGGGGTAGGTGCGATTTTGGAGTGATGTGGTTGCTATTTTTCAATCTGGGACTATGCGGCGTGTGGTTGACGGTGAGGCGGGCCGCAAAGCTGTGGCAAAATGTAGTTGCGGCGCGCGGATAAGAGGGTGTGGTCGGGAACGGAAACGGAGTGGTGGTTGGGGGTACTGTGGGGCAAGGCGCGCATGGAAGAAGATGAATTGTGCTTAGTTTTTATTAGGGGTATTTAGACAATTTATGTGAGAGGTGTGCTATTTTTCAAGAAATTAAGAAAGGTGCCTGTGCCTAGAAAATCAATGCCCAAATCGTCACCGGTTATGTGGGCTTTAGACCTTCGTTCATTAAGACCTCTTGAGCTAGTAACCGTTAATCCGTTATGATCAAGCAGATGCCCATTTGAATTAAGTGGATTTCCGATAAACAAGTCATATCAAAATTGATTCAATTTTTATTAAAATAGTTTTTAATTACTCGAGGACTTCATAAATGTGTCATTTGGCTTGACAAATAGTTCAAGGATATAAAATTTCTTTGAAGGTTATGTTTTATTCAAGAGTTTAGTAATATAATAATGAATAATACGTCTCTTTTATCAATATATTATTTAACACTAAATTCGTAAATAATAATATATTAATTCATGTCGAACTTTATTAATATAATTTGTAATACTAAATAATTTCAGAATTTATAAAATATTAAATTAGGCCACTACTTTAATTATTCCGCGAACGACTTAATAATAAAATAATAATATATTTTTCCTCCAAATTGCTTGCAATATCATTGGTCGTTAGAAAACATTAAACTACAAACAGTTTATCAAGATTTAATATTATTGAAACAGTTCACATACAACGTTAATACTTCGTAGTATAGTGATGAACATTGCTCTTTAACAATACTCCGTATATAGTAGTTGACATTAAAAACTTTTCATTATTTAAATTGTAAGGTATTAGTTTATGTTATACTTGTGTCAATATATTATTCCCTCCAATCATAAAAGATTGTCAAGTTTGCATTTTTATAATCAAAGATTAACAAACTTGATTGGCATTCAAATAAAACTTTTATTTGAATCAAACTTATCAAGTTAACAGTAAAGCATGTTGAAAATGCTACATATTGATATATTTTTTTTCAAATAAATATATAACAAGTTAAAAGTTCGTTACTCCCTCCGTTTCAAAATAGATGATTGTTTAGATGAAAAATGTTTTATTAAGGGATTGTGAAAAGTTACATTGGATTGTAAAAAACTATATTGAAAATGTAAAGAACTATATTGGAATTGTAAAAAATTATATTAAAATTGTAAACAATAATCAACTATTGTGAAAAAGTAAAACATTTCTAGATGATCATGTATTTTTGAAACGAAGGGAGTATTTGAGTTCAAAATTGGAAAAAGTGAACTATTAAAATTTAAAATATGAAAATCTTTTACGGATGGAGGGAGTATTTTACATTAAATACTTTATCAAGTATAATATTTAAGTTAACATACATCAACATGATGTAATTGTTAATATCTTACATTTTTATTATGGAGAACTATGATTCAACTCTCATTTCAAGTACTTACTTTTTTATGCTAGTATCACTTGAAGAGTTTTGATAACTCGTACAATAAACTAAATTGATGTTGAATCATCAACACATAACCTATTAACTTGAATATATTTTGGTTTAGTGACTTTTGGGTGATGTGTTTGCTTATGAATATAGACGTCTGGTTTGATTTTAGGTGGTAATATTTGCGTATTTTATCATGGGACTTGGCTTTTTGGTGGTGGTTTTTTTTTTATGATGGTTTGGTGGTTTTTGGCCTTTTTATTGATGGGTTGGACAAAGTTTTTGGGATTTCTAGAAAGTTTTCTGGTGAGCTATAATTTTTTTTATGTTGTGTTTGTTAATGAAATATTGGGTGCCTCTAAGGCGGTTTATATAGACTTTCAAGATTTAATTTCTCCTTTTTTAATTGGTAGATTTGAAAACTAAATATCAGGTAATTTTTATGAATTTAAAATAAAACGGTTAATGACCGGAACCATCACTCTTATTTATACCTATATTCCACTTATTCATTCATGAATTATATTGTCCCTTTCACTTATTAATGAATTTAAATATCAGATTCACTCATTCTATCTATATGTTATGCAATTAAGGAATCACATGCATATCATGTGTCTTTAAGCACGGTTAATTTGGTAATTCACATATTAAAATATAGAAAGAAAAAAAAATCCCCCCTCCCCTCCCCTCCCGGTAACCGGTCGCGCTCCCCTCTTTCTACAATTTCGATTTAACTAAATAACTCCGTTGAGTGCATGTTAAGGATTATAATTACATATGATTGTTGACACATATTATCCAATTTAATTTGTTAGGATAAATGCAAGTTGTTTCATTAGAGTATTAGTATAACTCTACTTCATGTTATTTAGATTGATAGAAATTGAATTCTTTATGTTTATCTTGTAAATCTTATCTTATAAACTATATCTATAATTACAATTCAATCCATCTAAATTAAATGACCCAATTATTATATTTTTTCATATTATGTAGATGAGCTAGAGTCAAACAATATAATTTTCTATTCTTAATATTCTTTCATGATGTGGAGAAGGATGGATAATAGCGACCTGTGTAGTTCCACTTCTATAATGCGATGATCAACTATCATATTCTTATTCTCTTCTTTCATAATTCTTCTTTGAATCGATCGTTCTATTCATGTTGAAAAGTTCTTGGAATCTTTTAATGCTAGAATATTTCAATTCTAGATGGCAATTTCAACCAATGCCCAGATTTCAATTATTTTAATTTGATTCAACTGTTTTAATTTGGAATTTTAATTAGGATTTCCATCATAGGATTTCAACCTCAACTTCAAATGGTTCCTTTTTTTCATCAGATTCGAACAGAGCTTTTTCGAACGGCTCGACAAATTCTAGCCAAATATCCGAATTGAACAATAAAGTGAAATTTAACGCTCCAACTTGAATCGATCCTAGTAAATTAAGGCTCTACAAATTCGATCATAATCGAACCCTGAGATATTCGGTAGGTGATGACCTGGTCCGGTTTCGGTAGTGGAGCGGATGACAAGTCTTCCAAGTTGTTCTTCGATACGCCTTGGCCCAAATGGAAATGCCTGTAAAACAAAGTCCGGTTGCCCGACCAGAAACACTCTGACGATCAAGTCAGTAAGAGATCGGGAGAGTTTGAATTCTGTAATTGGAGTTTGGGTATCAAAATGAACTTACTTGATTGTCTTCGAGTTTTATCTTTTAAAGTTCTTTAGACCGTTACTTGAACAAGTCTTGAAGGCACCATCATTGTCGGATGGTAATTGTTTCCGGCTCATTAAGAGGTCAAGTAATTATGGTCTTCAATGGACCCCATAATTGCCTTCTTAATTGAGCTCATTACAATCACAGCTAACGGTTTTAATCTCTCGGTCGAGCTTGATGGCTCCAAAGACTCAAGGCTCGCCCTTGGGCCCCCTTTGCGTACCAGTCCGCGGTTCGGTGGTTCCACCGGTATGGCCTCTATTTGATAAGTCCAATCTCCATTGATCGGTGTCAGCCACCCCTGTTTGCGGGATTATCATATGCCCCCAGACGTGCCTATTTTTCATGGATCGGATCTTGGAATATTGGTGGGTCTTTTCTTCAGTATGCACCAAATAGAGCCTTACGGCGTTTCATGCATTTGTCAGGGACATTTAGCCTCCCTGAGGTGTTTCAGCCGTTTCTCCACTCTGCCATCATTACCCGCAACCTTTCGGGTCTCTTCTCTCTCTTGATTACCACCGGTGGTTTGAATTGAAAAGGCAACCGCCCTCTTTATAAACCCTAGGGGCTATTATCCCTTGGCACTTCATCTCATCAAAATCGTTTAACAAAAACCTTCCTTCTTCGTCCTCTCTTCTTTGCGTTGATTTTAAATTATTTGCCATGTTCTTTCCTGCTTATTTTTATTTTCTAGTTCTATTAGTATTTACTCCTCCATCTTTTCTTGTGTCCTTCTTTATTCCTTTCCCCGGGTCCTCCCCCATGCCTATATACACGGGGAATGTGGATCCTACACAAGGGGGCGGATTTTATAGATAGCCTGGCTCTACCTGTGACATCCGATTGTTTAATACAAGGATTCGACACACTCTAATTAGTTTGGACAAGAGAATATACTCAATATTTGTGATCAATCCGCTTTTAAGGTCCGCTCTTAAGTACCGCACCACTGATAGAACCATAGTATTTCCGTAGATGACAAGCGTTCCAAGATCATGGCACTTGACGCCCCTCCAGGGTCTCCAGTTTATATGCGACTGGACCCACTATCCTCCGGATGATGTAGGGTCCCTCCCACGGACACTTCAACTTTTCGGGTTTCCCGTGAGCGGATGCTTGTCTTGCTCTTAGGACTAGGTCTCCCACCAAGAATTGTTTGGACCGACCTTCTTTGCTGTAGTGGGGTGGCCACCTTTCTTGTACTTGGGCCATTTTATCCATACTCACGGCAACTCTTTCTTCCAACAAGTCCAAAGTTGAGTCGCAAGCCCTGTTTTCATTAGCCACCATCATATTATGTCACCCGAGCCATATCCACGTGAATCTCCACAAAGAACAAGGCATCCGATCCACATGTACTCAAGCCAAGGTTTCTTCGGTGATCGGATTCGGTTGTTCGAATGATCACAAAGATCGTCGAAATTCCTTATCCTGTGTACCACGCCTCATATGCCACCCATTTCTTTACACCCTTGAAGATTACCGTGTTCATTACTTCCACTTGGCCATTAGCTTATGGATAGGTCACTGAGGCTATCTTGTGATCTATATCCAACTCCGCAGACATGTGCTCCTCAATCTTTTCGCTATGAACCGGGTCCCGTTTGTTTGTGACCGCACTGAGGCACCACAAGCTTGTGGAAGAATTATTTGAAGGGGCTTCCAACCTCGAAAATGTTTTCCGGACCCGATATTAATTAGACCTAAACATTTGTCAACATCCTCATTTTGTCTGGCCGCGTATTGTCTGTGTTTAAAGCATCTCCCGAGGCGACAATGCTTCATTTGGATTCATTTTCTTTATAAAGAGGGTAGTGACTTTTGACAACATAAATTTATGCGTTCCGGGTCATGTTCGGGTCGTGTCAAGTAATATAGTAAAAAAAGTTAGAGTATCGTTTCACAAATTCCAATTTATTAAGTACTAATCTTTTTTAGGCTTCCTTAATTAACTGAGCAACAAATAATTATATGAATTAACTAAAGAACCAAAGTAAACTAATAAAAAACTGAATTAACTAACAAAAAATAAAAGTAACTAATAATAATTAATAATACGAACATTAGCCAGGACATATGATTTCCTCCGATCGTCGTATTTAATCGACTATGGAGTTATTTATCAAGTCATAACAAGAGGATTTTAAATTATTAATATTCTTTCCCGAGTAATACTAACCTCGGCTCGCCAAGAAACTACTTATATCTCTATGATAGTTTAAAATATTGAACCGGATGAAGAACATTAGCCTTATAACTTGCACGTGCCTCTACCTATATCTCTGGCCAGAAATGAAACACGTGTTCTACTCAATTTTTCCTAAGTGATCACCCTATCTCTAGCAATTAACTACTTTTGCGAACAATTCACTAATGATCAGTTAATGAAAAGTAATTAAACATAATAATTAGATTTATAAATAAAAGATAAACAAATCTCATAGAAAAATAAATATTCAAATCCAACTACATCACCATCCTGACTAATAATAAATTAGTTCAGAATTAAAAGCGAAAATAAATAATAAACGTTATTGAAAAACATCCGAAAAATAATAAAACTGGAGAACTAATATGGTGAACTGCGGCTCTCCAACTTCTTTTTCCTCAAACGTGCATGGTGCCTCCTTTATAATGTCTCGTAAGTGACTATGAATAATAAGGGTTGATAACGTCAAGTAGTTGGGCTGAGACTTATGATCCATAAAAATTGTTGACATGCTTTGGTCTGGACCATTTAATGGACTCCACTTGGGCTGCCACATTTGAGAATAATGAATTTACTTCCTGCAGATCAAGTCCGGATCTTTGTTATTTGGTTGGGCTGGACTCTAGGCAATGGATTGCTCATGATCTTCAATTAAATCATCATTTATTGTTTAATATCTTCCCAATTCATCCAATAAATATAGTCGAATTATAAAAATACAAGTGCAAATTATATCTAAATAAGCTCAGATAGCATAAAAGTGTAATCAATCAAACCTCAAAAATGATATATAATATACACTTATAAACTTTCTTAATACAAGTCTCCTACCGCGATCACCAATGACGACTGATCCGATTTCGTAGCTGTGACTGGATTTAATAACCTTCCAAGTTGTGCTTCTATACGCCAAGGCCCAAATGGAAGCGCCTGTAAAACAAAGACGGCTAGCTCACTTTAAACAATTCGACGATCAATTTTGTAAGCAGACGGGAGAGCTCAGTTTACGTAGATCGAAGCCTGTATCAAAGGAACTTTACTTGATTGTCTTCAAGTTTTACCTTTTATAGCGCTTTAAACCATTACTTGATCAAGTCTTGAAGGCACCATCATTGTCGGATGTAATGGTTTCCGACTCATTAAGAGTTCGTACTACGGCCCGACGCACTTCATAATCGGCTCACTACACCATCATGAAAGCTAATCCAAGCTCTTTATTTCTCGGACCTAGGCCGATGGCCCGCCCTATTCTCGCAGCGGCCTGGGCCACCTTTCTAGCCTGTGTCCATTTATTCGACGGTCTCCACTTGGGGTTCGCCCGTTACGGATGAGTTTAATCTACCTTGGGATCGTCCGGACCAACCACCTCAAAGTGAGATTATAAGTAGGGTTCGCCTGCTTTTACGTACCTCTATGAAAACATAAATGACTTGTTTTAGTACTAGGTCTTGAAACGAAACGCAACTACCAAGATCACGACTTGACGGGCTTCTAAAACCACACCGGTAGAATCACAAAATATCTCAATAGATTTTCTTATATCATGAATTAAATATTTAGGCAATATTTTATTCAATCATGAAATACTCTAGCGGACGCCGTCTCGTTCTTCGCTGGGGAGTTGAAACTTAAATTTTGCTTCTCCTCTATTCTTTTGTGACCGTCGCCACTCGAACATGTTTGTTTAGAAATCCTATTTCTTTGTCACATCACTGTATGAAGGGGTAAATCACATTTAGGTTCCATAATTTTACCTTAAATGTCAATTGAGTGACTGAGATTTATGTATTAATACTCTTTAGGTCCCTCAAATTTTAACTATTATGTCTCTTCATAAATACCTTAACATTTAATTGATCTTTATCTAATAAAAGATTCCCTTCATCCCAAAAAGATTGGGATAAAGTTTGACTTTTGGTCAAACTTTGAAAATTTTGACCATGAATTCTATTGCTTATAAGAAAATAATAATAAAATCAAGGATCTTTTAGATTCGTTTCAATATATCTTTTTTGAAATATCAACTTTTATAATTCCCCAAGCTTGTAGAATTAGAGATATTTTCGCTTTTAAGCCGCGCTCTCGTGATCGTGAGTTTCAAAACATCCCAATCCTTTTGGGATGGAGGGAGTAATTTGTTTTGATTTGAAATTGATTAAAATTAATTATTAACCCTAATAAATAATATTAAATTCTAAGGTGACAATTATAAGAAAGAATGTCAATAATAACATAAACGAAACTACGCATTTAAAATATATATATAATGCATTTTCTTGAAAATATTAAATTATCAAACAATTTTTCATTATACAAAGATAGTTTTAGCATGAAATATAATTTAATATTAAAAGTATATGAGGGTATAAAGGTAATTGAGCAAGTCGAAATTTGTCCAAGGACCTAAGATGGTAATATTAAAAACTCGGGACCCAATTGACATTAAAGATAAAAATCGAGGACCTTATATATCATTCACCTCTGTATGAAGTGTCTTTTTAGGTTTTATTTAATGATAAAAGCCATATTTTAGTTAATTAATATAGGCTCTTGAAAGTGCAAATAATTAATTAGGGAACCCTAAATTTCATGTGTCCGATTATGATTGGAGAAGTGCCACTTATAAGCTTTTGATTGGACATAACTTAATTAAACTCCTTAAAGTTAAAATTTAATTTATTAACTAATTAATTTTAAACTATCAACAGGCAAATGGCATAATTGTTTCAAAAATTATCAAAATTGTAAGGCAAATAACATACTCCGTAATACCCAAATCGGGTTGACTCCGTTGCACCCTACTTGGCGTTAGGTACACTTACCGCATTAGTTACAATATTTAAGTTGTAATAATATTCACTGAAATTTGAATACTAGAACGTGGAAAGGTCACTTAAAACCCACGGGAGTCGTATGATAATATTATACGACGTACAAGAATAAATGAGTAATAGCTTATCATAATAACTTGTCATGCAAAGCAAGCAAAGTACATAACTAGGTCACTTCTTGCACAATCTTCATTAATTATGCAAAGCTGTATCATGCGTGGTTACAGATAGAATTATTTAGGAATGTCAATGCCTTTGGTTGAGGACCTTAAGTTTAGCTATAAAAATTGATAGCTAACCTGGACCTTTAACATATGGACACACTATCCACACGAAGTGTCTCATCCAAATTCAAAAGATCCGATGACTAATGAATGTATTCCTAGACCGTCTCTCCATAAATAATCCCTCCAATTCATTTCAATTAAAAAATTTATATTTCGGGTCAATGACCATGAATATATTAAAGGTTATTCATGTTTTAACCCAACCAGTTATCAACACACCTATCATACATTAAATAGAACTTGTTGGAAGATTGATATCCATGGGAAATAGGCAGTCTCCATGACTAACTTTGTGTCAATTTTTGCCATCTTTTTTATTTTCCTATTGGCCTCATTCGAAAGTCATCCTTTAGATCCTCTAGACAAATTTGAACTTTCCAAGATTAGCAACATTGTCCAAAAAAAATTTCCTTTTTCTCCCAATAATGTAACCTTCCACTTTGTTGACATTGATGAACCAGAGAAACATGACGTTCTTAATTACATTTCTTCTCAAAACCAAAATAAACCTTTTCCTTATCGAAGTGCAAAAGTTGTGATTCGTGTAAAGGAAAAAACCCATGAACTTATTGTTGATTTAATCAAAGAATCAATAATATCAGACGAAATTTATACTGGTCATGGTTTTCCCCCATTCATCTTCATTGAGTTTATTCAAGCCATTAGATTAGTCAGGGGGGACAAAAAATTCCAACAATCAATCTTGAAAAGGGGGTTGAACATATCAGAAGTAACTTGTTTGCCCTTCACAATAGGTTGGTTTGGAGAGGTAGCAACAAGAAGACTTGTTAAAGTTTCATGTTATTATCGAAATGGAACGACGAATTTATGGGCAAGGCCTATACAAGGTATCAAGATTCTTGTAGATGTTGAATCAATAAAAATAGTCCAGTTTGTAGATAAATTCAGTGGTACATTACCTAAGGCTGAAGGTAGTGATTTTGTATCGTCTAATCAAAGGCCTGATTCTGCGCGTAATGTGACAGACTAAAAATCATCATCAATGGAAATGAAGTTAGATGGGAAAATTGGAAATTCCATGTTGCATTTAATGCAAGGGCAGGTTTGATTATATCTACAGCTTCTATATTTGATGGTGACATGGGGAAGTTTAGGACAATGTTATACAGAGGACATGTTTCGGAGACATTTGTGCCGTACATGGATCCTACAGAGGAATGGTATTACAGGACATTCTTGGACACCGGTGAATTTGGTTTTGGAAGATCTGCTAATAGTCTTGTTCCATTGGTTGATTGTCCAAGAAACGCGAAGTTTATTGACGGTTACATGGCTGGTGAAGATGGTTCGCCTCTGATCGTCCCTAATGCCATTTGTTTGTTTGAGAGGTTAAGTGGAAATGTAGCTTGGAAACATACAGAAGTTGGTGTACCTGGAAGAGTGGTAAATCACTAAACTCCCTCCATTTTTCAATAGTTTTCATGTCTTCTTGTTTTGTTATTAGTTCCATGTGCTTTGCTATTATTAACACAATATTATACTCCTTACAAGCTAGGTTTGTAAATTGAGAATTATATTTTGTTGTTTTGCAGATAACTAGTGCAGCTCAGGAAGTTAGCTTGGTAGTTAGGATGGTAGCTACAGTTGGAAATTATGACTACATATTGGACTGGGAATTTAAACAAAGTGGGTCCATCAATGTTGGGGTAAGAAAGTATCCCCAATTTTAATTGCTTAATTCTATTTGGGATTTGGCAAAAAATATTTTTCTCATCAAATTAAGAAAATTGTTGCATAGGGGATAGCCTTGGTACAAATGCACAACCTCGAAGTCAAAAAAATTAAATAAACCTAGTCTATCATGGTATGAATGTTGACATTTTCAAATAACAGGTGAGTCTTACAGGTGTGCTGGAGATGAAAGCTACACCATACACAAACACTAAAGAAATGAAAGAGGAAATTTATGGCACATTAGTATCTGAAAATATTATAGCAAACAACCATGATCATTTCCTGACTTATTATCTTGATTTAGACATCGATGGCATCAACAATTCATTCGTGAAAGCAAAGATGAAAGCAACAAGAGTTAAGAATGTTAACATTTCGCCCAGAAAAAGTTACTGGAAGGTTGTCAGAGAAACTGTCAGAACTGAAGCCAAAGCCAAACTCAAAGTTGGCAAGGAACCAGCTGACTTATTGATCACAAATCCAAACCAGAAAACTAAGTTGGGAAATCATGTTGGGTACCGGTTGATCACTGGCCAGCCGGTTACCTCCCTCTTGTCCGATGATGATTACCCGCAGATCCGGGCAGCGTACACTAAGTATCAAGTGTGGGTTACCCGCTATAACAAGTCAGAGAGATGGGCTGGGGGATTTTATGCTGACAGGAGTCATGGAGATGATGGTCTAGCAGTTTGGAGCCACAGGTATGTATCAATCATTAATTAATTATCTTCACAATTCCTCTTGATACTGTATATTCATATTCTAAGTTTAGGATCTAATTAGTACCTTGTAATAATAGAATTAAAGGAAGTAATTATACTAAGCAGTATTTTATATTCCATAAAAGGTAATTCATCGTGCGATGATTTGATTATAAGTAACATTTTTATACATTAGGAAATACTACGAATTACTTAATTCTATCATTATAATTAACTTTTATAAAATTGTTTGGCATAGGTACAGATCACCAATGTTTTTTGTGCATTATGTTCAGGAAATAATTATTTGCCTTCTTATTGACTGCAGAAATAGGTCAATTGTGAACAGGGACATAGTTTTGTGGTACACAATTGGATTTCATCATATTCCATATCAAGAAGATTTCCCAGTGATGCCATCATTGCACGGAGGCTTCGAGTTACGACCAGCAAACTACTTTGAAAGAAATCCATTAATCAAGCATTAATCTATCTCAAAATTTCAACTAGTAGTTTTAGAAACAGTTGAGATGAATTTAGCTCAGAATTTCGGAAATGTACACTCCTTACATTTGTAACTCTAAACAATGAAATTTACTGATTTGTTGCCTTAATTATAATTGTGCACGAATCGTACTGAAAATATGCTTTATGCAAGGTTGATCCCAAAGAGACCCGTTGTGTTATTTTAGTCATTAACTACGACTCCACGTACCTAGTGGGTGTTGGTTCTTTGAAGAGGGTCCCATATTTATAGGGGTCCTAATATTTGGATGTTTAGAAATGAACTAATATTAATCTAAGTGTACTTGGTTGTACTGGTGTCTAACGAACCGGGCCCTATAGGGCCTTCGTCCGAACTGGCCCATTTATTGAGTCGAATTCAGCCCGGCCCGCACTAGGCCGCAACGGCTCGGTCCCGTTAAGAAGTAGGGCGGAGAATCGAGATTAGGCTGGAGCCGCAGCAGGACCGAGCAGCGATATTCGGTGGGTATTCGGCCGGAGGCCGGTTCGGCCGCGCCCAGGCCCACAGTGCGTGGTACCGTTCCTCTACATAAAGCGGTACCACGTTTGTAGCAGCAAAAAATAGCATAAACACAAACGGAGATGCAAAGCACTTACCATTGTTTTCTAACACATTAAAACCCGCAATGGAAGCCAACAACTGAAAACCTGACATAAATTTACATTTAAACCTGTTTAAAAACATTCACAACATAACGAACTATTGAGCAAATCCATATTAAAACGTACAACAAACATAGTAAAAACATAACAAACATGTGTAACTTTCTTCACAACATCACAAACTATTGAGCAAATCCATATTAAAACTGTTGTTCGAACTTACGACAAACTAATCTTAGATGAAACTAACAAAGTGCAAACATAACACGAAAAGTAAATCGTTCAAACATCAAAGTACATAAATGAAAACATTATTCAATAACCATTACATCAAACATGAGAAAACATAAACACATTCAGTCATGTGTTTCTTAACTCTTAACTGACAGTCTGTAGCGGTGGTGGAGGAGGTAGGGGCGATATCCACCCCAGTCACCGGTAAGTGCGCTGGCGGTGGTGGAGGGTAGGGGCATTATCCACCCCAGTCTCGATAGGGGCTCTTGGCGGTGGGTGATGGAGGTGGAGCCCCAAATGTGAGCGATCCCTGCGCATCTTATTTATTACTGCATCCCGCCCCGTATGGATCGCCATGTCGCCGTCGTCTACGTTCAACGTCCTCTCTTCCTTGTCGCCATGCATCGATACACCGTGCGCGACCGATTATCTCCGTGTCATCCGGCTACTCATTCTTGATAATATGTTTATGTCTAAGGTATCACCTTCTTCAAAGTATCAACTGGGACTCCGTGGTGCTAACATCGGGCCATGTCGGTTGTTGCGAGGTAGATGCCTCAATTTGAGAAATGGATAGATACTCACTCCCCGCGATTACTTAGTACCCGCTATTGTAGCGTAGACTTAGGGGCTTACATCCGATGCCCCAAACCTCATTCTCGGCTAACTCATATTGCTCGCCATCTCTGTATAGAAAGCAACATCATATTCCACAAATACACTTCAAATTTAGCCATTTGAGGATTTCTATCATCACGAGTCCTTCCCTAACGTCAAGCTTCACGACATTCTAAAACAAGGACTAGATTGACATTCACCAACAAATGCAATAGGATCATGCCATGCAGGTGGTGAATTATTTTATGATAGAAAATGTGGCCGCTAGGATAATATGAGGATAGTTAACTTTACCTCGTTCAAGAGAGCCCAAGTAGCTAACATTTGTATTAGCTAAGTTTTGTGGCTTGGTAGTTAATGAAATAAAACTCCTTAAACCACTTTCGACACAAACTTTCGGTCTCGTTGCTTGTACTTATAAACTAATCCCATTTAACTTGCGCTTATAAAGCTAACTTTGGGATTAGCGACTCTAAATTGTGTTTAGAACCTTAGCACAATCTTCTTGTTCGATAGGCCAATTCGCACACCACCGCATGGGATAATCTTGACAGCTTACGTCCTTATGTCTAATCATACTAAATAAGGTTATTAAATCTTTCTCGGTTATCATTCCTTCTACACTATTGACATTAAAAGTAAGTCCTATCATGGGGTTACCATTATCTATGTTTGACTTACGATCTATTCCCATGGACTTATAGAATTGCACAACTATATTCGGATACCATTCACTAGTAAACGTGCAAAATTTACTAAGATTAGCTTAAATACAGATATTGGAATAAGTGCGATTGAATTGTTTGATTTCGACTTACGTGAGTACATGCCATCTTTGTATTTGTGCCGCATTTTCTGTTAGAATAATGGCTCAATATCTTAACGTTCATTGGGTTAATGGTTGCTCTTCCATTCCCAACCGTTTGCTGAATCCATTTAACATGCTATAGCCGTTTTGCATTTAAAGCCCTTTTGGTATAGCAGTTTTGCAATCTTTGGTGTAATGGCTCATTAAGTCTACTTTTGGACGTTATGCATGGTTTGGTCTTATAAAGTACTAGTATGCTTGTCATTCAAAGAGATACCAACAAAAGACATACCAACAAAAGAAAAGCCAACAAATTCATACAGTGATCGGTTGAAGCATTCTTGTTTCAATTCGCTTTATCTGTTTCTCGTTTTTATTCCTATATTCCTGGATATTGTTCGTGTTAGTTGCAAAGCTAATGGCCACGAGTGGATGTGTCTATTGATTGTTATATTAACCTTGGGGAGCTACCGATATTAAAATTGTCACCGAGGTCTGCTGGATTTAAGTTTTCAAGTCAGTGGCCTCCATACCACGGCACAGGCTTGAATCGATAAGTTTTATTATCAATTGTCATTATTTATACTGCCCATATTTCCAACACTTTCTACAACCTCAACACCTCGTTTTTTGCCGCCTAAACTTCTTGTTGTGGTTCTTCTTATTCCTCAACGTTCCCACATCTAGGCCTCTTGTTGCCTCCTCGTTGCCCTTGTGCCCCTTCTTGACCTTGTGTGGATGATTTTCCCTTTTTTGTAATTTTTTGTGTCATTTTAAAATTGAAGTTTAAATCAACGATAGGTTAGTAAATAGAAGTTGAATATGTGAGATAGAAGTTGAATTTTGTGATTTGGAAGATGAATTTGTGAGATAGAGGTTGAATTTGTGTGTTTGAAAGTTTAATTTGTGAGAAAGAAGTTGAAAAATAGCCGAGGAAACCAAACGGTACCATGTGTTTCACTTACGGGAGAGAGCAAGTTAAATAATTAGTTTTTTCGACTTAAGCGTGGTACGTTTAGAATCCAGCGGTACCGCGTTAATTATATCTGACGATTAGGACGTTTAACTTTCAGGGAGCAAAAGTTAAAATGTTCAATTTTATTGACTTAGGCGTGGTACAGTTTAATAATAACGGTACTACGTTTGAATCAAACGTGAGACCGTTGAGGAGGAGGTGGTAGGACGTTTTAATGGCATAGAAGGTATTAAAAATATATACACTTGTAATTTTTTTAATGATAATCAAACGTGAAACAAATTGAACATTTTATTATTACGCCGTTTATAGTTTATACTCGTTCGGGCCAGGAGTTTACATGAGTTCCCTTCGGACTCTTCTTACAAGAATACAAATTTAGCACGATCTAATAATCATCGCCAACTAATTAAATGCTTGAATCTTATTGGTTGAGTCGATTTCCTAAAATCTTTATTTCTCTTAACCCTCGATTTCCTTTTCCTCACCGATAATACTTTAGGCGTCAAAACATATGCGTTTTGATTTTCTTCCATCGGTGAGTCTTTGTCTTTGCATCACATGCTCGGCGGCATTAAATCCCTTGATACCAGCTATACTTGATTGGCAGAGTTTATGCAAGTCTTGAACATCTTTGAGTGTGTTGTGGTTTTGCCATGGTAAATCACAGTTCACTAGCTGTTTGGACATAGGTATAGAAAATATTTATTTTGTCTCATCTTAGACATGCAGGAAAAACGGGTTCACTTGCTTTCGCCCACCATTTTAATATATCAAAAGGATTACTATCATTATATTGACTCAATTCAAAGTTAGTACTTAAATATTGAGTTAAATCATTCGTGTCTTGTGGAGGAAGTGGATTATTTGCCATTCGTAATTGTAAAGCATTTCTAAGGTGATTATATTGACTTCGTATTTTAACTCCCAGCAGTCCACATTTAAACTGCTTTATCTGCTTGGATGCGGCCTTACCTTGTGCATGCCTTGATTGGTACTTGTGATACATCGTATATAAATAAGTATCAATTCCATTTTTATATTTCTTCCTATCATAATTTTCAAGTTCGGGACCAAAGGGTTCTAAAGCATCATAATACGAATCTACATAGTAATGAAAATCTCTTAATTTAAGGTTAGGATCGATTATTGCACAAATTACATATGCATGTGATATAAGATGATAATATTTTAAAAACTTTTCTTCCATATTCGGAAGCATATCTTTAACAATATACTCATCTCTATGTTTACTCATATGAATGACAAGATTAACAACACATTCTAAAGAAAGATGAATGTTTGGATAATATTGAGTTGAAAAAACTTTAGTATAATCTTTAATTGGCTCTAGAAACTTAAGTAATTCATAACAATATTTTTAATTATTATATGTGAGTGGAACATAATATCTATCAACCGGAGCATGCTTATCATAAAATTTTGTGATTTCTTCCTTATACATATATGCACAAACTAGTAGAATAATTTATTAAACTTCTTAAACTAGATGGAACATTAATTTTGGATGTTTAAGAAATTGTCGAGTTCCATCTAGTTTCAACATCTAAAATTAATTTCTTAAACTTCTTACCGGTACCCTTAACAATTTTTTTATATTCATGTTTCTTATCCCACGTCATTAACAACTAAATTAAGGTCTTTAAATTGATAAAATAAACTCATATCAAACAACTTTGATTTAATCTTTAGCAACAAATTGAAGGACTTGACATAAACATCTAACATGAAAAAATTGACTAAAAATCCGTTTTAATTGGCATCTTAAGTTTCAATTGAAGCGTCACGCCGGTTTGGGGATTAATTGTTCGCCCTTGGCACCACCCACCGCACGGTCATTTTTAGTGATCACTTATGACCCTTAATAAGTGTCTAGCAGAATAACGGTTCCTCATTTACCCCGCCCCATTTTTCTATGATAAAATTTTCCTACAAAGTTAAACAAGTTGCTTTTTTGATTTACGATTAAGGCCTCAAAATGTTGCCAAATCCATGAAGTTTTTTTCCTTTCATTAGTAGTATCCGTAGCACTAGATTGAGAGTTAGTAACGGGTAGTCCATCCATATGATTATCATTCTCTAAATTAAAATAATCATTAGACATACTAGCACTAGCAAACTCAATTTGAATATTTTTACCAAGACTACTTTTTGATGTCATTAATTTAGAAGAACAAATAAAATATCACAATTTGAAAAAAGTTTATAGATAATACCAAACTGGAGATGGAGAAAGATATGATTGTAGATTACAACGAAAAGGCCCACGACTTGAGAAAGAATCCTTAGACTTCGATTGAATCATTAGACTTCGATAAAATTCTTAGACTTCAACAAAAAAACAAGTAATGAGTATTGTGATTGCTTAGAAAGTGATTGTTATTGATTTGAGATTGATTACAAATGATTGTGAGTTGTGAGAAATGAAGGAAGGTGTTGCCCCGCACATATATAAACATCCTTGATGTGGTACCATTTGGATTGAAGGAGAGATGAAGAGGTGCTTAGAATCATTTAGCGAGGGGATCGGCGTGGTACCATTGGATTAAATGAAGATACACGTTTGAAATGCAATGGCTAGTAAGCCTTTGGGACTAAACATGGTACCATTTCATACGAACGGTACTACGTGTGATCATAAAAGTAGCCATAAATTCATCGAAAACTAGCCTTTGGAAACTAACGTGGTAACATTTGATAGAAACGTTACCACGTTTATGACAAACTAGCGTTGAAATTAGCATTAGTCTTGTTATTAGGCGAGAATTTACCCGTTTATAAGCGAAAAGTTGGAGAAAGCTATTTTCTTGATCTATAGATAGAGCATTTTTCATGTTTAATAATCACAAATTCACAGCTACCTACTTAGCATATTTTTTTCACTATGTCTCAAGAAAGAATTCGAGGAAGAATGTCGTGTGAGAGGTTTTTCAAGGTTATAAGTAGATCCTTCGGCGAAAGGCTCGAGGTTACATTTTTTGTTCGAAGAGGTGTCAACTCTTTTAGCAGCGGTGAGTGTAAGCTAGCTATGGATGACGAGCTTCATGATGTCAAAATTGAAAATGGAAGGCTCGAGGATGGTGACGAAACATATCATGTTTTCTTCATGTGAATTTGTGGGCGTCCACGGCTGCATAACTTTGTGGTGACTTTGAAACTTTGAAGCTTTCACCATGAAAGGGCTGAGCAGCGTAATCATTGTATCATGTTGTTGTCGTTTATGCAGTACTAGTGGTTGCGAGAAAAGGAATGTATCTTAAACTACCTATTTGAACTATTAATAAATAGTTATTTCATTATAAACTTTATTCGTTCAATTCGTCATCAATGTTCAAATTTTTTTGGTAATAAATGGTACACCGTTAAATATAAACGTGGGGACATTTAATGAAAAAAACATGTGGGGACGCTTAATGAAAAAAAACCCGTAAATGGGATAAATGTTCAGCCCCCGATACACGGACCTCGAATATAATAGGGGCCCAATAATTCCTTAACGGTCTGGCCTGGCCCGGCCCCGTTCGTTAAGGAATCTGGGCCCCTCGATCTTGTGACACGGGCCGGCCCGGTTCGATAGACATGTCTAGTTGGTTGTATAATGGAGCTTTTGTAACTTTGGTTTGGGTTCAACTCTTGCAAGCACCTTCTTTTTTGTTGGTTTTCTATAAATGTTTAGTTTTTAAAAAAAAAAATAATTACCCCTTCTTTTTGTTGTTGCACTATCATTGTTTATTTAAAGGGCCCCTAATATTTAGATGTTTAATCTCTCTTTTTAAAGATTTTATAACATAATTATTTGCTAAGAAGAAAGGGTCCCTATTTGTCAAAATTATTTTCATAACTTGAACATGGCCCCCGTTAGGAACCAGAAGTGCCCTGCTACTGTACTCCGTCCTTCCGGATAAAATTATTTGTTATTCTAGCTTTAAAAATTTGGATTTTTTGTTTGTCATTCGGTTGAAAATATGATGTTCGGTTACTAAGATCCTCTAATAATCTATATATTAATATGATGTTCGGTTAACATACATTAATATATTACTTTTGTCAATCGAGCCTAAGAGATCACACACGATAACATGGTCAAACTATAATACGATTATAACTTTTCGGATTAAAGTGTAATTGTAAGGAAATATTGGGACGAAATTTCAACTATGGAATTTCACCCCTAGATGCCGAAAATAATAGGGAAAAGGGGGATGGACTTTGCTTTTTCTATGGACCTAATTTAGGGTTTGAAACTCTATTTAAAGGTTACCAACTTAGAGTTTTCTTAAGCTAATTCACTAATCATCTTTTGAGAAAAGATGAAAAAGCAAAAACCCTTCTCCTCGTGCCTCTTTTGTTCGGCCACCATAGAGGAAGCAAATCATGGTTTTTCCTTCCTCCTAAATTCCTTTATTCACTTTAATTATTCTAGTAAAACCGAAGAAAGGGTTTGATCAATAGTTGGTGTGGACTGTTCATAGAGACAACCTATTTTGGTTGTTCGTAGCCTCCTCTGATCATATTCCGCTGCAACTACAAGGTGTGAGGTACATACAATATATCTGATTGAATTATTTTTTTTATAATCTCGTAGTGTTCCTGGAATTCGGATCTATATAATATTTGATATTATTTTAATCTGTAAAATCCAACACATTCTAGTATAGAAAATTACATATTTACATTGTCAATGTAATTTTTGACTACTTTTTCTTATTAAATTATCAATCAACCAATAATATAAGTTCGATTAATTATTATTTTACATTTTTAATATATTATTTGACTACTTTTTCTTCTTCTTAATTTGTGTATATAAATCTAGAATGAAAAGTAAAAAAAAATTGGAGGGAGTATTTATACAAAGAATTAGAAAGACATTAGACCGGATTGAAGAGGATTTGTTCAAAAATTAAGATCAAATTGCCCAAAATACTTCTAGTAATTAGGGGTCAATTATAGTTTGAACCCCGTAAGCATGTACACCAACTCCCTTAAAAGCTATTATAGGGGCTGAAAAAAATAAAAATTGAAAAAATAGTATTTTTTCAGCTCTCTTAAAATAATTTGAGCCCCCAATAAAATTTATACACCCCCCAAATTTGTTTTCTCCCTATATTGTCTTTCTCATGCTTCACCTTTTCTTTTTCACTAATAAAAATCTTGAAATATTCAATTTTCATATTTTAGGTGAATAATAGGAAAGCACATACATAAAAGGCAAACCATTAAAATAAGAAAAATGATGAGTGAGAGTGTGTTTTAAAGAAAACTTTAGGGGAGCTGATGTATTGCTCTTTCATTTGTGAAAACTGCTCTAGCTATATCATTAAAATTTGTTCTCTCTCTCAACGTTATATAATGTGCCAACCATTTTATAATGTTGATAATAACAATTGCATGTATGTAGAAAACCACCAACATTACTACCTCTATGTGCAGGGATCAGACTAATTAGATGCATAAAGTAATTTTGATATTTTTTTCTTTGGATGTTTTAAATTGTATCATTTTAGAATAATACATTTTGATAATGTATACTATTTTGACATTGAAATTTATTATATATGAAGATTAATAAAAATTAATGAAACGTATCATAAAGGAACCGTAGCCGTTCTCGATTCTGTTAGGTTGGTATCATTTTAGAATAATACATTTTGATAATGTATACTATTCCAGTTGTTGTATCCATCTGTTAACAACACACGTACACGCGAAAAACACATCCAATAAAACACGCTTACAATTATGATGAAATCAAATTTGTAGAAACGGAGCTAAAAAACGTAGGGATCCAATACGCAGGTTTACCGATGTTATTACATGGAGGTAGGCTGTTTATTATAAAAAAAAACTACAATAAAAGCAAGAGATATACTGGTAACAAACTAGAATAATAAAGAGCCAAGCAAGTTTAGATCGGAATTCCATATGTAGTAGTTGGAAGACGAGGCTTTGCATGTGCATGCAGAGGTTTTGAGAGGTACAATCCACCATGAGATGCTTCGGAGAGGTCAATTTTGTTCTCACAATTAGGGGGTGCATTCCATGTAAATCCTTGTACAAGCCTCCCTAGTAGCATCATCGTCATGGCGACCCCGAGAGGCATTGCCGGACATCCACGCATTCCTACACTAAATGCAATAAAATTTAAACTGGGCTCTGAGATTTCCACTTTTTTAGACGGATCTTTGAGATGACGACTCGGGTCGAACTGCAAAGGTTCATCCCACACTTTGGGATCCCGACCAATCATATGGCGGAGTAACAAAACTTGGGTACCTTTGGGAATGAAATAACCAGCAATGTTGGCATCTTCAGTTGATAGATGGGGGAGGACGAATGGTGTAACAGGATGGAGCCTTAAAGATTCCCTTACACATGCCTTGAGATAGCTCAATTTTGGGATATCATTTTCTTCGACTAATCTATCTTTTCCAACCACTTTGTCTATTTCCTCTCTGGCTTCTTGCATTATATTTGGTTGATTGATCATTTCAGCAATGATCCATTCAACTGCATTGGAAGGATTGTCACATGGGAAGAAAAGTTCCTGCAATCACAAGCATTGGAAACAAGTACTTAATATCAATACTAGTATACTATAAATGACCCAACAAGGATTGGACCTTCTATAAGAAATTTCTATTTTTAAATTTTGTTTTTGATTACTTTTTGTACTTATTAATATTAGAAATGACCCAATGAGCCCCACTTCCAAAGGGAAGGACGGAACCAAGAAATAATTATAGGATGGATAAAAAACAAAAATAAAAAATAAAAAAATCAATTAGGTTGGACCAAATAATCTAGGTTTATAAAATTTTAATGAAACATGTGAAATCAATATAACATTTTTTCAAAAATTTAAAGGTAAAATTTACATTTTAAAAAAATTGGGTCGGGCCAAGGCCTACTTTGGCCCTAGCATAGCTCCGCCCTAAACGGACACTATTTACTCCTATTTCTTCTCTAATTCCTTGTTTACTTCATTTTCAACATAAATTAGTTAAAAGTAAGGAGAAATTGACATTAAATAGCCAGAAAGTAAATATTTAGTGGATAATGAATAAAGAGCATACATGTAGAGGCTGTTTGGCTAAACTTATTTTATAAGTGAACTACTTATAAGGTGCATAACTAGGTCACTATAAGTTGTTAAATTTTTTTTGACTTATTATTTGGCTAATCATAACTTATAGGTAACTAAAAAATGGTTTGTTATTAAATAATGATTAATCAAGTAATTTATTAAATCAAACTAGAAAAATAAGTTGGTATTAAATGAGTTGGAAAAAAAATTATTAATTAAAACTTTTTTGTCATCTTATAAGTTGCTTAGAACTTATAAGTTATTAAGTGTTAAAAATGTTTGTCATACACTTATTTTTTATCAAATTAATTTATAAGTTGATTTTGACAAAAAATAAGCTTAGCCAAACACTCTCTAGTAACACCTTTTTTATCAACGCATAGAATGAGAATGAGAATAATTGGAAGAAGTATTATTTACTAGGAACATTATAGCATGCAAACACCTCCAATGTAACGGTAAAATTTTGATGCTTACGGTGCATTGTGCTTTGATCTCATCAATTGACAGTAATGGCCTGCCGCTCTCATCATTGAGAGTAATCAAAATGTCAAGGAAGTCTTCAGGATGTTCTCTTCGTTTGTCTTTCCATTGCTTAATTCTATCTTCTATAATAGGATTATGGTATTTCTCAATAACCTTGACACACGTTCTTAATTTGTTTTCCAGACCAACAATGTCAAGAAATCTCAACCAGGGAAGATAATCAGAAATACAAAATTCATCCATATATTTTAGCATATCAAAAATTGCTTTGACATGCTGTTTTTCAGCATCCCCTGGACTTCCATCATGTTGTATATCTTCAAAGTATCTTTTACCGAACGCCATTTTCCTGATAACGTTAGCGCAATATTGACGAACAGTTAATCGGATATCAATAATTTCCCCACCCTCTGGATTCTTGCTACATTGATTATAAGTCAACTGGACGAGGTTGTCAGCTTCTTCATTTCGCTTGTTGAGTAACCAACGAACTCTGGCTGAACTCATCAATTCACGGACATACATTTTTCGCATTTTTTTCCATTGTTGGCCATGTGGAGCGAGCCCCATTGTCAAGTATCCGAATGATGCATACTCAGAACTCATCAAATTTGGTCTTGAAGAGAAAATGGCATCATTTTTATGCAAGAATTCTCTTGCTAGCACAGCTGAAGATACAACAACGACGTCAACATTGCCTAGTCGTATGCAAACAATGTCAGTTGCTAGTTGTTTCATAAGCTTGGTAGCCCATTTGTATGTTGGACGGTTTTTCATTCGTTCTGGAAGGCTGCCAACAATAGGCCATGGGGATGGACCTGGAGGAAGTATAGCATACTTCTTTCTGTGTTTGATGTTTAGCATTATTACTGCGATTTCAAAAGTGATAAGAACACATGAAAGGAGGAGATTAAAACCCATTTTGGAAGTTGAAGAATACAATCAGTTTATATTGGCTTTGATTCCTTGGGCCAATGAGGACTTATAGGAACGCATGATGATTCAAAAATTGAATCCCGTGTCTCGTTTATGATACGAAACTTGATAACTAAAACAGGATCACGGCTTTAGAAGAGATCTGGTATGCCGTTTAATGTATTAATTCGCTGGCATTAATATGAATTTGACAAGTATATTATTTTCAAAAAAGTATTGGGCCCCATTAAGTTAACAATATGTATATAATTTAACGCGTAATAAGCATTAGCCGAGAATTTGATATAGAGAATGGAACATGTAATCTCACATTATTAAAACCATCGTAAATAATGGAGACTTTTGTGTACGAATCTGAAAATGAGGCTCTTATTAAATTTATTAATAATATTTTTTTGTAATGAGAGTAAAAGTAAGTAATCATATAAGTTTAAAAATAAATTTTAGGCTGACCAGGCATTCGTTGAAAATTGTATCGTAAAAAATAAAATATTTATTTAAAAATTAAAATTCTCTGTATTTCTTGAAACAAAATTGGGCAATTGATTTCTCTAACCTATGGTACTTGGTGCCATTCAATTGGTGATTCAACGTTTACCGACTTAGCTTCTATACTTAAAAATTGTCCATTACTTTATGTTTAAAGGTAATAGGAGTTCATAAAGCTTTTTGTTAAAAAAACATAACTCCTTTGATATTTTCATTAATATTGTTGTTAATAAGTTGACGTTAAATAAATCACGTGATACATATTTATACATAATTATATCATTTCATGCTAAAAAATTAAATACTCCGTATAAATAAATAAAAATAAAGGTAGAATACTAAAGTCATCAATTGACTAAGACTTCATTTATTATTTCACGTTTCATAAATTGTTTTTGATATTTTTTAAAAATGAAAATTTATTTAAATATATTTTAATATCATATTCCTAGTATTGAAATCATTATTGTTAAAATGATATTGAAATGGTTATTGTTATGATTCATTTCACTAATTGATAATTATTTTAATCTCAAATGGATAATTATTGTAATTTTGATAGTTAAAAGGATAATTAATCAAATTTTGAGTATTGAAATAATTATTGTTAGTATCCATTTCACTAAAAATATATTGAAAAATTTAAAACAAGAGTTTCTTAAAATAAAATAGAATAATTATATTGAAAGTTGATGATCTTTTTTGGTATTCAAATTAAATGAATCAAGTCTCTATTTATAGAGCATAAAAAATAATGAATTTTAATATAATTTTTTAAAAAAAAATTATTATCAAATAATTGATCTCAAATAATCGGGAAGAATTAGAAAATTTAAAATTCTTCTCTCCATTTCACATGATTACGAGGCATGTCTCCCGAAGTGAAAGACACTCTCCCGGGCTCGTCGATGTTCCCATTTGGCGTGTGTCCATAGCATGGAATTCTTTCAGGAACTTTTCAACAGGTGAATTTATTTTCACTTAATTCCCCAATCCAAGTCATCTTCCAATCTTTTTTATAAACATTCATTGCTTAAGCAAATTAAAGTGTTAAAATAAAAATTAAATACGTCCATTATAAATGGTTTAAGAAAAGGAGTCAGAAAATCAATAATTATTGACCTTTAGTTTGGTATGCAAACAATAGTGTGTGCTTCCAGTTGTTATGCCGACAATAATTATTGTGGCATCTCTGTCTCGTCAGAGTTCAATCGCATATTAGGTAATCTCAGGTAAATAGTCGATTTTTTTCTTTTTTACTCTGCTTGGCGTCGGATTATCGCGTTTTACATCGTTTCGTATTTCATGACAATTGGTGATTAATTTTTTTCGAGCTTTTCTGCTTTCATCAGCGTCGCTGTATTTATAATTAATTTTATATTTATAATTAATTTTATAGTTACATTTAATTTTAATAACAATTAATTTTATAGTTACAATTAATTTTAATATCTATTTTAATATCTATTTTAATTAAATTTGGATAAAATAATTTTTTTGTTTATGTCTTTAAAATGACTTTGACTTGTTTACGTCACGATCCATTTGTTCCCACTTTTCAGTGCTCGTTCTGCAAATAGTTTGCAATTTTAGCCCGAGAAAGTCTCACACTTTTTATTATTTTGTTAGCTCTCGGTACTCACATGAAAATAACCGGTTAACAAATGTTTGTTGTCTTCGTTGCTCCAACTGTCGTATTTTCCTTTAGATGCTTGTTTGCTTGAATGTAGAAAACTATGGGGAGTATCTCCATCAGCATTTCCCAGAGAGATTTGGCTTGAAAATTCGGGGATATCCGTCGATCCACCAGTATTTTGCTCATTTGTAAGTTCTGTGTTTGGGGATGGAGCATAATTCTGACTTCGGGCGGTTGATAGCTAGTATGGCATATAAGGATGATTATATGGGTATTGCGTGCGAAATTTGGTGGCTTAAAGTATATTGCGATTGAAAATTGGAGTTGCGTCCCCATATTTTGTAGGTTTTCTTTCATTTTTGAGGAGGTTGCATATTCGGATTCGGAGGATGATTAGGAAAGTTGTAGTTTTGAGGAAAGTTGTAGTTTGAGGGAAAATTATAATTTTTAGGATCCATAGGAGAAGATTGAAAGGTGTTAAACTTCAAGAATTAGAAAAATGAAATGAAAATATGATGTAAAAGCTCAAAAAAAAAAAAAAATTGTGTTCAGGTAATCTGGCTTTAGGGCTACATTTATAGATGTGAAAAAAAATTAATGGTGAAAAAAAATTTGCATTATTATTGCCCTAAAAATCATTTAACAAAAGGAGAAAAAATAAACCGATTGGGAGGCTAACTTGTCACGTCAGATTTCCATAAATTTACTATCAATTCCTGCCCCACTACCTGAAACATTTTTTATTTTCCCCTCCCATTCCCCACCGCTATACATAGCGTGGTCTTAAAAGTAAAATAATTATTGACCTTTCGTTTAGTCAATGTTGAGGATTTTGAAGTAGAAAAGGAGAACGAATGGTGTTGCTTATTTCACTTAATATAATTAAATCTTTTTTAGTTATGATATATATGATATTTAAGGTCAACTAAAAATATATTTAAATTGGAATAAAATTATTTTATTAATTTATTTTTACTAAATATGTTGTTTTGATAATAAGGTAGCCATCTATGAACTTGTATTTATTTAGTAGAAATTACATTAGGGGTATATTGGTAACTTAATTACATTATAATCACGACTACATTGTGTCAAATTAAAGAATTTTCACCCATTCCATTCAAGTATACGAAATGCAACTTAAGGGTTTCACCATCTACTATGACCGAAAATTAGCTTTCTCAGAATAATGGCACTTGTCTTTCACTTTGATTCATTTCCTTTGAGTGGTAGTCTGCGCTTGATCTTGGTTTCGAATATTAGTCCTATTAGACATTTTATTCGTGAATGATTTCTTGTCCTGAACAAGCAGGAAAGAAGGGGTAGAAGAGGCTTGCGATTATATTCATGACCATTCATTTAATCTTTTCCAGACGACAAGGCGTTTGTGACCTACAACTTAGAGAGAGACTTGTTAATCTAGTTCATATAATGAGTTCATATGATAAGAATGATGAAGTAATGTAAATTATATTTGAATAAAAGCTGCATGAAATATATGAGTAAAGCCAGAGTACAAATATTTATAGATATAATGCTCGAAATCTTATCGTAATAATATTAACTTGATACTCGAGTTATTACTTAAACTAATATGGTAATAATAATAATAATAATTAATACAAATTTTCGAATCAATCTCAAATCTGCTCACTCGAGTTGGAGGCGTGAGCATCGAGGGAAATGTCCATTTGAGAAATAAATTTCCCAAGTTTGATAAAAAAAAAAATCTTGAATCTTACATCAAAACCTTCTTGGAATTCATTCTTTCTATCACTTGCCCTCAAACTCATGACAATTTTAATAGAATTGCCATGTGTTTGCAACAAATAAGCATCAGCCGGATATACGTGTGGGGCCAAATTGACAGTCGGGAATAAGTGGGTGAGGCTAAGCCAGCAACGTTGGCGGGAAGAACATTGCTTGGGAGAGCCAAGCCACGTTGGCGAGAGAACGCCCAAGGACCAAAATATGTATCACGTAGGAGCGGAATCGAGGAATAGTTGTTGTTAGTTTAGCTAACTGACATACGTAAATATGAAGATTCTACTCTGACTCGGTAGACTAAACTAATCTTCTCGATATGGAAAAATTGATCACAAGATAATAAAAAATCGAAGACCTACTTTCAATGAATGTCATTTGCAAGACTTTCATCAACCACAAGATGAATGTAATTATAAGACTTTAAATGATAACACCGATCGTCAATATGACATCCACTCAAAAAAACAAAAAAACAAGATGAATGTAATTAAGGAAACTTTCATCGATAACAAAGATAAATAAATAACAACGCCCACTCAAAAATAAAAAACTCTTAATTAAAGAAAATCATAAAGTTGAAAAAAATGTCTTAGAACAATTAACGAGGAAAAAAAAAAGAATTTAATATATGAATTGTCGGGTGGCTAATCATGGTGCCACCCTTATTGCCAACCCGAGGAAAAAACTCTCAAGATCTTAGGCTCGATACCATGATAAGGATGATGATAGAGTAAACGTAAATTATATTGAATAAAGCTGCGTGGGAAATATATGAGTAAAGCCATTTCCGTATTTATAAAATCTGATATCAATCTTTATCGTAATAATATTAAGTTACGATACTCAAGTTATTACTTTAAAAGAGCAATATAGTGACAAAATAAATAATAATTAATCTTAATAATATGTACGGAATTTTAGAATCATCTCAATCTTTAGTGACCAAATCGCGGAAGTGACTTAAGCATAATATCCATGACCAATTCTTTCGAAATGGATATTCTCAATGAATTGAGCCTTTCAACCAATCAAATCATCTTGATTATGTGTGGCGTACTTGTCCATTTACCAGCTTACAATCACTGAGACATCATACTATGTCATTTCTCTCGTTTGTTTCTTCCTTTTGGAATAGTTTCTAAACGAGTCTTTTATCGATCCTTGTTCATGCATTATAAAGGTAGCTATCGAGGAATACAAAGTGGGTTTAGGGAAACCCCTAATTGGAGTTCAGGCCTTGCTCAAGCTTTCTTGGAGGGAGTAATTAGGTGTTTTTGTGTTAAAACTAGTAAAGGAAGCGTCTTGCGGCTTATTATATCCAATTTATTAAATATTTGATACTTTTTTATATTTAATTAGAAATCATTTTAAAACAGTATAAAACTTTCCACTCAATTAGAACATGAATTGTCATACTTCCAAGAAAATATCACTTTTTCTTATCAAACTCCATAACACAAACTTCTCCTGTCCATTAACAACAAAAACCAAAATTAACACTAAAATTGAATTCAAGCTACGAAATAAAAATCAACACCACACATTTAGCCTAAAATTGTTTGGCATAGGTACAGATCAATTGTAACAGAAACACAGTTTTGTAGAATACAATTGGATTTCATCATGTTCCATATCAGGAAGATTTCCTAGTGATGCCATCATTGCACGGAGGCTTCGAGTTACGACCAGCAAACTACTTTGAAAGAAATCCATTAATCGAAGCATTAATCTATCTCAAAATTTCAACTAATGGACTTTGAAAACAGTTGAGATGAACTGGCTCGAATTTCGGAAATTTATACTTAGTATACTCACATTTGTAGCTTTAAAGAATGAAATATACGGATTTTGTTGCCCTAATTACATTTGATGAATAAATATTACTTCAAAACTTTAGCTTGTAACTATATAATCTGTATCGCAAAAGAACAATCATCTCAAAGAATTACATTGTCTCACTCTTCATTTAAATTTCAATAGGCTCTCTGTATTTTTTACACTTATGCAGTCGCCACAAACATCCGTTGCAAAGGCTTGATCGATTCCATCATCTGCTCCGGCAATAAATTCAACAAAAGGAGGTCTTGTCCATTACCAGGAGCAAAACCCCTGGAAACTATTACTTCTGCTTCATTTTGTGGATTGTCGTTGTTCAACATTTTATTTGTGGCCTTGGGTGATGATGCGCAATCAAGTGAAGACTAAGCTGGACCACAAATAACGGGACTCTCTATTCTGATTACTTCATATTACAATGTGACTCTCACATAATCTGAGTCATTTTAGTTGAAATAAATGCTCCTCGGCGGATTGTTTAGGAAGCCCATTTCCTCTTAGAGCCATTTGGAATGTCTTTGGGGGTGGTTGCGATACGAAAGTCCCTCTGAGTCCAGCTTGATCCGCCGTAGTACCCGGCATGACCCTTGAGGTGCGTCGCACGCTCAAACGATCGAAGTTAGTATTTGTATTTTAGTGAATATCTTGGAAAATTAAATTGAAATTGGAAAAGAGAATGTCTGCCCCATGAGTGAGATGTTTATAAAGAAGCAATCTAAAGGAGTAAGTAATCTTTCATTTAAAGCGCCGATTGTGGCCAACATGATTATCTTGATAATCACTGGCCTCTGGAGAGCCTTATCCCACTTAGGTAACCAACAGGCCCTTAGCCACCTGAAACATATATATCATTCTTTTTCAAGCGAATAGTTAACGTGCGAGAATGTTTAAGGGAGACATCCTATGGGCCAGCTTGTTGGATAAAAGGAGTTCGCACTTTGGGCACATGCCAGTATATTGTAGGAAAACCGCATATTTGATAAGTATAAGCTATTTGGACGAGGCGCCTTCTAAAACCCGCGGTTTATTAGGCAGTGATTCACTTAGCGTGGGGCCAGAGATACTCGCTTGTACGTGTCCATTACCTCCCAACGATCGTGATCCGACCAAGCTAGATTTATAAGCGCTATAAAGGTACTTTCTGTCTTGCTTGTACTTTTTTTCACTTCTAACCAGACCTTTCATCTTCTCCACCAAAACTTCTTTCTACAGTTTCCCTTGATATTATCGTCCAACCGTAAATCACGGCTGCAATGGCTACTATTGTCTACGTAAGTTTGGTACGCCAGCATTCATATAGTAACCATTTAAGTTGCAGAACTTATTAAGTAATTATACGTAAAGTGTCGGTTTTTCCCCGAATGTCAATCATAAGGGTTTTGGATTTTGGGGGTTTTTTACGGGTAAGAATAATTATGGATAATTGTGGCAAGATTTCAAGGGATCTGTATCACAGTGGTGGAATAGATAATGTTTTTAAGGCTTTATTTGGGGGAGTTTCTGAAACATAATGTTTGAAGGTAGGGATGAGTGTTCTTGTATCTTTTCGTGTTCAACCGTAAATTTCATCGGAGTCTTTTCCCATTCCCTCCATAATCCCTGTATTTTGCTTTAGATTTTGTTAAATTTCCCCACATGTGTGTTACTCACTTGTTATTGAAGGCAGCTGAGGGAGTGTTTTTGATGTTTGAGGAGTGTTGTGCCCCCGTTCCAAAGTCAGTTCCCCGATATATAGCGACCAGCCCGAATTAGAGCCGCCGAGTTAGAATCATCAATCCCGGACACCGGTATGTGCGATGGATGAATCCATTTGAAAAGACTCATACGTCGCTTGAAATAACCCAATAAATTAAAATACATCAAAGAGAAGAGTTTTTAAGAAAGGAAAATAATTCATGCAAATGGTATTTCCTAACCATACAAAAAATACCATATATACAACAAAGCTGTCAAAGTACAAAATATCAACAATATACAATCGGCATCCCAAAATAACCACAATACTAAACATCGGCGCTCTGAGCAAAAACAACGAGAAGGCGCGAGGATCTCGGCCACCCGTCCTACCACTTTAAGCACTCGGTCCGATTACGAACTAATCGGAAACTACGATGCACCACATCGGCTTTGGCAAATAAAATGCCGCCCATAGCGAATAGGGTGTAGGCGCAAAGCTTAGTAATCTTTTATCTCGAAGTGGAAATTAAGCTGTAGCGTAAGAATCTTATAAGAATAACTAATTTCGCATAAAATAGATAGTTATTACGAGAATACTACAATTGATGCCATTATATTATCAGAGCCAAAAATATCATTAGCGAGTTCATGATCGTGCGTGCATCATAAGAATATACTAATATCGACATAATGATTATAAGTAAATTCATAGGCTCATCAACTAAACATACGCGATCCTAGTAAAGAACACGCACAACTATAATCATGCATCTCCAGAAAGCAGGTGGCAACAATGCCCAAATAAGACCACGATACACTAACAACAATGAGTACTTGCTACTCGGCCAGAGCTAAACAAGCTCGATCCAAGCTTCAACTCCATAAACTCAACAGCTCGGTCAACTCAAATGTCAACAAAGCAACTCAATCCAACTCAACTCAACAACTCAATCAACTCAACAATATAAATTCAGTTTTCTACAACTAAGGTACACGTAATCCACTTCGACACCGCAAGGAGAAACTTGTGCCCGTCGACCTGACTAAACAAGCGCACTTGTAGCGAGGTAAGAGGCATATCTGGCCTTATACCGTAGTATAAGGCAAATACCGTATAGTAAAACTCAACATACATCAACAACCCATAAATGACTTCATCGATGTCAATCCGACCAACAAAAATATCACAAACGATATGATCAAAAGCGACCTCGAAAATCAACTCGTCGACTAGGCTCGATCTAACCTTGGCATATACGTCCACAAAAACGCACCACATATTTCAGCGCAGCTACCCGACCAACTAATCGCTGGAAGCAATCAACCGCAAGCGTATATAGATAAAGCGTGCTGTGATTATCACTAAAATTCTACACATTAAGAGAAAGTAAATTAATCACACAGTGAGTTAAATACTCACCTTAGCTAGCAATAATAAATGCCTTGCATGCAGCTAATCAGTGCCGTTTCCACGCTCAGCCTAAGCACAAACATCCGCCAAAAGAAATACAATTACTCTTTACTAAAATTCGTAACCCGCGTTTAGTATTCATAAGCATTCCATTTTTGGGGGTTTAGATTAAATTGACTACTCGACTTAAGGTTTCAACTTAACCGCCTTACGTTTAATTTTTTAACTATCCACTTTTAACAACATTTAAGTTATCAACTTAACAACTCTAGGTGGAAAAAGATTACTGTGTGCATTTAAACGACTAATAAAATGACAAAATTTCAACCATCAACTACCGACAATTTCGGCCATCGCACTGCCCGACAATGCTTTAAACAATTTTAATCAATCAATAATCAATTTCCCAACTAATTTACCCATTTATAAAAAGCTTTAATTCCAAAAACAATTACTACCGATACTCGCAACCTAACTTTCAGCAATACTCTCTTTTTTACCAACAACACAAAACATCATACTTACTCCAAAATAACTATATTAAGGTTCAAGAACATCATATTACAATTTAAAGGTCATTTGTGAAATAGTCAACAAAAGTCAACTCTCATAATCTTGTAAAAATCTTAAGAAAAATTTAAGTTTTCTTATCTTAAAGTGTAGAGAATGATGAGGGGAAGATAATCAACCAACTTTTAAACCTTGAGCAACAAAGGAAGAGAAGAAAATGGAGGAAGAAATTTTTTTTTTCTTTAATGGGGGTCTCGGCCAACAAGGCGAAGGGGTTGGTGGGTTTGTTTTGGATGAAGATAAGAATGATGAGGTGGTGAGATATTTATGATGGTGTAAGGTCCCATTTGGTAAGCGGTGTTATTTCTCCACTTTTAGGTACTTAAATTTTTGTAAGCTTGATTTCAAATGTGTTATGATTCGACTTTAACTACTACTCATTTAATACTAGTCTCGTTATATCGATTTTTATTCGAGAAAGTATTTATACTATCTCGAGGGTTCCTTTGAAGCGATATATATAAAATAATTTAATGGCTTAGGCATAGTTTACATTTCACCCAAAATTTCAAATGTTAACTTTGGAGTCTTTTTTAATTTCCTCAAATAGAGTTCACTTTTTTGGTCTATGATTCTTGGGCCGGTGCTTGCCTTTTTGTTTAACCGGTATTTTACATGATTGTAGATATGATGGTACATTCGAACCAACAAATCCCTTCTACATCACTCCACAAAAACCTTTAGCAACGAGGCCCGACTACTTTAGTTAATAAGGAATAGGAGCGACACCACTTGCGTGCTAGATTATATATCACGGTGGGTGCTTAGAGAGTTTACTATTGGCGACTTGAAAAGTCAAGGATCATGATCACTTTTGCTAACATAGCAATTCCTCGGGATGTGGCTCGGGAGGTGGCGGGCTCGTTGAGCAGCGAAGATTTGGGGGGCGGAAGCCGGTAGATTGAATGTTTTTGGCCGGAGCCTTTGGCGGTTAGTCATCAATGCGCCCGACCGCGTCGATCACAGGCTGCGTCTTACTCACCGGCCTGCAGCTAGCGGAGCTGCCAGCGGGTTCTAACAACGTCATCGATTGACAACTCCCCACCATTATTAGCGACTATGCTCGATTGTCCTTTTCGGATGAAGATTTGAATTAATTTTTGATACTTTTCATTCGTTCGTTTTGTAGAAATGCGCGTTCCACTTAGAAAGGGAGAAAGTTTTGAGCCGCTCGTTGACCCGTCCTATAGTGAAGGTCCTTTAGCCCCTGGATGGACCGTCATGTATATAGAATCTACATCTTATAGACCCGTTTTTCCGCCACGACTCTTTATAGATGAGTTATTAGTAAACTGACCGTACTCGGCAAATCGCTACAGTGGGTGGCTAGCTATCACCATATTTATAGTTGCTTGTAGGATGGTTAAGATAACCCCTTTTCATTAATGGCACACCACCTCCCATTGGCATTCGAGCTTCTTTCACTGGCCGGGAGTTCTAACGTTTTCAGCGCCCATGATTGATAAGATCGCCGAGACGAGATAAGCAGAAATCCAAATGGTGCTTCATGACAAAGAGGTATGGGTGATCACGGTTCCCAGAGGGTAAACTCTTTCTGAGGATGCAAAAGCACCCCTAGGAGAAGAAAACAGCTTTTGATCAAAGCCCGGATCTCGCTGACGGGTTTTTTTGACCCAGCTTTCTTATCTGATATTCTCACGAGGAGGGGGTGTTTTAATCCAAGAGGATCGATCCGCTCAAGGAGTTTGACCAATGCGTGTTGCCTCCGTTTGATTGGGTATAGCCTCGATATTTTTTATTTTTATGCAGGATTTGCTCACTGCACGACTGCATACACTCTTTCGGATGAAGGCCGACAAATGCATGGAACGAGAGTTCCCTTCTCACTATGATGATTGAACGACCCGCGTTCCTTTTATGCGAGAGCCAATGTGGTCAAGAAGGTAGCGAGGACCACGAAGTGGTTACTACGTCTCGTGACGATCGACACGATCTTCTAGTTATTAAGAAGAGGCGTGTTGTTGTTGAAACTTGCCCTCTGTGTGTTCTCGAAGAGACAGAAATCCATTGCGCATAAGTTGCCCATTATGCGAAATACTAGATTTGACCCGAGGGCCTGAGGAGAAAGTGCAGTGCCGATCCTGCACACACCGAGCGCTCGGTTCATGAGGAGAATCTTGGTCGCCCAGCTCACGCGGGATACTTCGCGAATTTTTTTGGAGTTACCACACACCTTATACCAAGCGAGGTCCAGTTGCTCGAGGAAGTCTACCTTGTGGAAACATGATATTTTCAGCTACCGTCCTCTGGCTGTTAGGATTAGGAGGACTACGGCCAGCGATCCAGCGAGGCAAGTAGAAGATTCATGCAAATGGGCTGCGCCAACGATTAAGGTAATCTTCTTTTTCTTCCTTTTTTGTATTTGTTGTTTATCTTTGTATATATTGATCACACGATCTTATACCCCTGTGCTTTGAATGTAAGCCGTACTCTACAGCACATGCTTAGCGAATCTCTTATAAGATACGGCGTGTAGGTCTGTCGAGAAAGAAAGGACCTTAGAACTAACCCCAGTCGTTGAGCTTACAAAAATAAAATGAGCGGCTCGAGAATCACTTTGCCAGCTCATTGTCAAAAGGAAAAAAAGGCGACCGCTCAAACCTTAGCCCAGGACATCGAAGCATGAGTAGCTGCTTGGCTCGGCTTTACCGGAGGTTAGAGGGTGAGCGATTTGATATCTCAACAAGTTGAGATATTCCTTGACCCCATTAGTCGTTACATTCGTCGAACCCGATCTCACATATGTGGGTAAAGCCAACCTCTGCCGAGGTAAAACCGCTTATGTTCACGTAGACTAGAATTTGAAAGGTGCACCGTTGCGTGATTAGGTGTGGAATGGAAGCGACCGTAATACCGTTGGGAGCTCTTGATCCATGCTTTTCCTCCTCGTTACCACTACGGAGGATGTTAGCTGCTTGATGCCTTTAAATATCACAGTTCATGACTTCTTAACCTTTCTATTCGCTTGGGGATAATAGGCTGAGAGGCGAATGGGTGCTTTCGATTCCAAATTTCTCACTTTGAGAGAATCGCGGACCTTTGCCCTGAATTGAGGGACAGATTATCGTGCTAATATTTTGGGATTCAGAGCACTTGAGGATGTTTTTCCACAAGAAACGAGAGACAACCTCTTCGCTTAGTCTTTTGAGAGTCTTTGCCTGCATTTGAAATAATCGACACCAGCGATAGTGAATTGAATCCTCCTTGAGGCACTGCCAGGCGGAGAACTCTGCAGTCGATTCCACAGCGTAGGCGAATGGAATGGGACTTACCAGCAGTGTGAGGCCAGTGGGTGGTGGGGGCATTTCCCATTCATTGTAAGCGTCCGTTTCGCTTTACATATGCGATTAAATCGCTTTACTAACGTTGGGACGATAATTATCCGGCCAGTGATATTAATAGAGCAAAGACACAGCGCTCGATGTGAGCTTCCGGACCATCGCTTCATAGCATCTGCGCTAACAATTTGGGACCATCCTCGGTTGACAAGCAAGCAAGTTAACAGCAGTCCACGTCAATTTTATACAACTCTCCTTGAAGCATTTGGTATTTGAAGCCGGGTGCGTACCTTTTTGGCTGTCTGTTATCACGGGGGAGTATTCCCTACGGTTGGGTACTTATTTGGCCGGATCCCTCGATCCGTGGCATTGGAGCCCGTTACACTCTTAACGGCCTTTTCTTTGTAAGCGGGTTGGTCGCATTTGACATATACGCCGATAATTTCTGTAATAAGTGGTATGGCTTGAACAAAGCGGTCGGCCACTCATTACCGGCTCTGGAATATGCTCAAATATGACCCGTTTGAACCCGTGAGATACTTGTACTGCCTTAGCATGGTATCTCGTTAGGTTTATTTTTACTCAGCGTCTCGAGACCGATCTATCACCAACTTTGAATCTCCACTTTCTGATAAGCTGTATATCCGTTGACCCCGGCTTTAAGCCGAGAATCGTTGTTTCATATTTTTTGCCTCGTTATTAGTTCGGAAAACCGAGGCTGAGAACTCCATTGTATCGCTTTTTGAGGTCCCGAGAATGGGCACTCACTGCCCAGCTCCCCGGCCATTGCGCTCCATCACAAATATCAATCGGGTTTGGTTTTATTCGACTCTGAGTGCAGACGCATACTTAAGAGCTAGCGGTGGTGGCAATCCATTCGATTATGAAATCGGCCAATCTTTGTGCTGCTACACGGCTCGTCACGGGGGTGTAAGATATGTAAACTCGCTCAACTCGATAAGCAGGAGTAGTTAATCGCTTGGGATAAAGGCGAAATTTGGATAGCGCCCCGACTTTAAAGGTTGATCATGCGAGCTTGTATTATGTGACTCAAAGGCAGAGCTTCGTTTTCTTGCGAAATCACTAAGGCAAAAGTTGCTTTGTCTATTATGGGGTATCTTTCTTACGTCTCTTAACGCATGGCTAACATAATATGCTCCGGTTTTACGTACCCGCTTCTCTTTATAAATGGCGTTGCTTATTGCAGCGTCAAGGGCGGCCGATACATTTCTGACCGCTCTCTTGGCTCGGTCATGAGTAGTTAGGCGACGAATACCTTTTCAATTCTCAATGCTTCCTTACATTTGACATACGTCTTAGATTCTTAAAAATGTTAAATTTCTTTACTTTGGGCTTGGATATAAAGATTAAGGGCGATTGAGGCATCTGATAGCTTTTTGTACTTCCTTGTAACTATTGGAGGCCGTCCCGATAGTTCTTCTTCTTCCGATTTTTATCCCGTTGCGGGCATAATGTCCCCAAGGAATTTTCACGACACACTTTAAATGAGCCCGAGCTTCTCGAGGTTCACACTTTAACTTTGCTGTATGCGTAGTTGATTAAAAGTTTCCCTAAAGATTCACAGTGACTTTTTAAAGTTTCTTGCTTATCATCCCACATATATTTCCATATTGCGCCCTATTTGGGGAGGCGAATATGGGTTACCATCGTTGGTAGGTAGCCACTTTGCGTGCCCGGTCAGCGGCATGCTTCCAGCAATATAATGCATGACCGATTATGAATGCGGTTTTTCTCCTACGCCACCGAGGGGCCATGCGGATTTGATGATATCCTCGTGATGCTCTTTCCACTAACTTGTTCCCGATCGAGAGTTCGCTCCTCATTCTCTTTTCTGCTCTCCACTTTCTTTTGGCAAGTTGTCTTCATCATCTTGGCTCTTCACCGTGTTTATCTCCATATGACTTTCTCAACCCCGTTTTCTTTCAGGTTCGTTGTTCCTTTTATTCATCGGTAGCACCGGATGTCGGATAATATCTTCTTGCTTTTTTTTTTATGTACACATCTCCCCATAGCACTTTGGAGTAGCGAGAACCGTTTTAAGGGTGAGCCGTGACCTTTATTGCCACCCAGGTGCGGTTAGTATTGGGCGACTTCTGAAGCCCGTTATATGAGAATGATCGCAATGTCGCCACCATGAGGCGAGCTCGATTGTTGTCGCGTCGATCGCTCCTGCCATGAAATCAGTGATCACTCCCGTGGCGTTTATCGGCCGGCCAATGAATCTGTGCTTGATTTATATGAAGCGGTTGTATTAGGCTCTCGGGGCTGTAATTTCGAAAGGTGCTCACATATAATATATCCTGGCTGTCCATATCTACCAACATTCGGCTCCCTTGAAAAGTTGGCAATTATTGGTGTGATGACCCGCAGATCGTCGCGTGGCGTTCAATCCTGCCAACTCACTTATGCGAGGAAGGCGATTATCTCGCTACTTTCGAGCCGGTGATTTTAGGCGATTGAATATACCTCTCTTCGGGCATAGTTCTTTCTAGAATTGCATGAATCGCCACGCTTACGCAATTCCACGAGAGTAGTTTCAATTACCGCCTTTGTGAGTGGGCACCTCTGTCGGTTCTGGTTTCACTTGTGGTGGGGGGTGAGCTCACTGCGGTTTTGCAGCGTGTATTGTCGTGAGTTCCGCTTTTTGTGAACTCTTTTCAGTATCTTCTTTTTTATTAATTTCTCAATTTTCGCATTGAGAATTCTGCATTCATTTGTATCATGCCCATGTTCGCGATGATATTAGCGTGCTTGATTTTATCAGCGCACTTTGAGGTATGACCGTCAGCGCTGGCTTAGGAAGCAGAGATTTTTCCTTGATACGGCATAAACTGCTGGCGACATCCCTTAATGGGAATTGACCCCGCTATAAGGTCGCCTTGTGTGCACTAATCCTTTTTTTAGGCAAAGCTCATAGTTCATGACTTTGGAACTTTGCCCACTGTCATAGATTAGTGCTCCCAGCGCTTTCTGGCGACTTACGTCTTCCCTCTTTTTCCTTAGAGTATCCACTTTAAGGTCCTTGGTTTTGCCTTCTTTATTCTTCAACTCCTCCAGTTCTACATACTGTCTAACCCTTGCTCACGAGTTTCATCGCCAAACGAGGGGGTTTCTAATCAAAAGCCTTCTTTAATTTCCCATATGTTAACCCGCGATAAAATGCCATATATGCTACCTTGTTGTTAAATTCCACGGCATGGCTAGCAAGATGTCATTATATTGCTTTTGGTACTTTCAGAGTTTTTCGTTAGGACCTTGTTCGAGTATCCATTAATGCCCTCTCGTCCATTTGATGCTTTTGTATGGCGGATTCAAACTTTGCAATGAATGTGTCCATTTATCCGTTGATATGAATCTATGGATTTGAGGAAGCGGAGCCATATATCGATCCAATGCGTGATCCACATTAGGCATTTGAAAAAGCTTTGGCATATATATTCGGATCATTGGATGTGGTTGTCATTAGCCATGAATCGCCCATGTAAAATGCTTTATGGGATCGCCCGTTCCATTAAATTAGGTCGTGGGGCAAAATGAAACTATCGCGAGATGAATGTACTATCGCTTTCAGCTATTTAATTGCTTTCGTTGACGCCTTTGTATTTCGGCCTGATATCCGGCTGGGTATTGGGGCCGTGAGTGTCATTTGGCGGGTTGTTACTATGAATCGTGAGCAGATTATGTTTGTATTATCCATGCTTGTTCTTTCGTCGCTTCGGATGGCTTGATATTAGCGATCCGGTAGACTAAGCTGGACCCTGAAATGTCAGCGAGGACTACCATTGCCAGGACTTCGTATTACAATGCTTGACTATCTATAATGCGAGAATTGACCTATTGAAATAGTCCTCCTAGAGTGCACCGCTACGGAAAACCGCTCCCTCTTAGAACCGCTGGAATATGTTGGGGTGGTCGTGATTTGGAAGTCCTGTGAGTCCAAAACTTGATCCGCCATAGTACACGAGAAAGCATGGCCGAGGTGCGATCCACCAGACACTTTGACGGTCGAGTTAGTATTTTTTTTATTTTTGAGTAGATATGTACTAGAAAGTAGTAAATTGAAAATTGGAAAAGAGAATGTATTATGAGTGAGGTATTTATAGGCAAGTACAAAGGCAGTCATGGTACTTGACACCCCCGTATGATTGTGACGTTTGTCGTAAATGCTTGATAACACTAACATAAGCAGAGGCCTTATCCATTGGAGCCCGACAACTTGGGCACCCCACCCGCTTCAAACCTATATATATATCAGGTTTTGTTTCCATGAATGTCTTTAACACTTGAGGCGGGCGAATCCGACTTGAGTAGGTGTAGTTGTTGGACGATAGATGCAGTGGCGTAGCTAGAAATTTCGAGGGTATGGTGCTCTTATAAAATATAAAATTATTAGTTGAAGATTTTTTGTTAAAATTTGATGTTTAATTACAAAAATACCCCTATAATTAGTCTTGTGAAGTGACATACTTTAAAACTGCATTAATTTTTAATTTATGTAACTCTAATGATGACTTATTCTATTTCCACCGTAAGCATACTACAGTAGGTTAATTCTATGACTAATCTTGAAAATTATTTTCTTTAATAAATTGAACAAAAAGAGTATAGAATACCCAGTCAATATAGAATAATTTAATAAAAAGTGTATTGTAAAATAAAAAGAGTAAAATATAGGTTTTTCCCACTTAAAGTTTCGAACCCCACTGTCCTAGACTAAACACTTAACCACTGAGCTACTTCTTTTATATGTACAATCATCTATTGCTCTTGTATATTTTCAAATTTAGATAGTGTCCCCTGAATAGATGATAGGAAAGCCTCAACTAAACATATAAATTTCAAAAGCGTACTCCTCTTAAGGATGTAACAATGCAATAAGCCTCCATCAAAATAGTCAAATTGATTGCAAGAGATACATATGCATAGCAAAACGGTATAGTAGTAGGAAGTCCAAATAAAAGTTGTCTTGATGCTGATGGATCAAGTTCGCGCTTGTAAATGTTCTTAAAAGGAAATTACTTAAGATTGCACCCAGAATCAGAAGGATAGTTAACTGAAGATTGAATCATCATATAAAGGAATATTAATCTAACAACATAGTACTCCAATATGAACATTTTAGGGGCTTTCTACTACTCGAACTCAGAGAAATATGCGATATGTTATGATTGGTATTTATATTTAAGACTCCTATTTCAAGGACACATGAGAAAACTCAAATAGAGACCAAGTTGCACCAAATCCCTGTCAATTTTCTAAAATGTGCACCAAATCGTCCAATGAAATCACAAATTCCCCTGCCCACGAGGGATTGTATAGATTGTCCAACAACTCGTACAATTTGTTCAATGGAAATTGTATCTGTTTTTCAATTATGCACCAAAACTGGTTGTTTCTTTCAAGATGTAGACCAACCATATCAGCTTATACTTTGTTAAATAATCCATGCTAAAGCAAATGGATCGCAACAAATTTTTAGCATGGTATCAAAGTCAACCCATGTTTAGTCCACATGTAAATCGGTTAGAGGATCGGGGTATACGTCGGAAAAGATATTGATAACCTAGTCTCATCTTAGTTGAATAAGACCTTTTGATTTTGTTTGTTAAAATTTCTAATTTTCTAAAATTCACTTTTTGTTTATTAATACTACTCATTTTACAAACACTGTTCATTCCCATTCTTCTTCGCTATGGCCAAAATTTTAGGGAGAACTGTGTTTCTTGTCCAATAATTGTAACGTGGTAAAACTTACTCCCGCCTCCATAAAGATTGTCTAGTTTTAAATTTTCAAAATATTTACGGAGTAATAAATAACTAGTTAAAATGAATTCACCTTCAAAAAATACATTAAAAATTATTCAAATGAGACAAGATATTCAAAATAAAAAAGTGTGAAAATGTACCATCTACATAGTATATGGGCCATGAGCCCGTGATAACAAGGGGTGATCATCTTCCGTAACTGATCTCACAACTAACATTACTTCTTGAAATGTACGCATGACACTTGATTGATTTTGCCACTCAATCTGCTATTTAAATCTGCAATTGCAAGACTTAACATGTGACCAATAAAATTGAAAGGTTTTATATCTGCACAACCATATATTTTTATTGGGAAATATAAAAAAAGTGTATGTAATTATCTCATGGATAGCTTGAGATTAAAGACACGTGTAGCACTCAATAATTTAATTGAAAGCAAGGGACACTATTATTATCTCGCTACACACTCAGCCCACACAAGATTGTTAAACCACAATGGAGAAAAAAGAAAAACAAAATGTATGAAAAGTAAACATTTATGTACAAAAGTGTATAGACGATCCTCCTCTGATCTTGATTCCTACTTTGTTGTTGTTGACATTGTATGAAGAAGTCTCATTTGGGTGCCGGCAAGGGCAGTGGCTGTGACTCCACTAATATGGACCATAATATATGAACATCTTCGCAATTGCAAGACTTAACATCCTCGTATAGTATATATATCCCTCTTCCTGAAAAAAAAACAATGAAAATGTAATTAAGCCATCATTAAGGGTTGCAAAAAATCTATACCAATATTATATATATAGAAGATTGCAGTAATAATGTAATTTATTAGCCCCAATAATTGTTCAATTCAAATTTATTACTTCATACGGATGGAGCAATAATTAAAAAAAGTGTTGGAGAAATAGTATCCATGCCAATAATAATACTAGAGTTGCATTTTCATGCCCACCATTTTCAAATTACTAACCATTTCTTTGACAAGGGTTGCAACTTAGCTTATTGAAATTATAGGGCATTATAATTTATAAAGTGAAACTATTAAGAATCATTTATTCAAATTTGAGTTTGTGTAATTGATTGTGTGCATGTGTGTGTTCTAGACGTGGAACAACCCATAAGATTATAATATGGGATTAGCACTTACTCTTTCTTGGAGCCGAGTGTATTCGAATCCACAGCTTCTTTAGTGGAGAGAAGAGGCATTGTAGCCACCCCATGGAAAGAAGAGGGTGTGCCTCATGTTAGGTGATCCAAATTATGAAGGTGAAATAAGAGAATTGATGGAGAGAGAAATTGATAGTTTGCGTAGACAAGGGTGCAGTTTAGGTCTGATACGGCTTAAAAAAAAGGGAAAATATAGAATGGATTTTTTCTAGAATAATGCGAACATCACATTTATCTTGGTACAGTGTCTCCATCGCAACTTAAGCTCTTAAGGCAGAAGGAGCCACTCAGCCAACCAACAATTTCTTATTTGATCCCTGTTCCGTTTCGGCTCAAATTATACTCGGGGTATACATTAATAATGTTTTACAATTTTTATTTTATTTTATCATTATAATATAAATTGTTCGAACCTTGTCGAATTTTCGAATTAAATTGAACTTCGATTTTTCTGTTTGTTCGAATTTCAAATAGAGCCGAACTTTCGAATCATTGTATTTGAGTCGAGCCGAATAATGATAAATTTACCTCCAAAAGGGGTCTTGATACAATTCCTAAGCTTTAATTATGATTAAGGTTTTTAAACTATTTAAATAAGAATAAAATTGATTAATATAAAAACACACTACTCATATTGACTATCAGACATCCATTCCTGACTTGATCAATCGTTCGAGCTCAGACAAAAGCAGGCCTATCCCATTTGATATATATGAGTACCTAAGTATTCATATAGTGTGTAACTAAGAGTGTAGGAGCACTCTAAATTAACTTAATGGTACAATTATTTCATTTATGGAGTACGAAAGACGCATATACTCTGTAGTGAATAGTATATATGGACTCTAAACAAACCTACTGGTACTTATAAGAGTGCATGTGTACTCTAGATTAACCTAATACAAATTACTTTTTCATTGATGTGTGTACACGAGCACTCATATAATCTCTTCTAAAGAGTGCATGTGCACTTTAAATTAACTTACTTGTTTTGCACCTGTTAGCAACAACTTCTTAGCATCATTAGTTCGGTAGAACTTAAACTTCACGTTATTGTTTGAGGTAATGCGAAAGTTTTTCATTTAACATTAATTAGATGAGTTTAAGCAGCTTAAGCACAAAATGTGCTTAAGCACCGTATGCCTACCCAAAAATTAAATGCTAGAGACGTTTCATCTTTCAATTTCAATATCTTTGCCAAAATGAGGATCAGAGTGCACTTATTTTGTAAATATTGAGGATCAAACTACTACAGTATCACTATTGCGGATCAAAATATAATTTAATACAACTTTCAGTGATCAAACCGACAATTCACTGTCAAACTAGAAGTATAGTTGTAGACATATGTTATTGTTATAAGTCATTGAGATACTCGATATCTCAAGGTGTTGAAATATCTTGAATTTAAGTTGAGCAAAGTCCTACATCTAAACTTTTGTGTTTGGGCTTGGCCATTCTATATATGTTAATTTTAGCTTTTCTTACTTTTTCCTTACATCAAATAGTTAGTTGGTTTTACTATATTATATTACCTCAACTATTTTAGTTATAATTTGTATTCATCCCATCTCAGATTAGTGAAATTTCAGTACCGCCTTCATGTGATACCCAAACAAACGTTTGCTTGGGATATCAATGCAGTACCATGTTGCTTATTTCTTTCGTTGCTTACATAATTCCTGGGCCTCGCACTACATTTCGTTATAACAAAGATGTCTTCGCTATAACAAACCTGTGATCGGTACCCAAGTGCTTATCCCCATTTGTGACGTGGTGGTAAAAGTTTGAAGGTTGAGAAGTTCACGGTGATAATACCAACTCAGGTTAAATCGCGAGACACTACTTAAACGGTATGGCTTGACACCTCTCACAAGCGCCTAACCCCGAACCTAAAATAAGGCATCTCTCGAGTATAAGTCACATTCAACATTGTCAAGTATCAATCGAGGATGACATCATCAGTATATATTTAACAAAGCATTACTGTACCGCTAGATCGCTGTGTAAGCTGTAGAGTCTCTACATGACCAAGAGCTTAACCAATAAGTTGCTTAAGCAACGCCTGCTTGGCCTTCGACGCAAGTGGCGTACATCTTTGAAAGATCATCTAGATCGATTAAAATCAATATTATTAGATTTGGCGTATCAGATTAAATTGATTTACGAAGACTCGTGATTAATATTATTAGCCTCATTACCTACATCCTATGAGAATTTCGTAGAGAATCAATGACAAATGAAAAGGATTCTTTATCTTTAGACGAGGTTAGGTCATTCCAAGGAGAGAAACTCTACATACTCAGGTGGTGCTAGTTCGATAATCGTGTCATGGGTCTTTGTAGCCAATAACACCGTAGTTATGATAAACCGTAAAAGTTAAGTTTTCCAAGAAACCATACGAAAGGAGTCCGGCTCACAAGAGATACATATAACTATTGTAAAGCGAGTAGTGGTCATCGAAAAGTGATTGTCCCAAGAAGAGGTGCGGCAATTTGTACGCGCCGTGGACCGTTGTTGTCGCTGAGGACGTTCAAAGTCCGAAGAGGACATTGCATTAGTTGCCGATGGACACACGATTCCACCGGCCGTGGTAGCGGTTAAGGGGCTTCATATCATATATGTCAGAGGAGAAAATGGTTCTTGACCTATGAATAAAGGGATGGTGGGAATATTTTCATGGGCAATAAGCATACTGTAGGCGTGGTCGCATAGATTCAATCAAGCTTGCACTCCCGACGGGAAGTTTTGTACTTTGGAATGACGCGAGGCAAGCCACATATGACGTAAGAATCTTATATCTTTAGTCTTCTGCATGCTGGGCGGGTTTAGCCAAAGGCTAATATGGAGTCTTACATCTCTACAACGGTTCACAAGTGATTTCAAAGGTGTTGCTAAGTGGGGTACTTTTTATTTCTTGCAGGCGTACTACGCTTAGAGATTCTCAAGGCTGCAAATAAGCTTCCTCCGAGGTTGGCAAAAGAAGACATGACTAAGTCGCGCATATGAGGTAATGGGCATACGAGCGAGAGGATGCAAATTTAGCCAAGGATAATCTTTTGAGGTGGGTACGGTATGTTAAGGATCGGGTTTTTGTGAGCATTATGTATTTGGAAAGCTACATCGAAACAATTTCTAAGGTAACTCATAGACTGGCAATACTGATTATATCCACTCCGATTATCAGTCCTTCACGTTGATTCTTTAGAGTCACGTATACTTTCTATCTTGATCGATGATTACTAAAGATGACTTGGGTGTTCATAATGAAAATAAGGCGACGCTTTTCAAAGAATTCAAACAAATGAAGATTTTTGCTGAAATCTATAAAGAAGATAAAGAAGCTTGACAACGGATAATGACGGAATTCTTCTCATCCGAAGCTTCAGATGAGTTTTGAAAGAATATGAAATTTCCAATCATCATACATTTGTGCACACACCCCTGCCAGAATGGTGTCAAGAGCGCATTTAATCGATACTTCGAGAGGCTGTATGTATGCTCTAGAATGGACTAGTAAGAAAGTTTTGGGGCTAAGGCAATTAGCTGGCATGTAACTTAGATTAATCGAGGTCCGCATTACTGTGCATAAATTTGAAAACTTTATGAACCGTGGCTGCAAGTCTACCGACACTAAGTTCAGAGCTTTTGGTTGTACAGTTTACTAGTACGCGAATGAAGGTAAATTAGAGCCGAGAGCGGTTAAGTGGAGTATTCAGAGGCTACGGTAATGGGCGCGAAAGGCTCTAGAGTTCGGGTCACCATTCGGGAGGGGAGTGGTTATTTTGAGCGTGAATGTTGTATATGATGAAAATTTCATGTTTAATCCCATTTTGAAGAAGTCTGACAAGGAAGATAAAATGGCGCCGGTATAGCTAAGTTGCAGGACCGAGGCTGGGCTATGCAGATTTATAATGACATTCCTCGCTACATTCAGGCAGATGATCAGTCATTCCACCCTCGGTATAATAGAGTTTGGCTCAGATCACGCTGTAAGACAAAATTATGGAAGCGACTTCCTAACAGGTACGGATACGGTGATTATACCGCCTTGCTTCGCTGTGCTGCGTATTTAAGTCGATCCTCATGAGCCAACTCTTTATACGTAGCGGTTACCGTGGGTAATGAGAGTCCGCCTAATGGCGCCCAACGATATGAAACGGAGCTTCGCCTAAAAGTAATCGTACTCGTAAGTTGGCTAGAAAACCAACACGAAGAAAGGTTGTCACTGTATGGTCAAGCTCAAGCAGCTAAGTGAAGGTTTATCACCAACCGAGGGGGTCAAGTATAAGGCTGAGTCATTAAGCGAGGTTTCCCAATGTGAGAGGAAGTCGACTATAATGGTATTTCACCAGTAGCTAGACATACTTCCATTGTGTGCTTCTTGCTATAGCTTGCACATCGTGATTCGGAGCTTGATCAACTAGATGCGAAGACAACTTTCTTACATGGAGAGTCGAAGCAAAACATATACATGACCCAGCCAGCGGTTTTAGGTGCCCTGGAAGGAGAATCCATGCTTGCAAGTTGAAAAGTCCTTATATAGTTTTGAAGCAATCTCTAAGGTCAGTGTACAAGAAGTTTGATAGCTACATACTTGATATTGGATATTTGAGGAGTCCATGATAGTTGTGTATACTACAACAAGATCAAAGGCGGTTATTCATTTACTTAGTATCAGAGTGTGGGGATGATATGTTGTTAGTTGTAGTCAACAAGTCGACATACGTGGTTGAAGCGGACTACTTAGTGCAAAGTCTGATATGAAGAATCTGTGTCGCTAAGAAAATTCGAACGGAGATCTACGTGAGATGTAAGTCGAGAAAACTTTCTTGTCACGTAAGAGCTATACTGAAAAGATTCTATCAAGATTCGATATGACTTCTCCAAAGCCTATCACATCTCTAGTGCTTCTAATGCACATTTATTAGTGGTATTTGCACCTAAGTCGGCCCTCAAGAAAAGAAATATATGTCTCTTGTCCTTATGCTGGGCCATAGCTAGAAGCCTCGATATATATGTCCTGCACTAGACTGGATCTTACACATGCCGCCGTTGTTGTTAGTAGGTTCAATGGGAGAGCTCGAGAAAGTGAGATCGCAAGTCAAGAGGATATTCAGATATTTCGTATGACATCCGACGCTGGTCTCGCTTATGGTAGCGATAGTCACAATTATTTTTGAATATTCACTGGAGACGCGGACAAATGTACATCTATGACTTGCTATGTGCTTAATTTGGTGGTTATATGGGCAGTCAGACGGCTACTTTATAAAATTCATAAATGACTTGTCTACTACCGAGGTAGAAGATATGGCTGAGAGAAGTCAAGCAAAGAGGAAATTTGGTCGAGAGGATTAGCTAATGATTGGGGCTACATCATGACAAAGTTATTGTATATCATGACAAATTTTTGAGTGCAATATGTTTGACCAAGGATCAAGTTCATCACGCAGTAGACCAAACACATTGACGCGAGATATCATTTCTTGACGAAATGAAAGCGACAATCACCGTAAACAAAGCGGCATTTGCATAACTCAACCGATATGTTTATTTATGGTCAAGCCCTCGTGAGCGTGCTTTTCAAATATCAAGCTGAACTTGCTCAATGTTCGGGAGTCGTTAGTTGCCCGCGTAGGGCAACATCCGGCGTAGCCACACATATGTCATTTCCTACAAGATTTTGCATTCTTGTACATCTCGCAGTTACATGCTTCTAATTATCTAAAAGACATCTCTGGCATCGTATCTAATTTCCTCGAGTCGCACGCCCGAGGCTGAGTCACAAGAACTCAGATATCCGAAGTCACCATACGATGGTTGACACTTAAAATCACCTCAAGCTGAAACCAAGAAAACCTAATAGTTTGATAAAAAGTACAATAGTTTCGAAAACTCAAAATGTTATAGTACAGAGTTTAACCATCGTGGCGTCGCCTAATTCAAAACCAAAATGCAAAATTTTATCACATACTAAGTCTCAAAGTATTCCACAAAACAGTGTACAATCTTTCAACATCCAAACAACATACGAAGAACTTAGTACAACAAAAAGAATAGAAAAAGGTGACTGCTGAGGATCCTAGCCACTCGTCTCTCCCCCAGGTAAGGTCAAAGGACACTCACGAACTCTGCCGCTTATCAAATACACTGCCAAACCGAGGCGGAAGGGTAAAGCTAATCGCTACTGGGAATGTAGATCACCCTGGAGCAGAATCTCTACCCATATCCGAACGTAAGTGATACAAGAAGTGATGTATTTATACATCGGTATCGCTAAAGAATAAGATTTAGTAAATACTTACACACATATATATAACACAGAAATATGCTAACTACTCAAGACATCATAACAGAAATACTCATCAGAAATAAATGCACACCTTGTAGAAAACTCGACTTACGTAACTCACAGGCCATATTTCACATCACATAATCAAACAAGTAAAACAGCATAAACTCTCAACACAACGTTTATACCACAACAACAATATAATAAACTTCTGAAAATAAAACCATAACAATATCACATATAATATTCCATCCTTTTCCCTAAGTAGCTCACCCTTCGACCCAACAATACTGCTATATAACAATTCATCCTTTTCCCGACAGCCTACCCTTCGACCCAACAACAACATATGATAATTCATCCTTTCCCGCGCCACCCTTCAAACACCCAACAACAACATATCCCTTTCCCTACAGCTCACCCTCGAACACCCCCCACATCATCTCAACATCCACAAATCAAACAACCAACAAATCACGCAGACAATGTCAAACACACAATAACAAACACACAACAAATTTCAACGTAACATCCATATCACACAATACAACCAATTGCATAAAACCCCGGTGACTCAACAGAGATACACTCCCAGATACGTCCACAACACAAATATACTCAACATGAATACAGGAATACACTCAGCATAAACATACTCAAAAATTTCACTAAAACCTAAACATGCTCGAACATAAATACCCTCCAATAAACACACCATAATGCATCTAATGCGACTACCACACAAGTCAACAATTCACAGTCTCACAACTATACACACAGATAAGTTCATAACACAGATACATTGTCACAATCAATTTACCATACACAACACCCAAACAGAAATAAGATAACAAACGAGTGATAAATCCCACCTCGGCCAAGACTCACTAGCGCCCAAGCAACATCGCTTCCTCACGCTGTTCTAATGGCCCCGAACCAATGCATTACATTACAAAAAATAAAAAATCACAACTCGTAACCATTTCAACCCCTTTATCCTACTTTAAATATCAGACCTTTTAACCCATTTCAGTTATAAATTTACAACTTACGTATGATTACGCTATGTTTCAATAACAATTTCATTTACAAACGCTACTACCCGGACTAAATTCGGAGCACCGCCCATATCCTATTCAACTCCCCCACATTTCCAAATAATTTCAATCAATCTAATTTCAACTTTTTCCCAATTAACTTAACCATAACTCTCAACCCCTAATCCCTAAGTTCGTTTACTACCCAAAATCCACCAAGATTAATTCCAACCTATTTGTTTCCAACACTTATGAATTCATAGTTGTATCCCAAAACAATCACAATAACGATCCACTAACTTATTTACATTAACCACCACATTTTAACGAAAGTCAACTCACGATCACTCGAAAGTCAATTCACTATAACAACACTTTCTACCCCCAAATATCGATCATTATCAATTCTTATATTATAATTTAAGCCTAGACGATAATTCTATTCAATAATATATCCAAAATTCCAAAGTCAACCCAAAAGTTCAAAACGTCAACGGCCCTAAAAACATCCGAATTTTCACATCAAACACAATATTTCGACCCAATAATAACTAATTTACAATTCAAGAATCAATTGGAGCAATAAAATTCAAAATACCAAAAGTCAACAAAAGTCAAAGTTTGGAGATTTCACAAAATACTCAAAAATATCGCACCTTTTTTACCTTGAAACGACGGGGATGATGAGGAGAAACTCTCCCGAAAATTTTAGCTCCAAAGCTTGAGGATTGAAGGAGAAAATTGGAGAAGAAAAATCAAGAACATGTGAGAAACTTCTCACGGTGGTAACGGCTGGAGAAGAAGAAGGAGAGAAATGGGTTTTGGGGCTTATTGGGCTATTATGATGTCTCTTGCTGGGCCGGCCCATTACCAAACCATGAAGCCCGCTGCTTAATTCGGACACATTGCTTTTAACTCAATTCGACAACTAACTTCCGAACATTAACATACATTTATATACGCAAATTATATTACCGCCCAAATAATGTCATTCCACTCGATTAAAACTTTAAAATTCTCAAAACCGAAATATACTGTCAACCGACCGATTCACAACAGATATTTTCTAATTATCTGCTTCGAATTTTGATTTCTCCTCGAAATACTCCACCGAGCAACTAGTATACTATTTCAATAATATTAGTACGGAACGGGTTATTATATAAATCAATTTAATAATTTCACATTTTAATTTATTAATTAACGAAGCCAAGTTACTCTGCTTTACAGTACTTCGAGTACATTCGTGCAATTTTCAGTTATCCGCTTTTTCCGAGAGGGTCTCTGGCTCGTTCTCTTCGGCATTCGAAAGAATTCAAGCTCAAGCGAGATTATTGGGTATCAAGCCAATTTAAGTCAATTAAAGTCTCACATCTAAACTTTAGAGTTTAGCTCAATAGTTGGTCCTATATAAAAGCCTTAGATTTCTTAATTTTTCCTCGCACTAAATAATTAGTGGGTTTTGTTATATTATTATTACCTCAATTATTTCAAGTAATTGTGATTCATCCCATCTATATTAGTGAAATTTCTAGTCAAGCTCGTCTATGCATTAGTCCAAACAAATATTTATTCGTGATACCACGTAAAAATTCCTGCTATTTCTTTCAAGCCTTTTACTTAATTCTTAATCTCCTATCATATTTCGTTATAACAAAGACGTTTTCGTTATAAAACAAGGCTTTAAAAGTAATCCTTTTGGAGTCCTTCACAAGTATTTTGTTTCTACTCGTCCACATGTTATGTCGAGGTATTAGTTCGTTTCTCTTTATGTTAGCTCTGAAGACCTTTGAACCTGTGATGCTACTTTTCTTTTCTGGTAACCGCTACCATAAGAAGTCAATGTACTCAGTGAGTCTTAACGTGCTTCATTTAAGATGATGGGTCATGTTCAAGTATTTATAGAACTCATATAATTCTAAAATTTTTACACACTTGGTTGCCAACTCATCTAATGAGTGAAAAAATATATCGAAATTCTAGCTTTGTCAATAGATAGATTTTGAGAGGTTTTGGCTATACCAAGACCTAATCCTTAATTAATTAAGTTATAAATCCCAAAACCCAACAAGACCCTTCAATTGATCGACCCATTATTCAACTCGATCCTAATTCACACATCTTTGATTGTATGGCCTTTTTGGTAGTTCTACTTTACTAACCCCATTATCAAGATGGTCTACTTTTACCTTTTTTTAAATTTTTCATAACTTATCTAATTTGACCAATATTCATATACATTATTTTAAAGATAATAACTTTAATTATACCACTACCCAATCCAAAATATCTCGACAAGCTGACTTTTTAAAATTAAATCTCGACCATCAATTATTAATATTATTATTTTAAAAATATAAATTTATGTAATTAGATTCGTATTTTAAAAATACTTTCATAATATTAATTTTTAATAATATAATTAAATTATAATCAAGACAAAGATTACCTCGAGCATGGTAAAGTCCATTGTTTTGATCGAGGGAGTATTAACATGTTATCTCTTAAATTTTTTATAAACTGAAAACTAGACAACCTTTATGGGATGGAAGGAGTATTATTGTTTTCTTGAAATTATTCATAATATGATTATACAATTATTATGATAAAAAAATTCACGTTGAAAATTGTAAACTTCAATTAAAGTGAATAGTACATGTAATTTTTTATAACATAATTTATTATGCTAAAATGTATTCATGCTTAAAGCTCTCAGCTAGTTGAGAAATTAAATGACAATTTTAAAATGAATGTAGGAGGGAGTACTAATGGACAAGCTACCCACGTATATAACCCTTATCTATCTAGTATGAGACAAATCCAAAGATGCGTGATCGGATGGTGAATAAAAGTAAACATGTGTGATAGGCGTATTATTAATCCTATTAATTATTTTACATATGTATATGAGGTAGGTTTACCCTAGACCCCTAACCTTAACCGTACTCATGCGGGTTTAGAAATAAGAAATCGTAATCCGGCCCAATACCGGAAACAAGACAAAAATTTGAATCAGTATTGGTAGGGCCCGTTAGGTTGGGTTATTAAAATTGCCATCCCTAAGAAATTCCTATTTATTGGGAGGCACATGGCTGGAGAAAATGAATCTTGGCAACAACACACTTGATATAATTACACGAACAGTTCTCGAAGTTTGGCGAAAGCCAAGACTTGGTCCTCATAATTTTAATTAGTGCAATAATAGTATTGAAGTTACAATTTTCAAAAGGTGTCCTTCTCTTAAATTAAAGTTACATTACAACAATTAAAATGTAACAATTAAAGTTACTAACAATAATTAAAGAAGAAAAAATTTCTTTATGTGAATAGATAAACAAGATTATATAAGAAATTCATTTTTGTGCTAGAATGTAACTACGCATGGAAGAGAAAGACTATTTGTGCAACAAGTTTGGAACTCCATAAACTATTATTGCACTTTACATCAATGCAAATTCTGAGGGCTAACCTTCAAATCAACAACCTATAAGTGTCGTGTTTTAGTAGTTGGTTCAAATTTTTATCTCCACCCTTTATTATTTTGCCTTTTCAATACTTAAAAAAAATTAATGTATTTCTCTACCAATATGTTCCATTTTTCAGTATCTTTAAATAGAGACTAAGATTTTTATTTTGACAAAATTATTTGTATTACAATCTGCGAGAGATTTTCGTATCAAACTAAAAGAAGCAATAGGAATTTCTAAATAAAGAAGAAAGAAAATGCATATATAGGAAAAGTAAAATTTGAAGATGTGATGAATGGATAATTTAATGTGCCAGACAATAATTATGTTTGCTTAATCCCGTGCAATTGATAATCATAGGTTAATTTGATAAAGCCGATGCCTAATCAACAAAGGTGGATATGAGTAGAGTGTTGACCCATATGTTCTAGTGAATAATCAATACAGAATAGATACGAAGCCGTGTTAAACAAGCTCGTACAAGACCGATACGAAGCCGAACACGCCTTTGACTCGGGTTTGATGGGCACCGTTTCTTGACAAAGTAGGCTTGGACGGCCCAGTAAGTAAATATAGGCCCCCATTCTTCTTTGACTCGGGTTTGTCGAACTGTTCGAAAAACTTGAATCGAACATGATGAAATGGAAGAAATTTGAAGTTCAAATCATAATTAAAATAACAATCAAAATCTGAAATTGTATTATTGTAATAATTGAACCAAATTGAAACAATTGAATTATTAATTACAATTCTAATTAAAATTCCAAATTAAAATAATTAAAATACTAATTGAATAACTAATTCAAATACCCATCAAACAAAAGAACACCATCAAATCTACTTAGTTTTTCTGGCTTTAGGCTTCTTCTTCGCTGGAGCTTTCTCATTGTGAGGAGAGGAAGATTTTGTAGGGTAAAAAAGAGGTGGAGGACTGGAGGTAGGTTTCTTTTTCTTGGTAGGGTTGGGGGTAGAGAATGATGGGAACTTGGGGTCAGTGTTGTGTAATGGGTTATTTGTGTGTGGTGGTGGTGGTGATGGTGGGAGGAGGGGGGTATGTAATGGGTTATTTAGGGGGTATGTAATGTAATGGGCTAATGGGGGGAAGGGGATATGCAGTAGGTTATTGGGCGTATGTAATGGACCCTTTATTTCCTGGGTTGGATTTGTACCAAGGGTTTGGACCATCGAGTCTAATTATTTCGAACCATTCGATTCATTTGGTCGAACCTAGATTTTCAATGTTCAGCTCTATATTTCATCGTCCGAATCGAGCCACGAATCGAACTATTTCGAACTCTCCGAATCAAATCGATCTTTCATGTTCATTTACAGCCCTACCTATTGCTTGTGACCTAAGGTCAAAGTCTTGTCGATCGTAGCACCAAACTCCTTGTGTTGATATTTAAACCATGGTTCTCCATGATGGAAGTATAAGTTAAAAATAATTGTGCTATGTTGATGTATTATTAATTTGTATATTATACTTGACAAAACAGTAACATGCTTAAATACTTAGTAAACTATGAAACTTATTTATTGTTAGATAATATATCGACATAAAGTATAATATTCCTCGATACATTACTATTTGAAGATTTTTGACAATATAACGTTTGTCAAGATTTTTGACAATATATCGACTTAAATACTTACTATTTATTGCAAGATTTTTTGAAGAAAAAAGTTTGTTGTTTTATTATTAAACTATTCACAATATAACGTGTTGATAAACTAGAAACCTACTCCAATTCTATTTAAAGCATCAAATTTATTTAGTACTTTCTTCGGATTTTTTAGTTCTCATCCTAATAAAAAAATATATTTTAAAATACTTCTCACTGGAATTCCAATGTATTATTTGATTGATTTTTCCTTTTAAGTCCCTATTAATATATATGTAATAAAAGTTTCTAATACCAATACATTCATTAAATTGTTGTTTGATTCATTAATTAGGGATATATATCTAAAATGTCACTCATTCTTAATTTATTCTTAATTGACGTGAAAATAGCTAGGATGACAATTAAAAAACTCAGAGGGAGTATTAACTCATATATGGATAGAAGTACACTATACATTAATATATTATTCTTTAAATAATAAAAATTATTTAGTGTTTAATAATATATTGATAAATAAGAATGTTCATCACTATACTACCAATAGTGCCGCACGCAGCCGTGTACGAAGCGGTATCGGGTTACCTGCCGGGTTTCTCTTACCGAGCCGTAATTACCTCCTCTGCGACTTTGAACAACGAGTAAAAAAAAATTGCCTGTGGTCACTCGATTAACCTTCTCGAAAGCCGGTATCGAAGCGTACCAAAGTCATCTTGGCCCTTAGCAAATTTGAGCATTTTTTTTTGTATTTTAAGGAAGTAATATTTAATTTTATACAATATATAATATTTTAAGAATTTTTGTTTGTCTTTTTTGTATTTGAAGTCCAAGAAATTAGTATTATTTTATTTTACATAATATATAATACTTTATTTTATTTTTTATCGAAAGTAATGTCCGAAGCGTGGTACCGTGTTACTGATAAGCCATCGCAGTAAAAATTACTCGAGTATCGCCGATTAGCATTCGAAATGGGATTTCTAACCCATTTACTTAGCCGGCATCATCGAATTACCCGATCCATTAGCAGCATTAACTACCAAACTCTTAAAATTGTTGACACCCTTGAAACAATCATAACCCTCGAAGAAACGTCATGTCATTGAATTATTTTCTAAACAAATGACACATTTATAAGGTCTTGCAAGCGACAAACCCTTGAAATGTTTTCTAATTAAAATCTCTTTCAAGAAATGTATTATACACAAACACATTGCAAACTGCAAACTCTTAGAAATTATTCTAAACCCTTAATTTTATCATAATCTACATAGTGAGTCCATATTCTAATAATTTTTCATATGTCAATGGTTTAAAAAATTAATATTCACGCTTTTAACTATTTTGATTAAAACAAACGATACCGACTTAATTCAAAGGGGTATCCATTTATGATAATTTCATGAAAAGTATAATATTTAGTAGGTACCCATTTGTCATTCCTAAGTAAAAAGTGAGATAAATGGGTACCCAATTGATCGTAGTAGGTACTCAATCATCACATTATTTGTGAAATATGTGATAAAAGGGAATTTTCTTAATACAAGCCAGTACCCTCTTAAGAGGGGCTCTTAGCGAATGAGGGCCTAAAGTTTTAAAAAAAAAACTCTTATTAAACGTGGGTCGAACCATGGTCGGCTCTAGACGTGGCAAACGACCGGGTCCGGTGGTTATTCGCTGGCTTGGCCCGGTAGCCCAAGTTCGGGTCCGTCCACCCCCATAGGCTCCAGCAACCACCAGTCCGCTTTATAAACGAATCGGATGGGTGGCCAAGGAGCTTTAGCCCCAGCCCTGGCCCGTGCTCGAGCTCACGAGGGCCTTCGCCCGGCTCGCCCGGCACTCTCGCTCTCGCACAACGCACACGCTTATATTGACGCAGAACGCTTAATCCAATTAACATGGTCCAAATATATGAAATTAACGCCGTAACGCTAATCTGTGCTGCTGTAACGCTTAAAGCCACGAGATAAATCTGCACCAACATTGCGAACGCTAATATGTTGCCACGCCGCTTAACGCCAGTAATGCGCATTTTAGCAACAACACAAACCGAAGTCAATTTATAGAAATAACATGACATAAAATTGTAAAACTATAAATACTAAATTGCTCAAATACTAAATTGCAAACCATAAATAGTAAATTGTTTACAATTGTTTCAAAGTACATAATAACATAAAACTAAAATACATTCACTCATGTGTTTCTTCGAGTCGCCAACTGTGGCGGCGCGCGGTGGTCGTGGGATATCCCTCGCATCATCAACCTCATATATCCTCTACTACATGTAGCATGATCAATCCCAAGACCCCGCCTTTATTGATATCCGGGCCTCTCATACCCGCACTTTAAACATTTTGCTCATGCCGGTGTTTAGCATCTCCAACAAAGCTCGACCGGATGTTCCATAGAGGCTCCCTTTACTCGGTACCATTTGTCGACTCCTTCCATAATTGAACATTTTGGACATTAACCAACATAATGGGAGATGATTTATGCCATATTGATGGAGTTTATTCTTTGGTAGCTCACATGCTCTATCATCATACGCGGTGAAATTAACCCGAAAACACCACTAACAAGAGCCCACGTGACAAAAGCATGTATAAATGTAAGTCTCGACGCCCCAATATTAGTTGGCAGACCCCTTGAACGACTCCTTCCAAACAATCTTTGAAGGCCGCTCAAATTATACTTATACGCTATACGAGATTTCTTAAATTTTACCAATCGTTGTTAAGACCGTTGTTATGTTTAGGCAATCGAGAGAAAATATATAATTCTTCTTTGTAAAATCCAATCTATATCAATCCAACGACACGTAACACACATTATATCAAAATCATCGAACACACGTATATCACTGGCCAAACAAACTTTCCAAGGCAAAGTATTCATCATCTTACCTATATAAGTTACATGATAAGAGAACTGGGATACTTATGAGCCTGCGGGTTAATAGCCTTTGAATCCAATGAATAAAACGCCATCCATCACAAAAATTAAAAGGCAAATTATTTACCGAATACAAAATTTCCTTATTGACTCAATTTTATAAAAAACCCATTAAAACTAAAATTTCCAAAGGCCTGAGTATTAATTGTTGCTTGTACCCCCGCCTCCCACCGAAACACTATCCTTAGTTATTTGATGTTTGTTATTTAAGTGTCTACCCAAATGACTGCAATTACCTTGCCCCTCCCGTTTTCCATACTAATTCCATCTTACAATATGTACAAATTGCCTTTTGTTTCACACGATCCATCAAAGTGATTCCAAACCCATGAAACTTTTTTTCTCAATATTACTCAGATAACACTGGGATTGAGAATTAATTACGGTCGACCTGCCAAGTACATCATCTTCTAAATTAAACAAGATTATTTTGAATTGCAGCACTAATCGGGTCGCTAGGCCATTATAAAATGTAAAACAACAAACAGAAAATAACAATCTTAAAGATGTAGAATACCAAATCGAGCAAGGCAACCTTCGAGATCAATAGATTAAGCCGACAAATTGAAATATTGCTTTGACTATGATCAAGAATACTTATGATTATAAAAGAAATTATTTAATTTCTATCCGCACGCTTATTTAATATACAAGAAATCGCTTGATTGCTTAGATCAAGAATTGTTTTTGTGAAAACAAGTTTGTGGTCCTCCCTATTTATAGAGGCCAATAATGGTGGAATGTCAAGAATCCTGCAGGAATAAACGTTACCACGTCAGTATAAACGTGGTAACGTTTAGTGCTAACGGATATAAAACTAGCCGTTTAAGAATAGACGTTACCACGTTTGGATCAGCGTAACGCTTATTCATAATACTTCAGCCGCTATCTTCACCAACGCTCGAAAATATAGCCGTTGAAATGTTCGCTACCACGCTTCGATCGCGCCAGCGCAGAACGCTTATTCTTATTTCTTTCTTAATCATAGCAGAACGCGTGAACGCTCTAAATTCGACGCTACCACGCTTAAGCCCCCTCGGCACTCCTGCCTTCAAGCGGACACGGGCCTAAAGATTAGTTTAATTTGTCCGTAAGAATCAAAGGGTTCGATTCGGCCATACTGGCCGGTTCCGGCCCGGCCCCCTTTGACACGCCCAGTCGGCTCAATATAACAGCCCTAGCCCAACCTACTCATAAATTATTGATGGATACTCGATGGCCTAGAGGTTTAGGCCGGACTTGAGTCGGACGGATCGGTCACATACCATCACCAATATGGCAATATCATCAATGATCTTCCTCATCCTTTCACTTTCTCTTACACAAAATTCTAATACTTCCTCTCCCAATTCCCCCACCGCCAACAATAAAAAGAAGTAAGTGACAAGAAGAAGAAGAAATACTTTCATTGAATTTAGTGACAAGAAGAAGAAGATTCTTTCATTCAATAAATTCATGCTTCCAAAATAAAAGAAGCCTACTAGAAAAGATATTGTATTAATTATCTAGCATATAAAATTTTGAGATCATATATATCAAATTTTTTTGTTCTATTATTATTACTTTATTTTATAGATTTTAATATTAATAGGTTGCGTAACATAAAACGTGTAACACGATATATTAATCTCTCCCCGCTTATGTTCACGTGCAAGTGCGCAACATAAGTACGATGTTACTAGCATTAACAAACACTGACCAAACAGAACTGGTTTCCACCAATGCTACTTATACAATATGTTACAAAGGTGAAATCTCAAAATTTACAATTTACTATGTTCGAGATTCTAGTCATAACTAGTACTTGTACGGAGTAACAATTTTCCTATTACTAGAAGGGAGGGAATTGCAGATTGTGGCACATAATTATAACTTGTGCTCCTGCAACTTGTCTTTCTTATCACCATCTTTGGCAATAACAATGCCAACCAGTTTACAAGGCTCAGCTTCCTCAAGCATTTTAACTACATTTCTCATCATTGGTCTCACAGCTGGAAGTGTAGAGGTGCATAAAATGGCAATCCTTAAAACCTTGATTGCATCTTCCTTAAAATGTTCTGCAATGGCTGAATCAACTAAGCTTAAGACACTCTCTTTTGTCTTCAGTTTGCTACTTACCCATTCAACAATATCTTTCTTCTCCCCGAACTCCGGTTCGATTGGCCTTTTCCCAGTCACAAGTTCCATTAGTACAACTCCGAAACTATAAACGTCACTCTTCTCGTTTATCTTGTTTGTGTACCCATACTCTGCAAAATGAAAAGGCTCTGTAATGGTAAATAGGAGTACTCATAGTTGAAAATTTGGGGTTATCTAAACATCAAGCCATCAATTAAGTAACTGTATCATAGGATATACAGGGTACTATATACATGCATATAGTATCATTGAACATATCATTTAAACTCGTCTCTAACTGAAAGGTCAGTGTTTGCGTTTATTAACCGCACAAGATGTCATCAGCCTAAATAATACCATATAAAGACTAAAATAGAAGTATGCAGTTGAAAAAAACTATATATACCTGGAGCAATATATCCATGGGTGCCAGCAATTACATGAGTTGAATCCTTGGTAGAATTGGTTTGAGTAATCTTAGCAAGCCCAAAATCAGCAATTGTTGGTTTAAAAAGTTCATCCAACAAAATGTTACTAGATTTGACATCCCTATGAATTATAGGTCTCTCACAGCCATGATGCAAGTACTCCAAACCTTTAGCCGATCCAAGCGCAATCGCATACCTCGTGCTCCAATCAAGTTCCATCTTTTTAAACATATGCAATCTATCCCACAAGCTCCCATTTGGCATATACTCATAAACCAATAAACTTGAGTCCTCACTTGAAATGCTACAATACAATTTCACTACATTGATATGCCGAATTGAGCTTAATGCTTGAACTTCAGCATCAAACTCTTTTAGTTTTTGTCCTCCTTTGGCCAACATAGGAGTGCTACTTTTCTTTTCCCCTCCACAAGAATCATTATGCCAGATATGTTTGACAGCTAAATCTAGACCGTTTTCTAAAGAAACCTTGTACACATTTCCAGAACCACCTTTTCCGATTACATTGTCTTGATCAATTGCATCAAGAATCTCCTCTTCTGTGAAGGTTAGCACATGGAATGACTTGACATCCCAAGAATTTTCCTTCCAGGATTTCTCATGTTCTTTTGAACTCCTCTTCGAGTATATAAAAAGTGCAAGTGAAACAAGCATAGCTATTGATCCTATTAAGACACAAACTATTAGTGTCCGAAGATCGCTAGACATGCCAGACTTAGCTGATGAGCATTGTTTGAAGTTTTTCAAGGTGTGACTACAAAGATCATCATTTCCTGAGAAGCTACCATTAGAAGCCATAACTGAGAGGGAAGCTGGAATCAGACCGCTTAAATCATTGTCTGAAAGATCAATAAGATTGAGCTTTAGAGAGGACAAACTCTCTGGAATCCTACCAGAGAGTTTATTATTCGACAAATTAAGAAAATTGAGATTTTTCAACGAACCAAGAGAGGCGGGAATTGGACCAGATAGGGAATTAAAAGCTATGCCAAGATCGTTCAATGAATCACAAGAGCCCAATGATTCCGGAATCGAACCACTTAATTGATTACCATCCAAATGAATGTTTGAAAGCTTCTTGAGCTCCCCAATCGAAGATGGGAGCTTCCCAGATAATTGATTATTGGTCAAATCAATTAAGCTCAAAGCTTCAGCCTTTGAGATTTCAGATGGGATTTCACCAGACAACTTATTATTAGCAAGATACAATTGCTTTACAACCTTAGCATTACTAATATCTGCAGAAATAGGACCTTCTAAATCGTTCGATTCAATATCAATAATATCAATATTTGGCAATCCCCATATTCCACTAGGAACAACCCCAGAAAGCTGATTCTTGCTTACCCGAAAACGAATCAAAGTCTTGCAATTGGCATAGCTCTCCGGAATCGTTCCTGTAAAATTGTTCTGTAACATCAACAACTTCGTCATGGTCCCCTTTCGGCACATATCAGGTGGTATCGGACCAGTCAAAAAATTCTCAGAAACATCAATAAAATCAAACTCCGCCCATGAACCAAGCCTCTGAGGAAGAGGTCCAGTGAGTTTGTTTTGATACAGAGAAAAATCCACCAATTTCTTGAAATCCCCCAGCTCTTGCGGAATCTCACCTGTAGGTTCGAATTTAGATGTTCGGATTATCTTTATCAAATTTAAGTTCTCGGACAACCATAAAATATACATAAAATCAAAATTCTTTTCATTTTTTATTGTAAAAAATATAGATAATATATAATTACGACGTCATTTTTCATTTCTGAATTTTTTTGGATGTTCGGTACAAGACTAATCATCTACTGCTCACCTGTGAATTCATTTTCCAAAAGCTGTAAGCTGACCAGGTTATTCAAGAACCTGATTTCTGACAAATCCCCATAAAGCTTATTACTTGAAGCATCAAAATATTCAAGATTTGTCAAATTTCTCAACCCAACTGGTAACTTTCCAGTGAGATCATTCTGGTACAGCTCAAGCTGCCATAATTTCCTCAGCTTTGTGATCTCCACAGGAATCTCACCAGATAGATAATTCATTGCAATCTCCAAATTTATCAACTCTGTTAAATTTCCAATCCATCTTGGAATTTCCCCTCCAATACTACAATTGGTTAAATACAGCCAGTTCAAATTTAAAAGCCTCGAAACCGCCTCAGGAAATGGAGTTTGATGAAAAGGGTTATCACCAATACTCAAAACAACAAGCCCTGTTAAACTTTCAAGAGAATTCCAGGGGAAAATTCCTGAAAAGCCACTACAGTTCATATACAAATGAGTTAAGTTCTTCATTGAAGATAAGCTTGGAATTTCACCAGAGAAAAAGTTGTTCCCAAGGTCCAAGTACTTTAAACCAACACACTTGCTTAAATCACTTGAAATTTCTCCATGCAACATGTTTTTGCCTAGTGAAAGTTTTTCCAGGGACTTCAACTCACATATTGAGCTAAAAGGAACAGAGCCTGTGAGGTTTTTATTAGACAATTCAATTTCAAGAACCATGTTATTTATGTCACATAAAATTCCTGTAAATTTGCAAACTGAATTTGATGAAATCCAGTTATCAAAAACATGTGTGTTTGGGGAATTTAATGATGTTTTGATGGTTAGAAGTGTATTTAGTTGTTGATCATCATTTGAGGTTGCCATAGGGAGGAAGAAAGTAAGGAAGATTATTGAGATGTGTGAAGTGGTTTTGAAGAATGTTTTTTTCTCCATATTGGATGGTGAGTGGAAGAAGAAGAAGGGGGTGGTTTGTTGTATGTTTTTTGTTGGGTGTTTTAGAAGGTAAAGATGAGAAGGAAAACTTGCGATATCGCCATTTCAACAGCACCATGTTGTGTACACACGGATTTCATTTTAAAATCATTTCAAATCATTAGAAGTATTATCCTATCATCATGTTAATACGGAGTAATTTGTACATTTTTAGAAATTTCTACTTATATCCCTAAAAAATATTTTAATTAATCATAAAAATATAAAAACTTTATTAAGAGATAAAACGAAGTTATCAAGATAAAGTTTATATCGGATTCATACGATCAAATAAAAAGAAATTTTCTACACGATCAATTAAATTGCATCGGCGAAGAATTTATTTAATTTATATTTATAACAAAAGATTAATAAAATTAAAAGATTCATGTTATAGATTTTGTGTTTATAATATAAGAATATTAATAAAAAAATATTGTAATAAAACTAATTTAAGATTAATGTTAAGTATTACAATTTATAAATTAAATTGAAATGAAATGGGTAAGAAAGAGTTTCTGTCCTAAGGAGGATAAGGTGATACAGATGTCACAAAATATTCTATCCTAGATGCCCTGAGAATATTGGGCAAAAAAATAGTTGTTCTCCGAGTATATCTAACACGATCCCCAATAGGGATTACTAAGAATGGCAATGAAAGAATAATAAGTCACCAAGAGGCACTACATTAGCAACAAATATCATAAGAAGACTCAAAACACTGATCATGTTTGATCAATTACTAAGGTACTATTCATGTAAAATGTCTTCCGTTTTTTTTTTTAATGAAAGATTAACAAATTTTATAATTTTGGCTAACATTTAAAATTTTGGTTTAAATTAATAATAAAATATGTTGAAATACATATTTTGATATATTTTTATAAAAATTATACGACACACTAAAATTTATTTAATTTCAAAATTTTAGAAGTCAATTGATCAAAATTTAAAATAGAATGAATCTTAAGAAATGAAGGGAGTGTTTAATAGGAGTATTTGCTCTAAAAATTTCAATAATTATTGTACTCCGTAATTTATAATCTTTCTAGAATGTATGGAGCATATCCATTAAGCTCGAATTTCTTTTAATAAGGAGATTTATAATAATTATTTATCGAGTGTGAACTGAGTATTGTTTGGACTAAGTCTAATTACAAGCAATTCATGCTTAGCCGGTTAAACTGTATTAAACAAGTTTGGTGTGATAGACTCAATTAAAAAAGTATTGATGAAGAAATCGAACTCATAATCTATCAATCGTAACATCATTTATTCTACCAACTAAATCACCATTACAAATATTAAGCTGCCAGCCTCGCCTGATAGTGTGGAAACATGAATGCAAAGAGATAAATTCAATTGTGGAATGAAAAGCATTATTAGTGATGCTGATAGGAGATGGATTTGGTTGTCTGATTCATAGAATTGGAGCCCGCCATGTGGGCACATCATACAGTGCGCTGGGGTTTGGACTCATTCTTACCAAGATTCTTTATTAGCTTCTTCGTCTTCCACAATAATTCTCCTGTTCATTGATAGTCGGACAAATTAAACATTGTAGTATGTTAGTTGTGTAGTCTGTACTTGTCTCCTTCCATTTACTAAGACGACCTCACCGTCGGCAGGTGAATAAATCTCTCTCTTTCTATATCTATATTTATATCTATATACCTTATAAAAATGCGAATATATTAATATTTCTTTTTATTTTTTTTATAAGATCATATTACTCCTTTTCATCTAAATTTAATTATTTTATTTTATTATTAATTAGTTACACCATTATACTCTATATTACATCGATTTAATTCATTCCAATGAATTTTTATATAAACGATTAAATGTAATTCAGTTAAATTATCAGAAGCTATACTAATTTTATCATCAAGTATTATTATATTTAATATATGCAAATATTTTTACTTTAGAATAAAAGATACTAATATTTTAATATAAAATAATTAAAAGCAACAATAAAATATTTTATTTTTACTACCAATAAAAATAAGTTACATGAATTTTACGAAAACGACAATGTAATTCAAGAATTATCGAAAGAAGCTATACTTAATTTATCATCAAGACATATTTAATATACGCAAATACTTTACTTTAGAATAAAAGATACTTAATATTTTAATATAAAATAATTAAAACTATAAAAATATTATATTTTACTACCATCAAAAATAATAATAATAAAATTCACTTAAGTATAATTAACAGATCATCGAAGCTCACACGACTTTTATAATTTCTCGTCAGAACGACCCGCCCCGCGCCGCCTCGGTAGTCGTTAAAATCCGAACACCCTAGCCACCAACCCGATTGACGACCACGAAACACCATTCGGTTTCATCCAAAAACGGATCACAATTCAAGTTTTCCCAAATCAAACAGCTTAAAATTTATAATCCATCACCTGACATCGAAACGACCAACCCATATATATACACAACATATCCCAAAATAAAGAATGCCTATAAGCATAAAGCATTTATACCGTATCATTTAATACAAATGACAAATTTACGCTTAAAGTTTAAAATACAACAATCAAAACAATGACAACACATCGTACCGATCACAGATCCTCCGACGCCACCTAGCCACTTCTAACAAAATCCCTCGGGACAACAAAATTCTCTTGGCTCAATCACGCCATCAACCTCGCACAAAATGAAATGTCAGTCTAACGGTGTGGCGTAAGCTCATGGCGCTAAATAAACTTAACATTAAAAAAATAACTTACCATACTAGAACGAAGTCAATCAATAATATAATACCAAATACGAATGAAATACATATATCCCTGACTACCTGTGTGTCATAATAAATACGATTCCATATAAACTTTACATAATACAATGCAAGATATAATTTAAAGCTACAACAAACACACAATTCCGTAGTTAAATCAAGCATCTAACGTACCAAAACTCTGGGGCTATCAAACCTCCTATCTCTCTATATTCCCACCAAGATCCCAACTCTAACGCCAAGATACGCTCAATCCGGCCTACCCTCGCGAATCTGACTAATCAATAATCACCAGACTTATACCGCAATATAAGTGCCAAAACCGCACTTATACACAAAAGATAGCGCACACCGCACTTATACACAAAGATAAGCGCACATCGCACTCATACACTAAGATAAAGCGCACAATCCGCCTTATACACTCAAGATAAGCGCACACCGCTCTTATACACCAAGTATAAAGACAATCAGCTTCTTATACACCAAGATAAAGACACCGCTCTTATACACCAAGATAAAGACACCGCTCTTTTATACACTAAAGAGGGCACACCGCACTTATACACCAAGTATAGTGCACACCGCACTTATACACTCAAGATAATAAGACATATCGTCAGATATCCTCAAGTAGTTGGCGAGAGTCACCTAACCCCTAATCATCCCAACATAGTCAAATCCTCGATACTCAAGTCACCACCATACATAACTCTAACCATCACCTCTCAATAACCACTACTTACTCCCAAACAATATCCAAGCACAGCGCCTAAACATCTCACAATCGTGAATCAAACACAACGCCGACAAGTGCCAATATAAATCATAAACACGACAAGTGCCATTAGAATCATAAAGCACAAGTCACGTAAATCGAAATATAAGTCGGGAGTTCAAGTTTTACATTTACCTCAAGAATCTTCAACGCTCATTGCATATAATCACATAATCATATAACAATTATAATGTATATCAGTTCACGTAATCATAACACACAATACGATATCAATCTCACATAACTCATATCATAATAACATGTATATCATTCCTCACATAATCATCCCATATCACAACAACACGCTCACACACCCCTAAAGCGGCACGTGAAAGAACAATCTGCGAGATAGCATTTCACCTCGCTACTTACCGCAAAACCTTCACAAAACAATCAAGCGAATCGCTCTTTCCACGATCAACTTAAACAACACCCGTAAAGTATAATCAAGCACCTACTACTATACCGGCGTTTCTAAGATACATAACCAACTCTGTGGGAACTATCTCTAAATGCCTAACATTTATTTTGATAAACTATCGAATTATAATCCAATCAGACACAACCTAATCGATCCCCCCGCTATAATTCCATCTTATTACTTAACTACAAATCAATCTTATAAGTCATTTTAGTTAATCAAATAGGTCCATAATTAACAACTTATAATTCGAATATCAATTATAACTCAACTCGAATTAACACTTTTTCAACCTTATTCCCTTTAATCAATTTTAAATCATCAATTTAATATCACAATAACTATAATAAGTGTCCCAATATACCTCCTACACATTTAAAAAGCCTTAAAATATCACCCGTAAAAAGCTCAACTGAAACCTAAAAAGTCAACTCCACCATAACATCCTCAAACTAATTCTAAATCAATAATTAATCACTTATATACGCCACGTAACCGATTCATCATAAAGTTGAATTATGGAAAGTCAACTAAAAGTCAACCATGTCAAACCCAAGAAATATCTCGAAAGACTTGAAATTTTTACCTTAACTCAAGAGAATTATGCAGAACGATATTCTACAAACGATCTGAAGCTGGAAATGACAATCAAGAGAGAATTCAAGACAAATTCATGGGGAGTGGAGATGTATTTCTGCCAAACGAGGAGAAAAAGATGATGCAAGTTGTTTGATTACGATGACAGCAAGATAAAGACAAGGGGATATTTAAAACTCAGCCTCACTTAAGCTGTTACTCCTCCGCTTATCGCATTTCCTAAATCTCCAACAACCCGATTCCAAAGATAAAATATTCCATGACAAAATACTAAATTATAAATGTAATTCGGTTAAAAATTTATGAAATAATATTATCATCGAAATTATTTATACTGTCTCGTCCCACCAATCGAAAAATTAATTTTTTTTTTCGTGAACGGTTATTACATCTCGTAATTTTATGTAAATCCAAATATCGGGGTTATCATACGTATCATGGAACATTCGGACTCGCAAAAAATTATGTTGTAACTTTTGTCAACAATACACGTTATCATATATACATTAAAACAAAAGAAAATATAACCCTCAAATATAGCTTTATAATATAATACATCCATACAAGTTCCATTTTGACCGGGATGCAAATAAATACACGATGCATGCATTATCAGATTTACTTCATTGTAATTACAACTATTAAAAATGCTCGAAAGCTTACACAAACAACTAACGATAATTAAATAATTAAAATTAATAATTGTATTTATATATTTACATCATTGTAATTATAACTCATTAAAATGCATATATTAGTCTCATTGTTTTATCATTTGAGAGTTACATGTCATTTGCTCCTATAAAAAATAATTATTTTATAGTAGGTATTATATAATTTCCACACCATACCCCCAATACCAGATAATGACATCAACTTTTATTCGTTTTAGGAGTTTACATGTTGTTTGACTATTTATGAAATTTATATAAATATGTCTTAATGGTCAAAATATCGCTCTCGGGAAGTAGTTAAGCACCCAAAGAAGTTTCAATGATATTTCTTTAATCTAACTCTGTTATATATTTTCAACCATTAATAATTTTAGTAATTTCAAATATCGATTAGTTTTTTATTAGTTCTCGATCAAATTATATTATCGCTAGTTATTGTTCTATTAGATATTTTAGAATACAAATATTGATCATAGTTTGATGTTTACATTTGATTGATTTTGTTATACTAAGATTTAACATTGTTGTTGTTGTATTATGATTAATACTAAAAGGTTGAATTCAAATTAATTAAAATAATATTATATATAACATAACTATGTATAAGTGATCAAGTTAAACAATATCCTTTACCAAGCATAAATTGATGATAAAATTATTATGAGAAATTCTCTATTTATTTGTTAATATTTTTATGTCTTTGTTATATAAAATGATAGAAGTAAAAATAGATATAATATGAAAAATATTTTGCTTATTTGTTACCGACATTCTATCTTCTTCATAAAACATGATAATAGTAAATGTGTCGACATTTATAATTATTTATTAATAACTATCAATGAAAGAATTGCCCTATAAAAATATATAACAATCGCTAAATTATTTTTATTTTTTTTAATGTTTTAATACCAATGACATAAATGGTACACTACTATTATTGTCATATATTTAAATCTAATAAAATTATCTTATTGCGTAGTTGCATTATACAAAGAGAGAAGTTGTAAAATTCTAAATGACATAAAATGGTATGCATGTCTCAAGTGAAAATTTAGATTATATTCAACTTAGCAATAGTTATAAATTTCTACGATTTTGCATATACTATATATATATATATGTAAAATATTCGATACAACAGATTTGAAATTTTATATAAAAATATTTGTTAAACATATTTCCTTTATGATTTTAAGTGTTGTATTTTATTTTCAATTTATTTCTTAATATATGTCGTGAGGGCTAAAGTGAGAAAAATGATATCTAAATATTAAGATTAACACGTTTCCTAAGATTCTACATGCTCCTAATGTTTATAAATCCTCACGTTATACACCCATTCAACGTTTCGAAAGGATGATATAGTAGTATTAAGTAGTTCGATGTCACTTACATGTACTTATTTGATTTAATTTAACTATTTCACGAAAATACGAGATGTTATATCTCATAAATATATGTCCGAATTAGATTGCATAATCGACATTACATTTAAATAATATTGTTCAGCATATATTAATTTTTGAAAAATTAATATATTAGTAGAATCTGATTGACATTAAGGGTTATGAATGACTTACTAGAGTCACTTTCATAATCTATATATTAATAAAGATTGACAACACAACAAATTTATTTGTCTCGTGGTCGGCATCTGTCGTGTCAAGAGTATAACGAATAAGAACGAGTATCGCTTCCTCACAAATTCCAATATACTAAGTATCTTTTCTTAATCCTTAATTAACTAATAATTGTAAAGAGTAAGTTTTATCTGTACTACTTAACTAAATTGGACTAAGTTTAATAAATTATTAAGACAACTAACGCACAAAAGCTGAATCTACTTATTCAAGATAATGTGACAATACTTTATTTCATCTGGATCGTCGATTCAACTTTCATACGGTAAGAACTAATTAGTTCATAACAAAAAGCATTCCTATACCCATCATATTACTCTCGCTAACACCACCAGTTTAAACGAACTATATCTCTAATGATAGATTAAAATGTGAGATCTTTTAATAACATATGCTTATTAAATCGCATACTTATTACCTATATCTCTACGGTAATTAAAACATGCTCGATTATTAATTCGTAGTTTCGACAATCCTATTTCAAGAATTAATCGAATTTATATTTAACGATTTAATATCGATATCAAGATATTAAATACTAATTAATGACAATAATCGCACTACGAACCGGAATTAAATTAATCAAGAAAATCAAATCATCCGATCCAACTACATCACGGTCCTGATTGGGGTGAATAAAAAATTAGTTCATAATAAAAGACATAAATAAATACATGAAATTAATGGGCATTCATCCCACAATAAAAATATCTTGAATTAAAATTATTCGAACCAATTAAAAGTAATCACCCAACTTCAATTTGCTATCAACACATAATTAACTTCTCAATTGCTTTCGCCAGCCCAACGGCTACTAAAATCTCCAACAAAGATTTGATGACTTTCTTTAAAATCTCGTATATCCTCCTTTTTACTCTAACTCCTCCTTTTATAGGCCATAACTCAATATTAATTTTACTTAATCCCTTATTCTTTGGACTAAATGACTCATGTAACTCTTAAGTGGACTCAAGCCATATCTTCAATTCAGTGCTCTCGATTCCTTTCACTTTAACCGATAATTGCCTAAACCCAAATAAAACGAAACAAAGCAAGTAAATTATATTCGACAAGTAAAATAAAATCTAATACGTAATTAGGCCTCAAACACTATATAATAAACACTTATCAAAGATGTTCGTTAAACATAAATTAATATCGCTAATTTCGATCGAGCCCAAGAGGCCACACACAACAACTAAATGAACTATTATTTAATTATAACTTCCGGTTTAAAATAGAATCAGATAGAATATTGAGGCAAATTCCAATACTGAATCCAATTCCATGTTCGACTAAAACGGAATAGTGATGTAGGTTCCAATGCTCCTTTTCCACATAAAATGTCTTGATTTTAAGTGATAAGCATGAGGTTCCGGAATCCCTCATGTAGGAAAGTTGACTAGGATAGGATAGCAGCGTGGAAGAGTTTCACCACATCTCTTTGAAAGTCTAAAAAATAGGCTTCAAGTTGCCTATATATGATTTTAGAATTATTTATTATGACATGAATAAATTAAAAACTATATTATTTTTACATATCTTTGTTTATACTACAGCCAATATGAATAATAACTTTAAAAATATTCCGCTCCACTTTGGAGAAATGCAATATGCATGGTACTCATCCGTTTCCGACGATGTAATCTAATCATGAAACGACACAACTATACGGCAGATGAGGGCGGTAGTAGTACGATCACTCACTCAAGTAACAAATATTTATATCGATCAATTGCTACTTCACTTTCTAACACATAGGTGCTTGATATCGGACGCGCTCTCTACTTTGCAAAATGCAGGATCTACAAATAGTATAGTGTAGTACGAGAAGAGATAGATCTACGCAGTAGGCACAGAGAAAAAGTCAGGCTATCATAAAGACGCTTTGTTTAAGTTTTCCAACACGAATGGTAATTAAACTAAACAATGTCTATAACGCATTCGCTTGAAAGCGTAAACAACATTTCAGCTTCACAACCGCAAAACGATGGTTATTACTTTCAATTAATAAAAGTGGATGCTTCAATAATTTAAATAGTATAGTTTATGGATGCATCTCATCGTAATGGTCTATATGTATTGGGGATACAAATACTGAGACCTACAACATAAACAATAAAAGTGAACAAGCCAATGACTCAACCTCCCTACGCGTAATACTTGGCCACATGTTGATAAACGCATTAAGAAATCACACGACGACGGAATTCATGCAGACAACTTACAACTACGATCAATACGAATCATATTTACTAGAAAGACGCATCAAATTACCTTCACTAGTACGAAATGGTGGCGGCAACAAATTTATTAAGTTATATACATAACACGTAGGACCAATATACCTCTCGCTGTATAGTGGCACTATACTTCATCACTTTTATCGATGACTACAAGAATATGATTACATATATCTACCGAAGCATAAAAAGCCGAAGCTCGAAGTTTAAAGAGTTTCCGCATGAAGTCGGTAACCAAATCAATAAACGATTAAGGTTCTCCGTCTAACAGAAAGTGAGAATACTTAAGTCATGTATTCGCTGACATCTAAAGAGTGCGGTATCAGATCCCACCACCCCACCGGAACACCTCAACATAACGGTGTAATCGAAAAGAAATCTAACTCTATTGGATACGGTTCGATCCACGACGAGCACATCCGAACCGCTCACGCTTGGGGATACGCTAAACCGCCATGCACAATACTCAAATAAGATTTTCTATCGCGACGAAACGGTACTTTCCTCGGTATGAATACTTAGCCAAAACATAAAGGAAGTTTTTCAAGACAGCGAAGTCAAATATCAGAACGCGACCGATTCACCTCGCGAGGCAGAAATTCTCTTGCTATGTAGGAAGTCAACTCGATCCATCTGGAAACAATGATCTAGCGAACTTCAGACTAAACTACCTTGGTGAGATCGATGTGAATCCCGCCAAGAACCCGAAGGGGATGGTACGGGGAATCTTCTTAATTGAAAGATCGAGCCTTCTTCGTACGGCTTCAATATGAGCAAAAGGTTTACTTAATGGATTTTAGCCATGAAATTCGAGATAGATTTAATGCATCAAAATAATGGTCAGACATTATAGATGTAACCGCTGTAATCTATCGAGCGTAAAATGGCTTTTTAACTAAACTGTATAAAGATTGAATGTCTATGTTTATAAGGTTGAGTTATAGCCAAAGGTTTCAAACAAATTCAAGAAATTGATTATGCATTGTCTCTCCTAGTTGTAAAGTTTAAATCCATTCGATTATCTTAGCCATCACGCTTCATTACGATTGGGCGGTGATCCTGCTAGACGGAGACGTAGTTAATGCATTCCTTAACGGGAATCTGTAAGAGACGCAGCACATACACAACCTCGTAGTAAGCATATACGTCCAAAGTGACTCCAAGAAGTGCATGCAAGCTACAAAAAGATCCATTTCAGGACTTCAAGCTAGCATCTAAAGTTGGAATCTTCGCTTTAACGAATCAATCAGCACTTTTATTTTTATTAAGAATGGCAAGCATTTCGCAGATGCAAGTTAAGGTTAGAAAAGAATATCGTGATTTATAATCCTTCAGATGTAGACGGCATACTAATCATGTGAAACCGCATATTTACGCTGAATCACAAGATGTAATTATGGGCAGTTTCTCTCTATGAAAGACTTAGAAAAGCTCAATAAATTCCCCTTGAATTAAAATCCTAAGAAATCTATGTAAAAGGCTGCCTGGATTAAGGTTTCAAAATACTTATATCGATAAAGTGTCAAAAGATTTAAGACGGATAATCTAAAGAAAGAAACTCCCTATTGCATATGGCATTACTCTCACTGCTTCGATCATTCCACAACGAACAAGAGAAAATCACGAACATGCCTTTACGACGCCCATGATCCATCATATATGCCATGTTATGTACACGCCCCGACGATTGCACTTCCCCAGCGTAACAAGCCGCTACCAATCACGCCTGTGCCGAAAATCACCGATTACGCTAAGGCCATACTAAGTACTTACGGGCGACTAAAGATATGCCTTTGCATAATGCAAAGGGATATTTGAAGACATTGACAGGTTATACCGACGCCAGCCTAACCGATGTAATTTTATAGCCTTCCATCTCAATCGTTACGATTCCTCGCTCGAATCCACAAGCGCAGCTGTCTGCACAAAGAACAGTTAGCATCAGAAATGGACTGACAACAAAAAGCTCGAGTACATCGGCAGCCTTCAAGTCAGCGGCGAAGCTCACGGACAAGAAATTCAAGGAAAATAACTCGAATAATACCTAAAGATCAAGGCCCAATGAGTTATATCGCGGATAACACCGAGCAATAAATGCTTAACGAACCAAGATCACATCACATCCAAGTACGTATCGTAAAGTATCATCTTATTTTGCATAACCTACTGGGGATGTTAGAATATGTGCTGCCCGATCGATTTAAAATGTGAAGAGATCCCTGAACTAAACCACTACCTCAAAATAAGCATGATAAACATATGTATACTACTTATTCGCATATTTAATGTTGAAATCTTACAACATATCGAAATAATATCACAATACATCGGGTTCTACAACATTATAGATCCATATGCTGGTCCTATAATACTATCACAATATGTGGGGCTCTACACTCATCTCACGTGGTTTTCGAATCCGACTTAACAACTTTAATTCTTAACACTAGACCCAAAATGAGTTGGTACTAGACCCAAAATGAGTATATCCCTCTAACCTGGAAAATAACAAGATAAATATTTTTATACTCCTTCCATCTCTAAAATATTGGTTAATTATAATTTTGTTGTATTGACTTTTAAAATTTTGACATCAAGTATGTTTAGTTGGTTTTATGTAACATTTTGTTAATCATATATATAAGAATATAGTATTTTCACCCTACTTCTATATCATTTTAATTATAATTCAAACTAATTAAAGTTATGTGAGTCAATTATGACATTATCAAAGATTGTTAATTTTAATCATTGACAAGACAAATTTGACGATCTTTTGAAAGTGATCGACGGATAAGCATTTCCATTTATTGATTTGTTGGCCTTCTCACTTTGCTTTTATTCTATGTATACATTATACAAAATGTCATTAATTCATTATCATTATTTAACTATAAAAATCATTAATATTTATTGATTTTATAATCCAATAAAAATTATTAACGATCAAAGTAAACAGTCAAAAATAAAAAAAATAACTCAATTAAATTAAATTGAATATAATATAGTCCCTATATCATTATGAATCATGATAAACATATATTTCTAGTTTCATCTTTTAAAGAATTAAAGGACGAGATTTGAACTCTCAAATCTCAACCCCTACACTCACAAAGAACGCTTAACGAAGCTAATTTACAAGCGCTTCCCCGAGTTTGACAAAATCACGACTTAATTCTAAAGCTCAGATTGCACACTCAGCGGTCGCTAGAATTTCAAACATCAGAATTGAATAATTCTATCATTGATATTGTGAATAATGTTTACAATATATACACTAAACCTATCGGGCTCTATACAATAAACTAGCCCATACACAATATAGTCGACATACACTAATAATACTCATAATATTCCCGTAATATCACCCCTCAAATCGGAAAGACGTAAGATCCGTAACGCCTAAATCATAAGAAAATTAAATCAAGCTTCTCGCTGTCACTTTGTAAAAGATATCGCCTAGTCATTGAGTAGTATGAACACGGGAGGCGCGATCGCTCCATCTACACCGCTAAATAAAAAAACGGCTAATCTATCTCAATACGCTCGGTGGTCGCTCATGTAATTACCCATTTTGTGTCAAATAAAGAGCCGACTGACTATCACATAAAAGCTCCATGGGACACGTGTGAATCACCCCGAGTTTTAGCAAACCTTTCAACCATTTCAAATCACATGCCGCAGCTTCCATGGATCGATACTCTGCTTCTGCTGACGAATGAGCAACAATAACTTATTTCTTTGTCTTCCAAGACATTGGGGAAGACCCAAGAAACACAATCCAACCTAAGACTGGCCGTCGAGTGATTGGACAACTTGCCCAATCGGAGTCACACCAACCTGTAAGCTGCAAATCAGAATTAGCTGACAACAAAATACCTTGTCCCTGGCATCCTTTCAAGTACTTTACCACACGCAATGCTGCAGTCCAGTGATCCTGACGAGGTGCATGAAGGAACTGTGATAAAACATGCACTACAAATGACAAATCAGGACGTGTAAACGATAGATATAGCAAACGGCCTACTAAGGGCCGATAATGCTCGCTATCCCGAAGAGGCGCACTGGTCGAACTGGCCAATCGGTGATTCTGTTCCTACGGAAAACTCACAGGTTTGGCCCCCAGTAATCCAACTTCTAAAATAATGTCAAGGATATATTTCCGCTGACTCAGAAATATTCATTCTTGGCTACGGGCAACTTCCACCCCTAGGAAACTTTCACCCCTAGGAAATACTTTAGGATACCCAGATCCTTCATATGAAAACACGAACACAGATATTGCTTGAAGTTGGAGATCGCAGCAGAATCATTACCCGAAATTATCAGATCATCCACATATACCAACACATGCATTCGGATGCCATCCTAACCTAGTGTAAATAGAGAATAATCCGAATAAGACTGAACAAAATCATATCGGCGCAGAGCAGTAGCAAGTTTCGCAAACCAGCAACGAGGAGCCTATTTCAATCCATACAAGGACTTGTGAAGCTTACACACAAGGCCTGTGCACTCTGGTAGAACCCCGGAGGCAATTTCATATACACTTCCTAAGAAAGATCCTCATGCAGAAACGCGTTGTGAACATCCATCTGATGCAGCTCCCACTGCTTCATAGCTGCTACCGCCAAAAAGGTTCGAACCGTGACCATCTTTGCCACTGGAGCGAACGTGTCATGATAATTGATCCCCTCAACCTGATGATTACCAAAAACAACCAAGCAAGCCTTAAAGCGTTTAATACTACCATCAGAATGATACTTTATCTTATAAACCCATTGAGTTCTAAGAGCCTTCTTGCCCTCTGGTAACTCTACCATAATCCATGTGCCATTGGCTTCCAATGCAGTGATCTCTTTCTGCATGGCCTCACGCCACTCAGGATGCAACATTGCCTCTTGAAAGGACTTTGGTTCAACACCTGCAGTTACAGCTACAAGAAAAGTTCTATGCCCAACTGAAAAGCGATTACAATTTACTGAATGTGCAATGTCTGAGGTCTAAGAGGATGACGGTGAGGAAGATGGGGACGGATTACACTTTTGAACAGTATTTGTGACAAAATCCCGAAGCTTAACAGAAGGCAATCGAGTGCATTGACCTCTTCCTAATTGCTCATTCCCAACCGAACAACCACCACTACTCGAATCCCCGACATCCCCTTGCATCTCCTCACTCACGGCTACCGCTGGCACCCTGGCCGTGGGTGCACCAGTGGCCGAACCTGGCACCCCAGCTTCGGTTGTCTCATTCGAACCAGCAGGGAGAACAACCGGCTCCTCCAAAATACCTCCTACATCCTTCAAATCATCACCACTTTCGGACTCAGAATCACAAACCAACTGAGGAGGCCTATGAGACGGGACAGTGCTAGACAAAGAAGAAGAAGAACTAGTATACGGGAATTCAGTCTCATAAAGCACCATATCACGCGATACAAAATAGACCTCTCAATCCAGATCAAACAATTTCCACCCCTTTTTTCCATACGGGTAACCCACAAAAATGCACTGACGAGCTACTAAGTGGCGTGAGGCCATGCAGAAAGAGATCATAAGTCCACAAAAATCCGATTTTTGATCATGAGCAAAACATAAGGACCCAAAAACACGTAATTCGGTATAGGGTGGGACAACTTATATAACACCTCATAAGGGGACTTAAAATTCAACACACTAGAAGGAGTACGATTAATCAAATAGCTAGCTGTCGGGATGCATTCACCCCAAAATTTAATCGGTAAGTTTGGCTGAAACCTTAAGGCACGAGCTATATTTAGGATGTGTCTATGTTTACGTTCTGCTCTACCATTCTACTGAGGGGTACCCACACATGATGTTTGAAAAATAATCCCCTCACAAGAGAAATACTCACGTAAACATAAAAATTCAGTACCATTAACACTACGTACAATCTGAACCTTAGCCTGAAATTGACGATCTATCATAGCACAAAATTGCATAAAATACTTGTAAACCTCAGTTTTATCAACAAATAAAAACAACAAAATCGCACGAGAAAAATCATGAACTATAGTCATAAAATATCTAGCACTACACGAGGACATAGTGTTATACGGACCCCACAAATGACAATGAATTAATTCAAAACAACGAGTGGCCTTATGCTCACTACTAACGAAAGAATCTATAGAATGCTTAGCCTGATGATACACGATACATGCTTTATTCGATAACTGACAAGTACTAGAAATAAAAGGTAAGGCTCTAATTACTCTGTCTGATGGATGCCCCAATCTGCGATGTCACAAATCCGGAGACACCTTCCCATTCACTTGCAGCAACCAAGCCTTAGGAGCATAGAAAAAGTAGTATAGTCCATTCCGTCGCTCACTGAGACCAATCAGGTTCCTCGAGATGAGGTCCTGAATAATGCACACATTCTTAGTAAATTTAACCACACAATTCATAGAATTAGTTAATTGGGTCATAAAAACTAAGTTGCAGGTGAACTGAGGAACATAAAGAACATCTCGCAAGACAAAATGGGAAGATAGATACACATTACCACGTTTAACCGCACTATAAAGGTGACCATCCGGAAGACCAACCCGACATGCAGATATGTCAATACTATCAGATAATATACTCAAATCACCAATTATATGACTAGAGGCACCAGAATCAATGATCAAATTGCTCACAAATAACTTACCTGTCAGTTTGTCATTCAAACAAATATCTGAAGTACCTAACAGAGAGATGAGTTTCTCCTACTGAGCGGATGACAACCCATCCGTCAGCCCCCCTGTCGAACCTGCACCGGCCGCGGCTGCCCTAGCAAAAGGACCTAACCCACATCCCCGTCCAGGCGCAGGAGCCGAACCAGACCAGCCTCCTCTGCCACGCCCCACCGAACCCGCACCAGCAGCAGAACCACGACCCGTCCCACGCCCCCAGCCATCCGGGAACCCGTGCTTTAAGAAGCAGGTAGAAATATCGTGGCCCAAGCGATTACAAAAAGTACATTTAGGACGGGATTCAAAGCGAGACGTACCTCTAGGCAGGGGCGGAACCGCCATAGTCAACACGACATCCGAAATTGCAGAAGCCTTAGAACCCTGAAGCTGTTCCTCCTGGAGCATAGCATGATAAGCACGATCAAGTATGGGTGACGGATCCTGAGACAACAAAGACGACCGAAGCGCATCAAATTTCTCCTTATTAATACCACACAGAAACTCATGAAGACGATCATTATCCTGCTTTTGCTGGAACTGCTCTCCTAAATCACACAGACAGAAGCCACAACGACAAGCAGGAAGCGGATCATACGTAGCCAACTCATCCCATAACGGCTGAAGCTTACCAAAATAATTAGCAACGGACATGGTTGATGGCTGCTTGCATTCGGCCAAGGTAGTCTTCAACTATTGCTTGCGAGTGCCACTACCAACATCAAAACGACGTTGTAAAACAGCCCACAATGGACAAGCCTCCTCAAAATACGATATAGTTTTGCGGAGGGACAACTCAGTGGTATTTAGAATCCATTGAACTAACATGGCTTGGACACACGTACAATCAGCAACCAGAGAACCCGATATGGGTTTAAGAACAGACCCATCGATGAAACCAAATTTCCTGCGTGCAATAAGGGAAAGGCAGAGGGATTTGGACCATTTATCGTAGTTATGACCAGTAAAAGTAACACTACTTATGATGTTACCAGGATTATCATTAGAACTCAAGTAAAACGGAGGAATATGATCAAGTTTAGAGGAATTGGAGGACGAGCCATTGTCGACCTGAGAAGGATTGTCGACTGACGACTTGTTTTTGTCAGCCTCGCCGGCCGGAGGAAGTGTTTATTCCCGTAATAAACATGTTGCACAAATGGTTATTTTCCCCATTAATGATAGTATGAAACCCGAAGACTACTAGTGGATCAAGGTAAACTCTAGAAACTATTTGTACAACTAGTTTGTAACTACATGAAATATCACTCTAATTATACAAACTTGAAGAATCAAATCTAAATTTTTTAAAATTTTCAAGAATCATTTGCTCAATTATCACAATGTTTAACCAAAAATCTCGCACGAAGTTACTGACAATTCGCACGTGTAACAAATTATGAGCGTACTATAATTATCCAGGTAGTGAAGAAAGTTCTGTAAATGTTACTTCTATTCCCACCCAACTGAGTAGGACTAGGATTAGATTGATTCAAAGTATTTATCCAGGTAGTCAACTCATTGTGCTTCAATAATTATGAATTTATTGAAAAGATAAGTCAACATGGGCGGCTTTTGATGTCCACTACATACGACATTGTCCATTGACAGGGCCCAAGCAGAAGCAGAGGGTGGTGCAGTTTCCTCCACTCATGAAAAAACAAATTTTCTTTTTCTTTCCTTTTCGTGATGAAGATATTTAAAGGGGAAAAAATGAAAAAATTGACCTCTTTCATATAATTTTTTAACTTCTAAAACTTTCAATGTCTTTCAATTCTTGAAACCCACAATTGTTATAGATGATACATCAAATCTATAACACTATCTTCAATAATTAGTTTTTAAAAAAATAAAAACATACTTCTACATCATATTACAACATCATTAAATATCTTCAAAACATCATTACATCCTCCAATAATTAGTTTTTCAAACAATATTTCATTTTTTTCTTTCATCCACATCACTAACATATACCCCACCATAACTATTCATTCTCTCTACTTTTGCATTTTATATATGATAATATTCAATTAATCGATACATAATAATTTATAAAATTTTATTATATTAATTTATTAATAATTAAATAATTATTTTAGATATTTATGTAATAATAAAAATACATGATTACAGCATGAAAACAAGACATAAATTATTTCCTACACCCCATCCCCTCTTGTTAGAAAAGATGTTAGTTTTTGAAAAAAAAATCCAAAAAAGGAGATACACAAAACTTGTTATTAGAGGGATGAAAGGTACTTTTTCACCTCAAAAACTTGCTATTGGAGGTGGTCTAAGTAACTTGTATGAAATAAATTCAAAATATCATATCTTAGAAATCATAAAGAATAAGTAACATGTATCAAAATAAATTTATAGTATAAAAACTCAGTCTCATATTGGTAGTGTAAAACTTTCCAGGTGTATTAATAATAGGGATGTTGTCGGTTCGGTTCAAACCGAAAAAACCGACGGAATCGAACAGAACGAAACATAATTTTTACCAATTAATTTAATAATGTCCTGAGCTTCATCTATCTATAACCAATTGGTTTAAGTATGAACTCTCATGGTATCAGAGTCAGCCCGTTGTTAAAAAGTCACGTGTAAATATCATATATGTGGTCCAACTAGATCGGGTTACACGTGAGGGAGGATATTGAGACCCGGTCCCACAATGATCGAAAGACATCTGTTATGTTAATGACACCAAAGGGATCGATCAATCATGTTAAAATATATCCTAGTCTTGTCTATTTTTTCCATTAAGTTGATTTCCGTCAATCGAAGGAGAGTTATTTTCCAACCTATTTAAATGAATAGTAAATCTCTTTGAATATGACACACAATATTCTCTCAAAGTTTTCCAATAATAACTAATAAAACGAATTACAAAAGATTTCGAGACTCCTCAACATCATCATTACTCTCAATATGATCCTCTAGTGATATTCAAAATTGATTCAAGAATTGTCAATGGTTCAATAGATTAGTGACATCTAATTCAAACTTTAGGAGATCGGATTGTTATTATAACTCGTCCACCTTGTTTCAATTGTCATTATTAAATTTGTACTCCGTAATAACTATTGGAAAGTGTCAAACTTTTAAAAAAATTATAAATTGTCCATTCTTGTCACTTGGCCACTGAAAGTGAAAGAGAGTGGAAATATAATCTGCTTTGACATAAGAAGACAATTGTGATGACTGATGAACCATGCTGAGCTGCACTTTTAATTATTGATTGATATGGTTATCTAACACTAACATGCAAATAAAATATTATACTCCGTGTTGTATCGTTGTTTAATTAAAATATAGTCCGTATATAATAACATTTACTTTATTATTATTTTTTTTTTTATAAATAATGATCATTATTCAAACAAAAGATGAGCTTCCATTAACTCTACTAGTAGTTCATGACTTATAAAGAAACCAATTTTCATAGATGGGCCAATTTTAAGTGGAAGAGATTGTAATAACATCAACAATTTTTAAAAAATTAGATATAAATATTGCTTGATCTGGAACAATTCTGGGGTCTTCCTGTAAGTGCGTGAGTGAAAATAAAACGTACTGTAAAAACATGTGGTAATTTGTGAGGTTAGTCCATAAAATCTAATAATTTACTGATCTCGGAATTATGGAGCAGAGCATCACAAATGGTATGCAAGAGAAGTCAGTCAAAATTGTGAGAACTAAGTGTTATGATGCAAAACTGTTACGTTGATGACGGGAGACACCTCTTGAGGCCGTAAGACCCATCTCCAGAATCTCACACGTATATGTTACAGTCATGATGTGTAACGCCTTGCCCCGGTGCACCGGGTCGGTTCGTTATTAGATTTGATGGACTGACCTCTCAAACCACCACGAGTCTTTTCACCACGTTTTGTCCTCACTCATGTGTTCACTAAGAAACTTCTCAGTGGGTCACCAATCCTAAAATTACCCCAGGTCAAGCACGTTTAATATTGAAGTTCTTATGAGATGAGCTTCCAAAAAGAAGATGATATGAGTATGAGCTTCTGAAAAGAAGATGGATCTTGGTGATATGAGTATTACAAATCAAATCATATCAAATCTTATCACATAACTACTTTGGACTGGGGTATTACATGATGATATTGTTTGGGTCAACAAGCACTTTGAAAATTTACATTAGGGAGATTGTAATTCGAACCAAAATGCGAGATATGGTTAATACTACTCATACCATTAAGATACATCTTGTTTTTGGAAGTCCAAATCCTATTAATTCCAAATTGAAGTTAAATGTTCTTGACCTGGATCAATCTTTAAATCACTGATTCACTAAGAAATTTTACAGTGAGCACCTTAGTAAGAACAATGCGTCGTGAAAAAACTCATAAGGATAACTTTGAATGATAGACATGGATGTAGTAGAAGAATTTGTAGTTCGGGCCTCAGTTCATGCAAAAACACGGGTTCAATTGTAAGTTGAACAAACAATTTAAGTTGGAGGCCTCTTCATCCGACTCATGGAACCTATAAAAACCTCTAAAAGCACAACAAAATTTCATACCAAAGTGGGAAGAACTTTCCATTGCTCCGGATCTTCTATAATACTTTTGTACCACACTTTCTGTTATACTTTTATTTAATGAATATTTTTTTTTAATCTTTTAAGCATGCTCGCTCATTAAATCATATTTATCTAATTCAAAACAATTTCATGTATGTTTTTCCGGACAAATATTTGACTTTTAATAATTTTGACCATTATAAGATGAAAAATAATTAGGTATTCAAAAGCAAGATTGGCAAATATTTTGAATTGGAGTTAGTAGGAGATGGTGTTTGAAAGCTGATTGATTAAGGTTGGGTGCTTAAAAAATTTAAAAATTAAATATTATATAGAAGTGTAATATAGAGTGTTGTACAAAAGTGTAACAAATGATCCTAAGAAAACTTCTATCATTAGAAGTCATTTTGGTCCTGAGCTTGCGAATGTTTAGGATGTATCTGTTTTTGTGTTTAATTGAAATGAAATTGGAGAAACTCTACAGAATTACAGTAAATGTTAAAGACTTAAGAGGTTCAAAATCAACCGGGATGAATTGGGACTATGGTCCAAAAAACTAGGCCCATCAGACCCCTCCTAAGTCCTTACTATTGGTCTAACCGCCTAAGGGTCAAACTAATGAGCCGTTGGGGGCCCAACGAATGGCTAAATCTTCACAATTACAATTACAACTTACAAGGTTTCAACTTTCAACTTTCAATGATCCATCATCCATGCATGACAAAATGAATATAGATAATTACTCAATTAGACATATAGTCCATGCCTGATGCCTCCATGGTAGGAAATGTAAACTCGTTATGTCCTTAATGGCCCAAGTATGGAAGTTGTATGTCCAAGTATCTAACAAAAGCCCGGTTCAAATTTAACTGCATAACCACGTAACATTTGGGATTAATCCACCTGACCCGGCCATGTATAATTAATTAAACTCGAGTCTTTCGGAGCCCATTGCAACATTTTATTTAGACATAGCAGTGGATTGGATAACCCGCTACCCACTCGGTACACAACCTCGAAAAATCTCACTTTATTACCTGCTTCGTTGATTAGCCAATCGGACTTGAGTAAAATAAACTTCTAATTAACTGGATAATTAACTTATACTATAAAGATATGCAACCAATACTTGTTAAACGCCAAGTTGATTGTAGATTTTTTTTATCTTTTTATTACAATTTGTTTCGGTAATCCATTTCATGCTAGATATTCGACTAAAAAAATTCGATTCGAGACCGGCTCTACTAACATCCAATCGGACTCGTGTAAAAATTGTGTGGTATGTGACACAACCAAATAATTACCTATATCGATACAGTGCTTACCCCTATCAGGTTTCTCGATATCCATTTGGACCTAACTTGATAAGAATGCTAATTTTATCCAATATATATTGGATTGCATGCAGATGATCGTTTAGTTTGTTAACTACATGCATGAGTTATGGAAAAAATTTATGTATACTGAATAAACCTCTATGAATAAAATTTGTATTGGTAGCTGATTAATTTGTTAACTACATGCATGAGTTATGGAAAAAATTTATGTATACTGAATAAACCTCTATGAATAAAATTTGTATTGGTAATGATTAATACGGAGTATTTATTTGTATTGATCTTGAATAATATTACATTGTTAGAATGAAGTATTTATTTGTATTGATCTTGAACAATATTACATTGTTAGAATGAATAACATGAGTAAGATTTGCAAGATTATGTAATGTTACATCAGCGAACATGTACACCAGACATGCGTAATATGTACATAATTAACATAAGTCCTAAGTAATATGTACATTATTTATGAGTTATATGCATAGTGCAAAAAAGTATTTGAATTTCTACATTATAACCATTCACACTAGATTCTCAAAACCAATTCCCTCCTATATTAATTTATTTTTTATACAAAAATCAAATTTTCTATATTACATCCCTAATAATTAAAATACTAACAATATTACATTTCACAATAAAAATTCCAGAAGCTTTAATTAGTAGATGTTTATTCAATTAATAATAAAACTATTTTGAAGTAATATATTTCCACCGATGACATTTACTTGTCATTCTAGATTAAAAAAATTGGATATGTTTACTTGTCATTTACAATGCAGGAAAATTGTCTTTTATATATATTTTTGATATTCTTTTAGATACGTTTGTTATTAAATTAGCAAAAGCAGCCAAATGATATAGTTTTGATTAATTGTTATTACATTTCAATCTGACTTTTGATTACTTTTAGTTCTTCTTAATTTGTGTGTATTGCTACAAAAGACAATGCATCACCGGAGAAGTATGTTTACTTCGCATTTATTTCAAAAGATTAATACTCCGTAGGACTAAATAATACTCTGTATTCCGTATACACTACATAAATGTATAGTGAATATATCCTCCTAGTTATAAAAGTGTGAGTTGTGTTTCTTCCTTTTTTACATTACTAGTACTATATTACCCTTATTATAATATTTTCCTAATTGATGGAAAAATATATTTTTAAAATTTTAAAAAGGACTCCTATAACAATTCAATAATTAATAAGTCATAAATTTTTGCCTAAATTTTTTATAACAATTCAAACATAGTTGGAGTTATCTATTCTCTTATAATATGTGCAAGAGTTTTACCACTTTCATATGTATGCTAATTATCATATCTTCATTATCAACATCTTCGTCCAATTATATAAAAAATACTCAATATCTTTACCAACAGATAAAAGTGTTTGATATAATATGCCTTCGATTTTTTTAACTTTATGATAACAATAAGTAAATTCCATTTAATATAATGAATTAGTCTACTCATACTTAATTTTTTGTATGATAATTATTCAATTATAAATTGAAAATAATTTTTGTCCAAAATTACTATTAAAGAATATATATCTAAATTATTATGTGATATTTTATATTATATTTCAATAATTTAAATAAAAAGTGTCAAATTACATATCTAATACTCATAGCTCCCCAATTGATTATCTAGGTTTGAATTTTGGTTTTACTTGAGTTAAATGTTGATTGAAATATATTTTAACTACGTTGTATAATATTTGGTGAAAATTATCAAATAATAATATTTTCAATGTACTTTAATATTGAAATTAAATTTTATTCAAATCAAAATTATGTTTATGGATGAATGCGTAAAAGTTTGTCAATTTGGAGCACTTAAATCAAAGATGACAATCATTTAGTATGAAGGGAGTAATAGATTTGGATATTTTATTTCAAAAATTTAATTTTTTATTATAATATATATAACATGTTAGTTTTTATGCTTAAATAAAAATATCTTTATCTATAAACAATGAAATGTAATAATTGATTAGAGTTGAATTCAATATATGAAGAAAGGTAAAAAATCAATCTCACACTTAATAACTGATTATTAATTATTAAATTAAATAGCGTATATTAACATAATAATACGTATATTAGTTTTTTAGTCTATATGAAATATAATTTAATCGATATTATGATGCAAAATACATGCTGAATATGTATATTATAGGTATATAATCCACTTTATTGATAGACATTCGATGTTCAAATGTCCCTCGTATTACATTTGAATGAGCTTTCTTGTGACCTTTTATAACAAAGTTGTTATTTATGTCAAAATTTTAAAGTTTTCATATCAAGTAATAATCACATATTTACTATTGAAGTTTAGCTTTTTATTAAAAATTTGTGCCTTGAGATATAATTTTAAAGAGGCATGTCTTTATTCCGTGATTTTTGATATAATTAAATTTGAATATTCGCGTTCGAAACGAGGACATCTAATGTGTAGCTTTGTTGTTGTTTTAGATTGAGAGAATTTTTCATAAAGAGTCTTATTCTTTCAATTTTGTGCAAATATTAGTTCAATTATCAATTAAAATATGGTAAAATGAATACGTAAAAATTAATTAAATAGTAGAACTATGAATAATTTATACTATGTCGATTAGTAATGTTTTCTAACAATAAATAAAATAACATAAGTGCATCTTTTATTAAAATAGAAAATGATATTTTCTAACAATAAATAAAATTACATAATGTGCATTCTTTTATTAAATCACTTGAAAATGAAGAGGAGTAGCGGTAACAAAATTTTTAATATTATTAAAAAAGTATAAGGGATCATATAACTATGACAAAATGAATTATAATATAAATTAAAAAGTATAATTTATAAATTTAAATAAATAGTTAATTACTTTATTTATTATCAGGTTTAAATGTTTGAGCTTGTAAATCTTTACATTAAACAGCGTACATTTTCCTAGTTTGCAATAAATAAGAGTACTTGTGGTCAAAATTGTGTATTTTAAATTAGGAAGTCAAACATTTCCCTTTAATTGAATTGGATCTGTTATTAATTGGGTACGAAGTTTAAACAAATTCAATTTAGGACCAGGATAGTCATACATCGTTTCTTGATTGCCACTATATGCTATTTAGTAAATGTAAAAACTCTGTTTGGAATTCTCAAAATGTAACTTCCTTCGTTGACGGATCAGCCCACATTCACGACGGCTCCATCAATATTCATGTTGATTGAGGTAGATCATAATATTTGTAGTGTTTCAGAAACATTGGATATTGTGAAATTGTAATAAAAACAGACAAAAGATGCACAAAATCCTCCTTGAATTTCATCTCAACTTTACAAATAGTGATGTGGTGGAGAATGGTTCACGGTTCATTAATGATACGGTTCATTAATGTTCATTAATTTTCATTTGTACCCAATTTTAATGTAAAAATGGTACACGTTACTAAAATATACCATTCTAAGATGGTACAATTAAAAAAATTCAAAAAAAAGTGTACCAAAATTATTATATGCACTTAATTAGAATGTGTACCAAAATTCGTTGAACAAATTGGTACAGGTTACCTAAAAGTAAAAAATAAGCTTATATAATTGACATTAATGAATTGTTTTTTAGAAAAATGGTACGTATTAGCTAAAATGTACCAAAAGAAGAAGAAAATATTTTATAAAATGGTATAATTTGTATTTTTGATCATTAATGAATTTAATGAGCAAAAGGCAATGAAGCAAGTAATTTTTCGCGATGTGGTGGGAACGCAGACCAGGACACTACTGGACAGTCCTTGTGAACCAAAATTGGGATTGCCTAAATTCAAAGGTAGCTTATTTATCAGGTTGCAATTAATCATATTATTAGCGATTTCATAACATTATACGGATATAAAGGATATTATTATTGGTTTCTATGTCCTAAAAGAAGAAATACTTGTCATTTACTTGTCATTGTCATTATATTATTTCGGTGATATTTCTTGTGATTTAAACTTTTATTTGTCGTTAACAAAAAATTGGATATGTTTTACTGTCGTTCTAGCGTAGAAAATTAATGTTTTACATTTTAATATTACTTTTAACTATTTTTTGTTATTAAATTATCAACCAACCAATATATAATTTTAATTAATTGTCATTCTACATTTTCAATGCACTTTTTAATTATATTTCATTCTTCTTAATTTGTGTGTATTATTTTAGAATGACAATTAAATGTCACCGAAAGTATATTTTACACTAATAATTAGTAATAGGACTTAATTCATTTGATGAACATAAACAGATCCAGATATTTGATGTAGTAACAATAATAATATATGTATTGGATTGTTAAAAGTTTGGTCATGGCATAATTATTTCAGTTGAAATTATTTGGACGTAATCTCACATATATACAAAGCGACGTCAAATATATTACTCTGTATAAATTATCCAAGCCCCTTGATAAGGAGTAGTTCGTTCACTAAAAACCTCCAACGGATATGTGTTATGCACATACTCCATATATATAGATTAATGAAGAAACTATGAACCTAATTGCTACTTCCGTCGATGACATTTATTTATCATTCGTTTTAGAGTAACTCTAAAATCGAAGAATGAAAAAGTAGTCAAAAAATAGAAAATACAGAATGACAGTGCTTGGCCCCATCTGATTAGTTGGTTGATAATGAATTATTAATTTATCGATAAATTAATAGTGTTGGGACCGATGAAATTTATTAATTTAAAGAGTTATTAATTTATCGATAAATTAATAATTTATTAGTTTAAAAAGTTTTTAACAACATGAGCATTAGCACAATTAATGGGCCGTGGAATTCTGGGTAATCCCAGAAAAAGATATAAAATAAATCAAGAAGATATGAAAAAAATAGTATAACTACAAGAAGATAATAAGGAAATAATTAATTATTTCCATATTAGTTATAATAATTATTTGAGTATTAAGTTTAGTATTATTGGCATAAGTGTAAGCCGTGCTTGGCTAGTTAATTAATAAAGCCCAAATGTGAATTATTAAATTGGTTAACGTAAGTTTAGGCAACATATATTTTATGTCTGATAAATGTGAATCGGGAGTTAGTTGGCAGATAGAATTAAAGCAAAGTATCGATTGAATTAAAAGCAAATAGGTTATGACGAAAGCCCAAAATAATTAGGTCAACCCACCTAACAAATAAACCAACTTGGCCCAAGGAAAAAACAAACAAAAAAAGACCCATCCTTCCCCTTCGGCAGAGACGCTGGTTCTTTCCCTCTTTGATTTTCTTTTCTCGATTCTCTTAAATGCAACTTTGGGCCTGGAAATTTGCGGAAGTTTCCCCTCATCATTCTCTTGATTCAAAATTAAAAGGCCTAAACTTTTTTGGGTATTTCTTGAGTTTCAGCCATGTTGACTTTTGTTGACTTTGGGTTTTCAGTTTTATTGTTTGATTGATTAGAGCAGGTGGTTGTTGATTGAAATTACGAGTTTGGATGTGAAATTTCGGGCGTTTAGGGGCGTTGACTTTTGGAATTTTAGTTGACTTCGGACTTTTGGGGGTTATTATCATGTAGTATTGTCTAAGCGAAGTATAACATATGAGATTATAATAATGTCGATTTTAGGGGAGTAGAAAAGTGTTGGAAAAGGTGGTTGACTTTGGGTTGAGAAAAAACCGGTTTGACAGGTCGAGAAAGCGTGTGAAAATGATATAATTATGTTTTTGGACGTTTATTATAGTTGTTTAGAGGTGAAATTGTGGTTTAAAAGTTGTTGGATGAGTTTATGATGAAATTAGTTTTATTAGTTTTGAGTAGTAGTTGGGTTTTGGGATTAGAGGTTGTTAGTAATGGGTCTAATTAGTTGGGAAAGCTAATAATTCGGATTGTTTGGAATTGTTTAAGGTGTTAGTATTTGGGTTAGTGTGAGGGCCGAAAGTTTAAGATTTAGGATTTAGTTGGAACTTTGTCGTTTAGTTTATCGTTGAAGTTTAACTAATAATATTTCACTTAAAGGGACTAATGGGTATTAAAAGTTGCTAAAAGATAATTTATAACAAAATTTGTAGTAATTGTATTTTCGGTGTTCTGTTTAGACTCGGAACGCGGGAAAAGCTTCTTGGATCAGATTATTTGCCACGGGCTCCCAGTGGTTCACAGCCAAAGGTGGGGATTGATCATTTCTGGATTTGACTACGCTTATTTATGTTTGAGTAGAGTATGGTAAATTGATTGTGACTATGTATCGTGGTATGAGGAAACATACGTGAGTATAGTTGTGAGTGTGAGGAAATGTTGGATTGTATGGTGGTTGTGTTAGATGCGTTATAGCGATGGGTTCTATAATAAGAATTGTTGTATTAAGTATATTGTGGGTGCTATACTGAGATTATTGTGTGATTGTTGTCTGGTTGTTCTATCTTAGATTTGTTGTAGTTGTGGTGATAATTGTTTGAGTTGTGTATGTTGGTGTGATGTTGTATGTTTGATGTGTATGTTTGAATTGTGAAATGTTTGAGTTGAGTATGTTTAGGATGATGTGGGGTGTTCGAAGGGTGAGCCTGCCGGGAAAAGGATATGATGATGTTGGGTGTTCGAAGGGTGAGCCTGCCGGGAAAAGGATATGATGTGTGGTGGGGTGTTGAAGGGTGGCCTGCTTGGAAAGGATGGAATATTATATGTGATATTGTTATGGTTTCATTTTCAGAAGTTATTATATTGTTGTTGTGGTATAAACGTTGTGTTGAGAATTTATGCTGTTTTTACTTGTTTGATTATGTGATATGAGATCTCTGGGTATAACATGTGGGTTAACGTAAGTTGAGTCCTCTAAAATGTATGTATGTTGATGATGATCATTTTTGTTATGATGCTATGGATAATTGATTTATTCTTTTATTGTACATATATATACTTTATCGCTACGTCTATATCTTTTATTGTGTACCTCATTCGGATGTGGATAAGTTACCATCCGGGGTAATTTCGTTCCAACAGGTAATCGGCTTACCCACTTCCCGCCTCTAGATTGGCGGTGTCGTTTGAGAAGCGGAAGGTTAAATTGAGTGTCCAGATTGACTTTACACAGGTAGAGAAGGCAGATTGTTAGGATCCTTGATGTATTCAGTTTTTCATATTTTGTTTTGGATGTTGAAAAATTGTAAACTATTTTGTGGAGTATTTTGGGATTTGGTATGTGATGGAGTTTTACACTTTGGTTTTGGATTAGGTGATGCCACGATGGTTAAACTCCGTGAAACATTTGAATTTGAAACTGTACGTTTATCAAACTTCTCGAGTTTTATTAGTTTATCGAAACATGTGATTTTGTGTCAACAGCGTATAGTGGCTGAATATCGAGTTGATAACGGCTACCGAGCGTCTGACTCGGCGGAGTCGTCTGATGGTATTTCACATTATATAATTATTACAACTTAATAAAAGTATTTTTCAATTTTTAAAATTACTTCATCCAGTTAACACTTTGTCTTCACCGTAGTTTGCTTAGATTAAGAAAATAAAAAAGTAGTAAAAAAGTACATTGAAAATTTAAAATGATAATTAATATGAATTATATCATTGGTTGCTCGATAATTTAATAACAAAATATAGTTAAAAAGAGTACGTGAAAATGTAGAATTATAATTTTACATCTTTAGAAAGGCAACTAATTTAAAACAAAAAAATTGGCCTAGAAAGACAAGTAAATAGTAGCGGGTACCACTATCTTTTACATGGTCTTGATGCTCGCGTGTGTTTGATTACGGAGCCCATAGCAGCTCTTTTTATATCTTTGAATTTTCTAAGGGCTATCTTTGAATTACGAACATGCGAGTACGCTTTGGGAGTGTATAGAAATTATCCACTTAAGTGTTGATAATCATGTATTAGAAGTAGACACATTTACCACTTTGAGTTGGTGGATTTGACTTGATCTTGAGATAGATGGTTGGGGAAATACCATCTTTGTAATAAATTGTCATCGTAAGGAGATTGTGTTTGCCTTGGTAGGCTGAATTCTGGTGTTGGGGATATGAGGTTTTATCGTCTTGTGTGATCTCGGTGTTAGGCCTCGGGAGTTCTTGAACAAGGGATGTATCGGGTATTTGGGATGCGTAACGGACTTGAAGAAAGATGAGCTTTAGAGGATGTGTTTGAAGGATTTGCAGAGGACTACCTCGAGCGAGAGATTGAATTTTCGATTGAAGTGGTACCGGGGACGGCTCCGATATCTATGGCACCGTACAGAATGGCTCCAGCAGAGTTGAAGGAGTTGAACACGCAGTTGCAGGAGTTGTTGGAGAAGGGGTTTATCAGGCCGAGTTATTCTCCTTGGGGTTCTCCAGTATTGTTCGTCAAGAAGAAGGATGGAACGATGAGGCTTTGTATTGATTACCGGCAGTTGAACAAAGTGACTATTAAGAACCGGTACCCGTTGCCAAGAATTGATGATCTTTTTGACCAGTTGAGGGGTGCGAGGGTGTTTTCAAAAATTGATTTGAGGTCTGGATATCACCAGTTGAGAATTAAGGAAGAGGATATATCAAAATCGACTTTTAAATCTGAAGATATGGGCAGTTCTTGGTGATGCCGTTGAGGGTTGACAAATGCACCAGCCGACTTTCATGGACGATGAATCGTGTTTTTGGAAGGTTCTTGGATAAGTTAAGTGGTAGTATTTATCGATGACATCTAATCTATTCTAAAGAGTGGTTTGGAACATGAAAAGCATTTGAGAGAGAATATTGGAAATCTTACTGGGAGTAAATCGGTTATGCGCAAAGTTTTTCAGTGAATTTTGGTTGGGGAGAGTCTGATTCTTGGGTCATGTTATCTCAAGGCGAAGGTGTTAGTGTGGACCAGAAAGGTGGAGCGGTGATGAATTGGGAGAGGCACTTGAGTGTGGCGGGGTGAGAAGTTTCTTGGGTTTAGGCTGGATATTGGAAGATTCATACAAGACTTTTCGTTGATATTTGCTCAGGTATTAGTGATAAGGAAGAAGTGTACCCGTTTGTTTGGGCGAAGAGTGTGATGCAGTTTCGATGAGCGAAGGAGGTTATTCTGACGCGGTGTTGGCATACCGTCGAGGGGAATGAGGGTATGTGGTGTACAGATCTTACTTCAGGGGGGGGTTAGGTTGCGTATTGATCACGAATGGGAGAGGTAATCGCATATGGATCTTGACAATTTGAAGAATCATGAGAAGAATTATCCTACTGTGACTTGGAGTTGGCCTTGATTGTGTTCGCTTTGAAAATTTGGAGACATTACTTGTATGGGGTTAAATGCGGACATTTACACCACCAGACTTTGAAATGTCTCGCCCAGAGGAGTTAAATTTGAGGCAATGAGGTGGGCGAGTTTACAGTGACTACGATGCGGCCGATTTAATATCACAGGGAAAGCAAATGTGGCGGGATGCGCTTAGAAAAGGGATTAAAGGCCAAAGAGGGAGTTGAAACAGATTGGGGTAGACTTTGAGGTTGGAGGTGATGGATCCTTGTTGGCCTGATATTTGAGAATTGTGAGGCAGTGTTGCTAGATAAAATAGGGGAGATGCAAAAGGAAGATGAGAAAGTGCGAGCCTAGTCAGAAGCGAAAGGGGAGGTAAATCGAGTTTGCGAGTGGGGCGATGATGATGGTATTTTTGCGGTTAGGAGAAGCGGTAGTTGTGCCCCAGCACTGGGCCTAAAGGGGAGATCTTGGATGAGGCTCCTGATGCTTCATATAATATGCGTCAGGGAGATGCGAAATGCTCTGAAATTTGAGGAGAACTATTGGTGGCGGGGATGAAGAAAATTGCTGTAGCAAAGTGTTTGATATCATCGGCGAGTCAAGATTGACCATAAACCTTTTGCGGGTTCTTTGCTGACCGCTACCGATACGAGTGGGCGTGGGAGAAGATCGCCCATGGACTTTGTGTTTGGGCTTCGAGAACTCGGAAAAGTAGTGATTTGGGTAATTGTGGATGAAGTATCTAAGACCGCTCATTTTTCTACCTAATAAAAAAGCAGCCAGATGGGCGGAGAAGTTGAATTCAAGATGTATGTAGACGAGTTGTGAGACACATGGGGTGCGAGAGAGTGACCATTGGATAGGGATCACGAGTTCCTTGGGAGGTTTGGGGAGGCTTCGGGGAGGAGTTAGGGACGAAGGTCGATTAGTCTTGCGTTCGTCCTCAAAGCCAGACGGATTATCAGGAAGAGCGATTGACCGTTGGAGGACATCTTTGAGAGCGTGTGTTGAGTTCTCAGGTAGTTGGGATGAGGAGTTGCCGAAAATGGAGTTAAACATAATATACGATTTTCAAGCTAGCATTGGGATGGCACCGTTCGAGCTTTGTATGGTAGGAGGTGTAGGACTGGAAGTATCTTGGAATAAGTGGGGAAAGAAAGGTTATGATTTGTGAGTTGGTGGAAGTTCGATAGAGAGTTAAAGTGATATAACAACATTTTGAGGAATGACACGGGATAGACAAAAATTACAGCGATCGGCCTTGAGTAGACTTGTCATTTGAGGTTGGTGATTGGGTATTTGAAGATATCTCCATGGAAGGGTGTGATGAGGTTCGGGAGAAGAGGGAAGTTGAGTCCCAGCACATTGGGCAGTTGAAATCATAACAAGGTGGGAATGATGAGCTTTGCAGGCTTTGCCTATAGAGGAGTGGAGAGGATTCATGATGTATTCCATGTGTCTTTGCTTGAGGAATACGTCTGGGGATGAGTCGCTCTTAGAGTTTATTGGGATGACTTTGGGTGCTGAACTTGACCTATGAGGAGGGACCGGTGAGGATCTTGGATCGAGAGAAGGTCTTCGAGGAACAAGGAAGTAAGATTCAGTGAAAAGTTTTGTGGAGGAATCATCTAGTGGAGGAGGCACGTGGGGCCTTGAGGAGGATATGAAAGCTAGTTACCAGCAATTTGTTAAAGTCTCGGGTTAGTGATCTTGATTGTTTGATTCTTACTTTTGTAGCTTTGAGTTGAGAATTTCGAGGGCGAAATTTTGTTAGGTGGGTAGAATGTAATAACATTGGCTTCTAGATTAATAAATAAATTAAAAATGATTTATAAATTTATTTTGTAAATGGAACCCACTTAATATTTTATGTTAAATTGATGTTATTGTTCGGAAGTTAGTTGTCGAGATAAGTTAAAAGCGAGAATTATCGATGAATAAATGTTCGGGTTTTACATTGGGCTATTGGGCTGACCCCAATTCATAACCGTCCATGACGAATTCCGGCCCGTTACATTTTCTTTCTTGACCCCGTTCTTGCCGAATTGGTTTTCAAGAAAGAAAAAAAATTCAATTCTTAACTCGATTTTTTTTCTCCTCCACCGTCTCTCGAGCTTTGGACTTCGTTAAAGGGAGAGTTTCTCCTCATCATCTCGTCGTTTGAGGTAAAAAAGGTGGAAATATTTTTTGGAGTATTTGTGAAATCTCAAACTTTGACTTTTTGAGTTTTGGTATTTGATTTTATTTCTCCAATTGATTTGGGTTGTAAATTAGTTATTATTAGATTTGAGAAATATTGTGTTTGATGTGAAAAGTCGGATGTTTTTAGAGGCGATTGACTTTTGAACTTTTGGGTTGACTTTGGATTTTGGATATCTTCTTGAGATAGAATTGTGTCTAGGCCTAAATTATAATATAGGAATTGATAATGGTGATATTTAGGTAGAAAGTGTTGTTATAGTTGAATTGACTTTTGGGTGATCGTGGGTTGACTTTCGCTAAAATGTGGTGGTTAATGTAAATAAGTTAGTGGATCGTTATTGTGATTGTTTTGGGATACAATTATGAATTATAAGTGTTGGAAGCAAATAGGTTGGAATTAATCTTAGTGGGGAATTTGTAGTAAGCGAACTTGGGATTAGGGTTGAAGTTAGGGTTAAATTGATTGGGAAAAGTTGAAATCGGATTGATTGAAATTATTTAGAATGTTGGAAATTTGAATAAGATATAGGCTGATTACCAAATGTAGTCCGGGTAGTGAGGTTTGTCATCGAAATTGTTATTGTAACATAATTAAAGCTAATCTTGTGAGTTATCAGTTTATAAGCGAAATGGGTTAAAAAGTAAAATTAGAATTGAGATAAAGAGTTTGAAATGATTTACGAGTTGTGATTATATTTTGAAATGTTTGATTCGGACTCGGGGCGGTAGGAGCAGGCGTGAGATCGATTGGTAGCAGGCGCAGGTGGTCTTAGCCGGGGTGGGGAGTTATCACTTTCGTTTGTTATCTTATGTTTGGGTGTTGTGTATGGTAAATTGGTTGTGACAATGTATCTGTGTTATGAACTTATACGTATTATATAGTTGGCTGAATTGTTGACTTGTGTGGTGGTCGCATTAGATGCATTATGGTGTGTTTATTGGAGGGTATTTATGTTTGAGTATATTTATGTTTAAGTGTAACTTTGAGTATAGTTATAGTGTATTCCTATATTCATGTTGAGTATATTTGTGTTATGGGCCGTATCTGGAGTGTATCTGTTTGAGTCTGAGGTTTGTCTGAGTGGTTGTGTGTGTGATATGGATGTTCACATTGAAGTATTGTTTGTTGTTGTGTGTTTGACATTGTCAGGTGTGATTTGTGGGTGTTTTATTTGGGGATGTTGAGATGATGTGGGGTGTTCGGAAGGGTGAGCTGCCGGGAAAAGGATATGTGATATTGGAGTGTTCGAAGGGTGGGCTTTGCGGAAAAAAGGATATATGTTGTTGTTGGGTGTTCGAAGGGTGAGCCTGCCGGGGAAAGGATGAATTGTTATGTTTGATGTTATTGTGGGTTCCCTTTTTGTGAATTGTTTATTTTTGGTTGTGGTATTAACGTGTTGGGTGAAATTTTGCTGGTTACTTGTTTGGTTATGTGATGTGAAATATGACATGTGAGTTAACGTAAGTCGAGTTTTCTACAAGATGTGCGTTTATTGATGATGAGTATTTTCTGTTATGATGCCTGGAGTAGTTAGCATATTTCTGTGTTATATATATATATGTACAAACGTATTTATTCATCTTATTGCTACGTACCTACGTATCTGTTTATCCTTATTGGCATGTACATTAGGATATGGGTGAATTCTGTCAGGTGATCTAGTTTCCATTAATTTTGTCGAGTTATGGTGTCCGGTGACTATTTGGGTGAAATGGGTGGCTAGGATCACCGTGAGTCCTCTCTTTCATTATTCGATGTAAACGGTTTTTACTTTTGAATTTTGGAGATGTTGGTAAAAGATATTTTGTGGTACATTTGTGACTTGGTTGTTGTGGTGTTTAATAGGGTCTTGGCTGAAATGCCATGATGGTTAGATTTTGTATGTGTCAATGTTTTAGGTTTTGAACTATTTTATTTTTATCAAGCGTAGGAGTTACTTGGTTTTTTAAGCGAATTGTTTTTCGTGTCAACCGGCCGATTGGTGACTCGGTCTCTGGAGTTGATGGCGACTCGACCGGCGTGCGCGACTCGAGGCGGAGTGGGTCACATACCAAAACCATAAGCCCTTAAGAGGATAAAACAAAAAATAAAATCCGTCTCCTTGCCTAACCACCTCGATTGTGAGTGCCACTTTTTATGAGCGGTTAGTTCGCGAGTGTGGGTGACTTTATTTAGGTGAGAGAGGCAATTGGCTAGGATCCTGTGAGTCCTCCTCTTTTCGTTATTTGATGTAAGCAGTTTTTTACTTTTGGTTTGGAGATGTTGAAATTGTAAGAATGTTACAAAAAGTACATTTTGTGGCTTGGTTGTTTAGTGTTTAATGTTTTAGGGTTATTAAATGCCATGATGGTTAGATTTTGTATGTCAATGTTTTCGATTTCGAACTATTTTATTTTTATCCCAGCTGTCGGGTTCTCTTGGTTTTTTTTAAGCAATTATTTTTCGTGTCAACCATCGATTATTGGCTGAATGCTCTGAGTTGATAGCTGACTCCAACCTCGGGCGTGCGACTCGGGCGGGTCGTTACATACCAAACAAGCCCTTAAGAGGATAAAAGCAAAAAAAAAAAATCCATGCCGCCTTTGACACTTGAACCTCACTTCCCCCCTTGAATTTCTTTTATTCGATCTCTCCTACGTACCAGAACTTTGACCCGCCAATTTGCTGGAGAGTTTCCATAAATCATCCTCTTGATTGAGGTAAAAAAGGCCGGGTATCTTTTTTGTGTATTTCTTGAGTTTGAATGGGTTGACTTTTAGTGACTTTGTATTTCGATTAGTATTGCTACGATCGATTCTTAGGCCTTAAATTAGTTGTGCGTAGGTTAAAGTTTAGCATTTGGATGAGTAATTCGTATGGCGTTTAAGGGGCCGTTGACTTTTGGGATTTAGTTTGACTTCGGGTTTGAGGGTTAATATTGCATATAATTTATTATCTAGGCTTAGATTATAGTATAGAAGATGATAATATAGCAGATTTTGGGAGTAGAAAAGTGTTGGTGTAGTTGCATTTGACTTTAGATTGACGGGTTGACTTTTTCAAAAAACATTTTTACGTGGTATAAGTATGTTCTTGGACCTTTGTTATAGTTGTTTGAGGTGGAATTGTGATTTATAAGTTGTTGGATGAATATATATTTGAAATTAGTTTTATTAAGATTTGGTTAGTAAGCGGGTTGTGAGGTTAGAGGTTGTTAGAGGTTTTGATTTGGTTGGAGGAGTTGATATTTTGGATTGGTTAAAATTGTTTAAAGTGTTAGGAATGGCGTTAGAGAGGGGGGGCAGAAATGGTTAAGGTGTAGGTTGTTCGATATTGCGTCGTTTAGTTTGCTCCGTTTGGCAGGCTTAACTATTAATGCTACTTAGAGTGGCTAATGGGTACTAAAAGTTGTTAAAAATTTATATGAAATTTATAATGTCGTACTTTCGGTGTTTTTGTTTAGACTTCGGAGCGGGAAAGGCTTGGGATCGATTGATTTCACCGGGCGCTAAGTATGGTACTAGCCAAAGGTGAGAGGATTTATCACTTTCGTATAATAATATTATTTACGTTTAAAGGTGGAAGTACTTGATAAATAGATATGTGACTATATAATTGTTTATGAATTTATATGATAGTGTAATTTGTGAAGTTGTGAAATGTTGAATTGTATGATGGTTGTGTTATGTATATTATGGTAATGAGTTTATATGAGATTGTTGCATTATGTATATTATGGGTGCCATATTGAGATTGTTGCATGATTGTTCTATCTGGGGTTGTTGTAGTTGTTGTGATGTTAATTGAGTCGTGTGTGGTTATGTTCTGTCATGGTTGGCATGTTTGGTGTGATGTTGGTTGTTGGTCATGCTTGGTTTCATATAGAGAGTAGTCGCACCATATTAGGATGTGGGCATGTTGGAGTCGCATGTAGAATTAGATGCATGCGGATGGGGGTTTGTGTTATGATATTGTATGGGTGATGGGAAGGGTGAGCGCAGGAAAAGGATATGGCATTTATGGGTGAGCGAGGTGAGCGCTGTCGGGGGTATGGGTGGCTTGCCGAGGCGGCGACATTATATAAATGTCGGATCTGATTCTTGTGTGCATTGTCTTGCATTAAGTTGACATTGGGTGGATGTCACTGCGTCTAAAATATCGATAATGTCAAGGTCTTGTTTTCAGGGAGTTTTGTTATATGGTTATTGTTATAACCGTTGTGTTTGAGGTATGATGTTTTGCTTTCGTTTGATTATGTGACGTACTATCATTGCATAAGAGCTCAATTATTTTTCTTTGTGCCATGTCTCACATTTGCTACTATACTTGGCTCGTGATCATGACCTAAAACCATGTGAGTTAAAACATTGTCTAAGACACTAGTAGTTTAGTCATAATGACATTATGATTTTTGATTGCAAATCATTTGAGATATGATTCTTTATCAAACCTCTCTTTCTATTTCTCAAGTGTTATTAAATATCCTTCTTTCGCTGCCTAATGTTTGAAATGATGAAGTTAATCATTAACTGAGCTATAACCGATACGTGCACTCAACTACAAGCGATGTGCAACTAAATAGATAACATTACTTGTTTGGTTATACAAACCCTGACTTTTGCTATATCACAATTCATGAACAAAGTTCATCATGTTGATGAACCTAAATACCAATGACATGTCTTGAAATGTAGATACACAACATTTAATATCATCAAATAGTATTCTCATTTAGTTATAAAAGAGATTAAACCAATTATCTAAAACTTGTATGGTGGGTAAGAACAATAACATATTAGTCATGTCGCGTGACATTGTTAGCAAGCTTTTAATTTGAGTAACGTGTCCATATGATTAAATCAAATTTCAAATATTTGCGGTATTGATACTTGTCTTTTATTAGTACATAATCATATTTAATGACTTATGAAGGAAATGCGTTATGTTATAACATTGTATTACCTGAAGTTTATGAATTTCTCATAACTTGTTTTATTTCACATAATGAAGTTATGTTTTAATTTGTCAATTAACGGTGAATAAAATAGATATAAATTTAATTATTACCAATCATAAAATATGCAATCATAGATATTGTAGTTCAAAAACATCTAACATATTACAAATAAATTATAAATATTATACCTCTACTTCAAATCTCACAAAATGTACAAAATTATCCAATATCCATTTAGTTTGGAATGTGGCAATGACTATGATATTTTGAATCTGATACAACGGTAGGCCAACTAACCAATTATTAATATGCGACCACGACTCTTGAGTCGCAACCTCTAACATAGTCTTTACCCGGCAGTGTATCATCAGTATGACGTTAGTAAATCACCGGTCGCTTCTGAATTAAACGATACGTTACTTTGGGAATGATCAAATGCGAAAGCACTTGAATTAGTAGAAATCATGACATGATCGAATTTAATAAAGTACTGTCGCGACACTATTACACTGTATCACGGTGTGCTCGGTAGCCATGATAGGATTTTCAACGAAAAATGGAACGATACTTTCAAGCTTAAATTTAATGGCGGTAATATTATTTGATTATTATCTAACATGTATAATGACATCTTTCGAAGTAATATCTGTAAAAATAAAAAGAAAATAATGCACATTAAAGGGGAGATATGTATTAACTGACCTAAATAAAATAGACCTATTCTGACACTTTACAAAGTGTAATTCTAACATAAGGCCCTATTTTAGCATTTTTACAAAATGTGGTCTTGTATTCTTGACTTAAAACTTCCAAGTTTGTCAATGTAAATCTGGAGAAGCGCCGTCTTGATGTCTCCCACATGATTACCTTTGTTACTAACCAACAAGATAGCATGCAGGGCTTGTGGGTAAATAAAATAAATAAATACGACTCAAGCTGATTGGTTTACAAAAGAATAAACGGTTCATTAGTAAATTCAAACTTAGGTCATGCTCGATATAACGGCACCCCAAGATTCAAATTGCAATATATATATATATATATATATATAAATAAATAAATAATGTTCATATAATAGGTTTGTCAATACATTAAAAGGAAAGGAAATAAATCATGCAATCCAATGAATATTCGTGCTAAAATATATATATGATAAAAGTGGTGATATATATATATATATATATATATATATATATATATATAAAATTATGTCAATAGTATTTTATGTATATATAATAACAATAGAAATACTTATCGGTAATTACATTTATTATATATTCAACAACTTGTTAATTACTATTATGTTTATTCTTTTAATAAATAAAAACAAAAATTAATTATTAAAAGGGACAATTGAATGCAATAAAATGATCTTAAATTGGGTAATTAAATTACCATAGTTTAATACATGATATTTATTCATAAAAAACCCTAAAATAGATTTACCATAATTTTTAAAAACTTCAAAACTAGGGATTAAAATCGGATTGGGCTTTTCAAAAAGCCTTTAAATTGCTTATGAAAATATGAATAGACTCCCAAAAGGCCATGATAAAGCCATGCCCACACTTCTAGAGGAAAAGTAAACTTACAAGCATACTTGGAACCACCCAAAAAGTGGCAACAAATGCCTTTGCAAGCGCCGTTTCGTTTATGGTGGTATTTTTCAATTTTACATTTCATTCAATCTTTTGCAAAATCATTTGAGGATTTAAACTCAAAAATTCTGATTGTCACCAGAAACATTTTTCATAATATTCTCAAAATTAAGCAATTGGAATTTCGAAAAATATATACGAAGAAAATTAATTATGCAATTTCTAATTATTAAAACTTTATAATTTTGAATATACATAATAAATAGTGATAAAATTCCAAATTTTGAATAAAGTGTTCTGTGTAACATAAAGTTTCTGAAAAAATTATTATATTCAAAAAAATTTGAGCTTAAGCTTTTTTAAATACAGTTAACTTTTAATTAACTAATTAAAATAATTGTAAACCCTTTTAAAATCAGCAAACAATTATACTAATCATCAAAATACCAAAATATGCAATTTTGATGTACTTGAACATATGAAAACATCCAAAAAATACATGGCATAAATTTCATAATATATATTTATGTATTGTAATTGATATAAATTCATAAAACATAGTTTATAAATACTAGATCGACATTAAATAAATTAAAGCTTGCTCTTGATGCCGAAGTTTCTATGATATAACGAATAAACTTATTCAAATAATGATACAGGATCCAATTTAATTTGTTCTAATATCGAGATCTACAATATATAATACTGATATATGAATAGAGAATACTACGGTCGTGAGAAGTTAATCACCAACGAATCTTTCACGAAGCCTCATTGAATTCAATTTCTCTAGTACATGAAAATGTAATGCCTCCCAATTGATCGGCGCGGGTGGGTTGAATTTTATTCGGTTACTACAGAACATGTAGGGAGTGGATGGAGAAATCAGTAGAACTATCCAGAGTTCTACGTGATGTTCACGGTTCTCGAGGGAGGGAGGGAGGGAGGCGTGAATTTTGAGGTGGTCTTGATTAGGTTTTGCATAGTGAGAAACCTAATACATCCCACATAGACTCTTATCATTTAACGCAAAAGGCTGAGCAGAATAGTTAATGGCTAGGCTGTTAATTAAACTAACTCGTTAAGTAAATACTACCATCGAGTTATTAACAAGCTCAACTAACTATTTAATTAATTAAACTAAGTTAATATATTCGAGTTCATCCAATTAATATTTTACACGTGCGGTATAAATTATCCGATTATTGATTACAATCAATTTATCAATTTTCAAATATAGTTTCCCAATTTCATACATGAAATACATTTAACATTATTGTATGTGTTTAAGCAGGGTCGGATAATAACAACCATATAATAATATAATTGACCATTATTATTATTATTATAACGATTATGCATGAGATCTAGCAATCTGGCATAATCTTTGGTATTATCATGAGAACTCGACTAGTAATTACAATTACTATTATTGAATGTTCTGTTTATGTAATCACATTTAACTAAACTAATAAATGAATTGTTACAATAATTATCGTAACGGGAATAATAAATGAAACCAATTACTATTGATTTCCAACACAAAGTTCAAATTCAAAAGATAGCGACAATTAAAGTAGATTGGAGAGAGTATATTATTAGAAAACATTACTTTTCTCTTTTTAATAATACACATTATATTATTTTGCCTATATTGTTATAAAATATCACTTCTCAATTGATTAGTAGTATAAGTTATTCATAGTTCTACTATATAATTTTAATGTTATGTATTCATTTTTAACATATTTTTAATTGATGTCACATTCATAATATTTCCACATAGCTGAATAATATCGAGGCATTTTTATGAAATTAAATTTTAGCCAATAGGAAATAGCCAAAGAGGTCACACATTAGATGTCTTTGAATGGCAAATACTCTAAACAAATTATAGTAATAAAATGGAATAAAAGATAGCTGCTTCTTAAAACTATATCAATAATTTTTTTAATAAAAGTTAAACCTTAATAATATATATGTAGATTAATATTACTTGATATGGAAACTTTTAAAATTTGACATAAATATGACTTTTTAATATAAAGGTAAGAAGAAGTTATTCAAATAGAAGATGAGGGTATCGATTTGTCATTCAGATAATTCATTAAATAAAGTGAATTATATACATAATATACATATTATTCATGCACGTATTTTTTAGACCATAATATAAGTGAATTTTATTTCATATAGAGTAAAAACTAATATAAGTATTATTATGACAATATACTGCTTATTTGAGTATCGCAATTACTATTGATATTAAATAGTAAAGATTGATTTTTTAAATTTCCTTTCATATATTGAATTCAACTCTAATTAATTATCTATAGTTTATAGATAAAAGATATTTTATTTAATCATAAAACTAATATTTTATATATAATATAATTAAAAAGAAATTAAATTTCTAAAATAAATTATCCAATCTATTACTCCATCCATACTAAATGATTGTATTGATTTAAGTGCTCGAATTGATAAACTTTTACTCCTTACAGTGAAAATATAATTTGGTTGAATAAAATTTAATGTCAATATTAAAGTACATTGAAAATATTATTATTTGATAATTTTTACCAAATATTATACAATAAAATAAAAATATTTGAATTGAACATTTAATTTGGGAAAAATCCAAATTCAAACTTTGACAATCTATTAGGGATGGAGGGAGTATTAGATATGTAACTTGACACTCTTTTTATTTCAGTTGTTGAAACGTAATACAAAATATCACATAATAATTTAGATATATAATCTTTAATAGTAATTTTTTGGATTAGAAAAATTATTTTTGAATTTATAATCATACAAAAAAAATTTAGTATGAGTAGACTAATTTATTCCATTAAAAAATGGAATTTACTTATTTTATGATAAAATTAAAAAAAATAAAGGCAATATTATATCAAATACTTTTATCTATTGGTAAAAAGAATATTTGACTATTTTTTTATATAGTGGACAAAATAATGACAATGAACATATTTTAATTAGCATCGTCATATTGATTTGAAACTTCTTGTATTATAAGATAGTAGTCACTCACGTATATTTGAATTATTATAGAATTTTTAGGTAAAATTTAGGATTAATTATTGAATTGTTATAAAAGTCCTTTTTAAAATTTTAAAAACATATTTTTTCATCAATGGAAAATATTATAATAAATATAATATAGTAATTAGTAATGTAAAAGAAACACAGCTGAGAACTTGCCAGTGAAAAATTTTATCAACTTTGCAAATCTCTAAAATAAATTAAGTTTTAAAAGTGAAAAAAATTGGAATGTTGCAACTTAGCCCTTAACATGGTTGTTTATAGGATTCATATCCATGTTGATTAGTTTTTGTTTTTATTAATTGATACTCCTTTGTTTTTTATTTGTCATTCTAATATAAAATTTTTGTTAAAATATTTATTCTATAAATGAAAGTTGTCTTACATTTTAATGTATTTTTTGACTATTTTTCTCATGAAATTATCAATCAACCAATGATATAGTTTTAAATGATTGTCGTTCATTTCAATATCTTTTTGATTACTTTTTATTTTCCTTAATCTATACAAATTGCTAGAGCGACAAAAAAGGAGGGAGTATTATTTTAGTTCTTTTAATTTTTGAAAACGCCTAAAAAAAGTCACATGTGACATTTAAGCCACTTGGTGAAATTTTTTGACGGAAAAGGCAAGTAAGGCATTCTTTTACAAGATAGGTAAATGTAACTGAGGCATTCTAAAACATTTTTTTTTATATAAATTAGCGATAGAAAAAATACAAATTCACATACTTGATGATTAAATATCTAACAAGAGTAGATCACGAAATTTGGGTCGAGATCACATGTATTGAGCCATCGGCGATCAGGACATTTTAAAACATAAATAATCGATTAATAACATTATATAAACATATATGATCACCCTGCCATTAACCCATTATTAAATTAGTCAATGAAAGTTACAAGACTTCCCTATTTTTCACACATATTGAAAATTTGTATAGATGTCTTCAACTAATTTTCCAATCTCTAGTGAGTCAGATTTCCATGCCAAGACGAGGATAATTCAAATTTTATTGATAATTGATAGACATAAAGGTTATGAAGCAAAAAAATTTAGGAAAAGGTTATTGACTTCCAAGTGTGAGTAAAAGTATATGTTTATAACATTATTAATGTAATTTAATTACCCTAATCATGACTGTGGTAAAAAACTTGAAATGCAAACTAAATGCGCTTTGGATGACATATATTTCATGTTTTAATTTAATTAATCATCTAACAAAAAATTCTTGTTTCGTTATAATTGATCGTTAACTTTATCTGTTAAAATTTATAAATTAATATGATAAATTAATAAACTCCTCTAAGTAATAAATTTGTCCGGTCCGACTTAGGCAGTTGAAAAAAATTCTGAAAATCGATAAAATAATAAGATAATAATTTTTTCGGGAAATCCGTTTACAATATAGGTCCCAATGAAAATCATAAATTAATAATTGTTAGAAATTGAAAAAATAATTATTACAACTTAATGAAAATATGACTATAACAACGAGAGAGTAATATAAATATTATTATAATATGAAATATTTATGGTAATAATAATAAACTTAATACTCAAGTAATTAATATAACTAATATAAAATATTTTTATATTCTGTACTGACTTTTCCTTATTATTTCTTGTATTTACTATCTTCCGATATCTTATGAATGATTATACATCTTTCGGATCAATCTCAATAAATTTAAGTCATTAAATGTACGTAATACACATGTTAAAACTCTTTAAATTAATAAATTATTAGTACTCGATAAATTAATAACTCTCTAAATTTTGTCGGTCATGACACTATTAATTTATAGAGTTTTTCTTTGTATCTTTCAATTGGGTTAAATAAAGTACTATATTTTATCTCCTACTATTGTTGTTTTCATTGGTTAATATTTTCTCCCACCTTAAAAATGATAAAATTAATTATGATATTAAAAAAGTATTTTTGAGTTAGATAATCAATTAAATTAAGACGGATGAAATATTGAGGTATCTCACACTTGGAAGTAAATATAAAGAATAATAGAAAAAAGCTTCTTTATGCAAAGATATGCCAATGAATCGACGCATCAATTTCATTATGATCGTATCAATCATTCCATTTATATATCTTTCACTTCCCCCCTTCCATCTCTATACAGAAACCACTATAAACAATTTTCTCATCTATTCTTTCCTCTTAACAAATAGTACAACCATTTTAAAATGGCTACTCAAAAAATCATCATATTTCTTTTTTTTTTGCCTTTTCTATATGAGGCCACAATAAACTCTACTAACCAATCTGAATTTTTCTCTTTGATGAATAAGTATCTTTTGGGTGATGCCATGAATACTTGGGACTTGAATGGTGGCAAGAATTATTGTAACTTCATTGGAGTTGAGTGTGATAATAAAGGAAATGTTTTCAAGATTGATATATCAGGGTGGTCACTTTCTGGACCATTTCCTGAACAAATATGTGCATATTTGCCTGAGTTGAAGATATTAAGAGTTGGACACAACGATTTTCATGGAAACTTTCCTATGAATATCACTAGAGAGTGTTTTAAGTTACAGGAACTGAATATGAGCTCTTCTCACTTCTTCGGGGCGTTACCGGACTTTTCGGGTTTGAAATCATTGAGGATTCTTGATCTTTCATCAAATAAGTTTACTGGGAATTTTCCATTTTCAGTAACAAACATTTCCAGTCTGGAAATTCTGAATTTCAATGAAAATGATGGTTTTGATGAGTGGGAGTTGCCAGATAGTTTTACCAAGTTGACAAAGCTTAGGACACTGTATTTGATGACTTGCATGTTGAATGGCTCAATTCCAGCATGGTTAGGGAACATGACTTCTTTGGTTGATCTTGAACTTACTGGTAATTATCTTGTTGGTAAACTTCCACCTGAATTGGGAAAACTCAAGAATCTGAGGCAGTTGGAGCTTTACTATAATCAACTTGAGGGTGAAATACCTGAGGAGCTTGGGAATCTGAAGAATTTAGTTGATTTGGACATGTCTGTGAACAAGTTTATAGGGAAAATCCCGGAATCCATTTGTAGACTTCCGAATCTTCGAGTATTGCAGCTATACAACAATAGTCTTACAGGAGAAATCCCACCTGTGATTGCTAATTCAACGACGTTAAAACTATTGTCTCTGTATAGCAATTTCTTGACTGGTGAAATCCCACAAGACCTTGGAAGGTTTGGACCATTGGAAGGCCTGGATTTATCTGAAAATCAGTTGACTGGAAAATTACCAGCAGGACTCTGTGATGGAGGTAAGCTTAAGTATCTTCTTGTTCTTTCTAACAAGTTTCATGGAGAATTGCCTGAAAGTTATGCAAAATGTCAAGCTCTGATACGTTTTCGGGTTAGTTCAAACATGTTGGAGGGTAAAATCCCAGAAGGGCTGTTTGCTCTTCGCCATGTTTCCATCATTGATGTGGGCTATAATCGTTTCACGGGTTCCATACCGAAATCAATTGGAAATGCTAAGAACTTGTCAGAGTTGTTCATGCAAAACAATAAAATTTCAGGTGAGTTGCCTGTTGAAATCTCTAAAGCTATCAATCTTGTAAAGGTTGATTTAAGCAACAATTTGCTTTCTGGTCCAATTCCTAAGGAAATTGGAAAACTGAAAAAACTCAATGTTTTAGCTTTGGAATATAACAACTTTACTTCCTCAATTCCTGATTCTCTATCTTCTTTGAGATTGATCAATGTCCTTGACCTTTCAAGTAATCAGTTCACTGGAAATATCCCTGTTAGTTTGGGTGAATTATTACCAAATTCCATGAATTTTTCAAACAATCTCCTTTCTGGTCCTATTCCTGTTGAATTCCTCAAGGCAGGATTAACAGAAGGATTTTCAGGAAACAAAGGACTTTGTTTGCCTACTTCTCCTAATTCATCACACAAAACTTTCCCCCCTTGTTCCCCAACGATCAACAAGAAGAAAACAAACTTGATATGGGTGATTGTGATGTCGATTGGGATCGTGTTTTTGGGTAGTATCTTGTTCCTGAAACGATGGTTCAATAGAGAAAAGGCGGTGGTTGAGCATGATGATACCTTGTCTTCATCATTCTTCTCATATGATGTCAAAAGTTTCCATAGAATAACATTTGATCAGAAGGAAATATTTGGTGCCATGGTTGATAAAAACGTAGTTGGTTGTGGAGGATCAGGGACAGTGTACCGAATGGAGCTGAGAAACGGGGAAGAAGTTGCTGTGAAAAAGTTGTGGAGTAGGAAATCAAAAGATCCTGCTTCTTCAGATGATCAACTGAATATGGACAAGGAGTTAAAAACTGAGGTTGAGACTCTTGGAAGCATTAGGCATAAGAATATTGTGAAGTTATACTGTTATTTCTCGGGCGAAGAATTCAGCTTGCTGGTTTATGAGTTCATGCCTAATGGAAATCTATGGGATGTTCTGCATAGAGGAAAACTGGTTCTTGATTGGACAACGCGTTATCAAATCGCGCTTGGAGTTGCTCAGGGCTTGGCTTACCTCCACCACGATCTAACACCACCAATCATTCATAGGGATATCAAATCCACCAACATCCTCCTTGATGTTGATTATCAACCCAAAGTTGCAGATTTTGGCATCGCAAAGGTCTTGCAGGCGAGAACAGGGAAGGATTCAACCACTACTGTTGTTGCAGGAACTTATGGTTACTTAGCCCCAGGTAGTAAAATAAGTTTTGACTATCTATAATCTATATGCTAAGTCATGTTTTATCAATTTCTTATTTAGTTAATGTTAAACTGCAGAGTATGCATATTCATCCAAGGCGACTACAATGTGTGACGTTTACAGTTTTGGTGTTGTACTAATGGAACTGTTAACTGGGAAGAAACCTGTGGAACCCGAGTTCGGAGAAAACAAGAACATTATATCTTGGGTTTCAACCAAAATTGGAAGCAAAGAAGGTGCAATGGAAGTCTTGGACAAAAGAGTCTCAGAATCATTCAAGGAAGAGATGATCAAAGTCCTCAAAATCGCCATTCGTTGCACGTTAGGGACGCCAACACTCCGTCCTACAATGAGCGAGGTTGTGCAGTTGCTTATTGAAGCTGATCAATGCAGATTTGAATCTTACAAGTCCTTTAATAAAACCAAAAATGCCTCAAATAATGTCACAAATCCAAAATAGTCATATGAATTTTAATAATTTTCTGAATAAAGATATGAAGGGATATGTAATGAAGTGCATTGTAACCAACAAACAGCACTGACTTCTAGAATATTTAGAAAACTGCTTGCAAGAATTATTTTACTGTCTTTTGTGCCTATGTACTGTAGCGATACTAAATCAGATTCTGTCTTAGTACTACTTGCTGACTTTTTCTTTATTTATCATGGCTTAATGTTATCTTGTAATTATTATAAGGAGACAATTGGTTAATCAACACGTTCCAAACTTTTATATAGGTACCTCAAAAGTTAAATAAAAAAGCTTATTATCTATTTTCTCCTCTCCTGTCCGAAATAGAGATGATTTTTAACTTGGTTTTACAAATTGTTTCCTATCTTATAGTTTAGTCCTTCAATATATACCTGGTTGTAGTTTAATTAATCTAGAATTGAATAAATATTAACGTTACCGTGCAAAATGTTGCATTAGTTGTTCCAATAATTGCATTCTTTTTTCTTTTTATTTTCGAGAAAAATTATTGTGACACTTATCTAATGTCGTGGTGTTGAGTTTTTGCTTGAGCTTATCTCGTATAGATGTCGAATGTGACATTTTATTACCTATGGACTAAGGGAATTGAATCATTTGATGTGCTTTCTATCAACGCATAGCATATATGCATATTGCAAATCATGGACCCATAAAAAGAAAATAATTCAATAACTTTTGAACAATGATTATTCTTTTTCTTTATGTTATGCCAAGTCGTCGGTAAGGGTGTAAGGTGCTGATTCGAATGGGCTTTTGTTTTTCAATTTCTTAGTGAAAGTTAGGTTCTTGATTCGGAATTTAAAAACCATAATGGAGGGTCCATCTACTTCAGCACTAATCTATAGAGGTGAACCAAAATGGTTGATTGGCATATCTTGTCTCCATTTAAGCTAGAGAATCACTAGGTTGAAGAAACATTTGGCTTGCTTTTATATTGCATCTTATGCTTTTGTCAACTTGGACGTTGTCTTTTTTACTAACATAGACATAGAAGTGTAATAACAATCAAGCAATATATATAAGGCAAATTCAGAAAAGAAAGAAAACCTACAAAACCAAAGACAGGAACTTACCTATCTAGTTCGTCAGGAGTTCGACTCTCCCTTCAGTCCCTTGGGTAGTATTGTGACAGTGTGAGGCCTATTTAATACGGAGTACATTACTAGTGAAATGTTAAAGTGCATTGTATGTAACAAAAATTCAATAAAATTATATTCTTGATTATTTTAATTGTTCTTAATAAATATGTATTCATTGATTTGACATAATCCAAAGTGATAGACTATTAATAATTCCATTTCTCATTTACGGGCAAATAATTATTGGTAATGTGAAGCAAATGTACGGGGGCTTACCTGCAACTAACAACAAGTCGGTAATGTGACGTTATACTGACCGTAAATTTCCAATCATGTTCATTTCATTGGTTAGATAAACTTTGACGGGCTTATCACATGTTTTATATTAAAAAAATACTTTGTAATACATTTTTATCCTTTTCAAAATCGACATCAACCCGTCACCAATATTCAAATAAGTAAAGTGAAATGGAGACTGATTTATGAAGACAGTATATTGATAATATACCATTTTAGAAATACTATATAAATTATTTATTTTAAATTACTGTCATGAAATTCTAGATCCATTTACAAAAATAGTGGGTGGTTGGTGATTGTAGTATATTGATAACATATTATTTTAAAAATAATATATTTTCTAATTACTGTCACGAAACTCTATTAGTAAGGTTTACCCCGTTAATTTTGTTTTTCTTTTAATTTCAAGTACTGAATACTTCACACTACCACGACGAAAGAGTTACTTATTCAATGTCGTAATCCCATAATCCTTAGCAAACTATAAAGGTGACTTAGTAGAATACGAGTAAGATTTGACTTTTCTGCACCAGTTTTTCCTTGCCTCTCTTTCATCAACACGTGATATACACATGGATTAAAATTTCTAAAAGTTTTCTACGATACATCTGAAAAATGTCTATTTTTGAATTTACAGAAACTAAACATTATACTTTGATTTCAAAGAAACTATGTTAATTTCCAACTTTTCTTAGATGATATTGTGCCTTACTATGAGGTAAATATTGTAGATATTGTTATGTAATTGGTTACATTCAAATTTGGTTTTTTGAGTGTATATCTTCTATTAATTAGAAGTCTCAATATATTATGACTCGAAATTTTTTCGACGTGTGAGATAATTACAATTTTCAGTTAACCTCTGTTTCGATTAATTTTTAGATATTTTTCACATAATACTTATTATGAAAATATTTTAGTTAAAAGTCCAAATTTTCAATTATTTAAATCATGTTAAATTACATAACATTAATTTTAAAATGTTTGCTTTTATTTCTAGTTTAGTTAATGAGGTTGAATATTTAAATTTGTTACAATTTCTAGGATTATACAAATATTTTTTAATATATATAACTTGGTTTGAGTTTTCAGGATTTCACAGTGTTTCTTAAGTGTTCCCGAACGTTTCTTATTTTTATCATTTTGAAACTATGTCCGAAAATGAAACTTTAAACCATGGTACACATTCAACAGGATTTTGAGACGAAGGATAAAACTTGGATCTAAGTCTGATATTTTTCAGACATAGCTTTCACCGAGTCATATAAATGTGCTTAAGGATTTTCATAAGCATGACGGTTAAGGATGATATTTTAGTTATTACACGTGTTGAAATGCCTTGAATATAAGTTGAGCAAAGTTCCACATCTAAATTTTAGGAGTTTAGTTTCAATAGTTGATCCTATAAAAGGACCTTACCTTTCTTAGTTTTACTTGCACCAAATAGTTAGTGGGTTTTGCTATATTAGTGTTACCTCAACTATTTCGGTTATAATTTGTATTCCTCCATACATTTATAGTAAATTTTTGTGAAACTACCCGTGGATTAGTCCAAACAAATGTTTGTTTGGGATACCACGTAAAAATGTTGGTGTTATTTCTTTTCAAGTCTTTTACTTAATTCCTAGTCTCGATCGTCTTCGTTATAAAAAATACGTGTTCGTTATAACAAAATGGTATTGGAGCGGGTTATTAGACGAAGAGATGGGTGATAAAAATTTAAAGGTTGAGAAGTTCACGGGGAGGAATAGCTTCAGCTTGTAGCAAATCAAGGTTAGGGAATTGCTTAAACGAGAATTGCGTTGTACGCCTCTGTTGAAGTCATCGCCTAATCCTAAACCTAAAAATATGGAATCTCTCAAGGAGAAGGCACATTCAACGTTCTTATTATCCTTTGGAGGATGACATCATTCTGAAGGTTTACGAGACAAGACACATTGCCGGATTATGGTATAAGCTAGAGAGTCTCACATGACCAAGAGCTTAACGAACAAGTTGCTTTTGACGACTTCATTTTAACATTCGAATACGGGGAAGAGTACATGCTTTGAAAGATCATCTAGATCGATTAAATTCAATATTATTAGATTTACATAATAGTGATAAATGTAACGACCGCCTAGATCGGCCATACGAGGTTAGGTTCGCGGCAACATGAACATCGAGTTTACCATAAACTGGACCAAAGAATGAGCAGAAAAATACAAACGTGACTATGCGGATAGTCTAAGACAACAATAATTATTACACTTCAAAATTCCATCAATCATATACAACACATTTTCTTAATACGTGCTTTGACATAAAATAAGGTACACACTGACGACCGTTGAGGATATCCTAGCCACCCAAATCTCGAATCATAATTTACTAGACTCATCGCCCTAATTGATGTTGCAATCCAACAACAATGGGGGTCCCAGAAATAGAAGGGGTGAGCTTGTGAAAGCTCATAGAATATCATATAACAAGTCATATTCAACCACACATATATAAACATATGTGTCGCATAGTCATGATAATTACTTTCATTACATTTTATCATAATTGATAAATATCATTGAAATCGGCCTCTTATGATCCTCATAGTTTAATATCTTGACCAATTTAATATAATCAACTTATAAAATATTTCAGAACATCAGAATAGCTCAATACATCATATAAGCAACAATAACTCTATTCGACAAACAACTCTCCGCTACCTCATGCAGTGAGACGGGGAATACGCTTTCTGACTTTGCAAAACAATGCCTTAGCGGCCGCGCGTAACCACGATCCACGCGTCATCCGCAGTACACATATCTCCCAGCCTTTTACACATATATATATATATATATATATATATATATATATATCTAATCCTCCCAACACCCCCCTCAATATACATATCACAAACCTCTCAGAAACATCTATTACCATGATATCATGCAGCACTTTGAACCTCCCGGTCGAGGCTACCCCCTCAATGTATATATATCATTTCACCCAAATCAACCTACCGGAATAGAGTTCACACATAATCATATGACCGTTGATTCCATTGAATACCGGACTATAGGGCCGTTGATTCTAACAAATACCGGACACACAGGCCGTTGATTTGCGAATACCGGTGATCCTATGGGACCGTTGATTCGAGAATACCGGACATATCACATCATAAGTCACAACACAAATCATATCCCTTTCATAATATGGTCATATCATAACATCACGCTAATACATAACCATTTCAATATCACTAAATATCATCAATACCTCGATAATTTCTCAATACATATATCTCATCATTTATTATCTTCGTGTCCCCATTCTTTTCATATATTACTATCAATCATGACTTCAAAGTAAAATCGACCCATTAACATATTCTTGATACATATGTTATTATTTCAACCTATTACCATCATGTAATTGATCAAGTTGTCATCTCTATCAAAATATATCACTATCATTACTTTCTGACCACTTAAGATTATACGATACACATATGGACAATATCTAATTTATATAACCCATCTTATGATGATGTTAATATCACCTTATTATTAACTCCTCATATCATCATATCAACTTTCATAATCTTACCACATTCTATTATCATGTTATCTTGACATAACCTCATAAATCTCAACATCCTATATTCACATCAATATCACAATAATTCATTTTCAGTATTTTCATCTCGTCACTCTATTATTTATCCGTCAAATGATTTATTCATTTTCTATTCATTACATTCATAAATACATATAATCTCATCAAGCAGGTTATTGTATAACATTAACTCTTTACACATGTATAGTTATGTCGTAATATCTGAATCATAATATTCTAATATTTCGTATATTGATATTGACCTAGTTTCTCATTACAACCAATTAGTTTAATCAACTCGTTCTCATACTTATACACCTTGTACCATTATGTCACACTAATATAGTAAGATCACATTTTACTAAATTTCATCTCAATAATTAACTTTCTATATATATATCTCTTATTAATTATGCATTATCAACATACTCATAATATTTTTTATAGTTATTCATACAAACTCTCAAAATATACAATACTGTGTATTCGTAATGTATGAAAGATTATAAAAGCTTTGTGATAGAATCTTCGCTACAGTTAAGCCAAATATAAATGACTTACTCTTGTTTTATTCGATATCACACTTTTACTTCTTGAAACTTGAAAGCAACTTTAGGTTTATGATTTAAGAAGAGAATAACCACAAAAGGAAATAAAAAAATTTGTAGGAAGAGGGGAGAAAGATTTCGGCCAAAATGAAGGAGAAAGGATGAGAAATTTGTATATAAATGAGGTTTCTTAACCTTGAAGTAAAGTAAAGCAAGCACGAGGTGGCACTAAGCAAGTAGGAGGTGTCAAGCACGAGGTGTCGTGTCGTTTCTTAGCTAGGAGGGAAAATATTAGTAGTATTTAGCTATACACTTGTCTAGTTCAAGTTTTTTTTTAGTAGAGCAATACTCAATTTTGACTTAAATCATAAAAATTCAGGTTATTTCATTAAAATTGATGATGAAGACTTTGGATTGATATTATTAGCCCGATTACCTCCATCTTATGAGAATTTTAGAGAATCAATATTAAATAAAAATGATTCTTTATCTTTAGAGGAGGTTAGGTCGAGTCTCCACAGTAGAGAAACTACACATACTTGTAGTGGTCTGAGTTGGATAATGGGTTGTTGGCCTTATGATCAATAACAATGGGGTCATGGTAAGCTAAGAAGAAGAAGTTCTCCAAGAAACCATTGAGATCCCAGAGGCAGGGAGATACATATAACTCACTGTAAGAAAAGAGCTCAACTGGGAAGAGTGAGTGTCCAAAGAAAGAGGCAGGGCAATTTAGTAATGCATCGGGGATCGTCGCTGCTTGCCGATGATAGTTCAATGTCCAAGAAACCGTGCATTGGATTCCGATGGACAACACACCTTGCGTGCAGCGATGTGGGTTATGGGTCCGGGGCTTCATGCTCGTATATGTCGAGGAGAATGGTTCTTAGCATGAGCTAAGTGGACGATGGGAATATTTCCATGGCCAATATTGCTATTTGTAAGGTGGTTGGGATATTTTCGATCAGCTTAGGACTTATGATGGGAAGTTTTGGACTTTGAATGATGTGAGGCATGTTCATATATAATGAAGAATCTTATATCTCTTAGTCTTCTGAACCAAGAAGGGTTTGTTTAAAGGCGAATGTGAGTCTTGCATGTGCAATTTAGAAGTGAGTCTAAAGGTGTTAAGCGAGGTACTTTGTATTTTTTTTATGAGTCTTATGCTTAGATATTACGCTACGATTCTTCCTTGAGGTTGACAAAGAAAACATGACCAAGTTGTGGCATCTGAGGCTTGGATATAGGTGAAGGGGATGATAATTCTAGCCAAGGATAATCTTCTAAGGTGGGCATGAGATTAAGGATCTCGGGATTTTATGAGCTTGTATTTGGGAAGGCTACGTCGAGGCCGAGTTTCCTAAAGAAACTCATGGGACTGATAATAAGTTGATTACATCACTATGATTGTTGGACTTCAAATGTTGATGCTTTGGGGATCCTGGGACACTTTCTATCTTTGATTGATGATTGCCAAGGATGACTTAGGTGTTCATAATTAGACGAGAGGGTGATGCTTTCAGCTTGATTCAAACGATGGAAAGATTTTGATGGAAAATCGGATAAGGAAAGAAGATCAAGAGAACGAGCGGATGGTTTGACATTACGCTCGTGAGTTTGATGAGTTATGCAAGAATGAGGTACTGAGACATCATATAGTGAGACATACGCTGACGAATGGTGATGCGGAGCATTATGGATAGGACACCTTTGGAGAGAGGCCAGGTGTACTTTCTACAATGTTGAACTAGAAAGAAAGTTTTGGGCTAAAGGGCGGGTTAGTGCGACATGTTATCTGATTAATCAGGGGTCTCGCATTTTCTGATTGAAAACATCTTTAGATATGGTGGGAAATGCCTTGAATTCGTGGGTAAGTCCATCCCCAAACTTTTGGGTTGAGTTTGATAGTTGGTCCTATAAAAGGACCTTAGCTTTCTTAGTTTTCCTTGCACCAAATAGTTAGTAGCTTTTGCTATATTAGTATTAACTCATATATTATAGGCGCTTGTTTATTAACTTCGTTATTAAAGACAAATATATTTATCGTATGTTTATTTGGTTAATTTAATTTTCCCGTCAACGTAAGTTTTAGTATCAATTGCCCTCTCGAACTTTGTATTGGTGAATTGGTTGTTAAAATTATTTTACATAATAAAAAAGAACTTCCAATTAATTAATTACATTTTTTCGATGAAACTTTGGCCCAGAGATTCTTAAATGGGTTAGATGAAGCTAGCCGGGCTTGTGGCAAGTTTTATCATAAAGTATTATGTTTTCTTAATATCGTCATCAAACTTTATTCACCAATATCTAAATAAATAAAATGGGACAATGGTGACAAGTTTGCTTCGACAATAGTGTCATAACTGAAGTATTACTCCATACATTTTCTAATTAAAGTATGACTCTGATTAATGAAGAATTGTGATTGGGTAGTGGCGATGGTGTATTGTAATATATTATTTAAAATGATACATAAATTGTAGAATAATAATTGTGGGTTCATCGGTGTGATGAGGAATCTTGTAGTTATAGAGTGAATTCAATACGAATTGTCGAAATGGTCCCAAATAATGGGTGCACTTTGTTGCATAGTTTGGTCCCCGATAGTGGCTTAGCGTTACTATTTGGTCCTAAAGTGATGGACACTTTGGGTGGAGAATGGTACTGCTCGTACTGACATGAATTAATTATAAGCAGGTTAAGCATTAAGTTTAACCTCATTTTTGGGCCAAATCATATTTTTTGATACTTTTAGTCCAATCAATACTTGTTTTCCTCCATTTCACTTTAACCTCATGACTAAAGCATATGTTTTCCTCCATAAACCAATATCACTTGTTTTTCCTCCACACCTAATATATATCTTTATAAATATTTCCTCTTATCACTAAGTTTGCTATCAATTTCACCCTTTTCTCCTCTAATTTTGCTATCAATTTCACCCCTTTCTCCTCTTTTTAGATCTATTTTACTCAACTAGAATGTCATCAAGTGAGAGTATTAATATGGGTGAAGAAGTGATGAGATGCCATTGTGGGTCAATTTGTCCTCCAATTACGTCTTGGAAGCATGCTGGGCAAAGATTTGTTAAGTGCTCAAGAGGTAGTGGATTTTGACAATGGAAAGATCCTATAGTTCCTACAAGAGATAGGAAAATAATCTTGGGACTCCTCAAGAAATGCAACAAGATGGAAGATGAAATTGCAAGATTGAGAAGATTAGTGAAGATTCTTGTTGTAATATTAGGTGTATGTTTTTTAGTTGGATTTGTTAACCTAGTATGAATTTTTTTTTTGTTATCTTCACTTTGTGTCAATGTTCACTATTTTAGTATTTTCTAATGGAATAAATTTTTATTCCCAAATCATGGCTAATAATAACAATACTAATAACAACAAAATGATGATTCCATAAGCATATGTTTTCAATATTTCAAAAAGTCATTATCTAATATTGATAAAAGTATTCTTAAGCATTACCAAAAACTGGAATCAACAAAAAACTTGGGCATTAGTTCATTGTTGGCTAATATCTTTCATCGTAGCAAATTTCTGCCCTGCAGCAAAGAAGATTGGTGATGGCCTTGGCTTGGTGTTTGTTGGGGGTTTGAAAGCTGCTTGATTTGGTATGAAATTGCCAATCATTTATGGTGGAGCTCTAATTGTAAATCCAGTAGTTACAAATGGTTTAGACATTCCTGGAGGCCTCTAAAAGATATTGAATCTTGGATGAACACTATGTTGAACTATTAGATAAACTTCATATTGACTTTCTTCCAAATTAGGATGATCTTCCATTGATTCTTGACTTAGATTAGTTGGATGCATTGGCACAAATTGTCTCCCCTGGTTACCTTCATTCTTGTTCTTCTATATGAAAAAAATAAATAAAGTTATCATAGATTGTATATGAAAGAACAAATAAAAAACTTAGAGAATGAATTGAACTTTGCATGCCCTGTTGTTATGCCCATGCTCCTTACGGATCACACACATATATTTCCTCACTTTGCATTTCATATTTTTCCCACCCTATTGGGTTTATCCTCCTCAATTTCTTGTTCTACCAACCTTCTTTTGTATCATTGGCGGAGGTAGTGGTCCTTGTCTTCCTGTTTGATGCCATAATTCAGGCGCTGCCATGGGTTGAATAGCAGGAGCATAGACTTTCTTGTAAGTCCCAACAGCATAACACTCATCAACAAAGTCCTCTACATAATCTCCATTCAACTTTATTACAGCACATGCATGTTTGCATGGGATATCTGTTAGTTTCCATTTTCTACAACTGCATTGCCTCTTTTCCAAATCAACATCACATAGGTTGGCTGTTACCATTGAGTAAACCTAGAAATGTGTCCTATCACACTTCATAGACATGCAAGAAGATGCATCTTTCACATTACTTAACAATTTAGCTCTTGGTTTAGGACACAACTTCCCCTCCCACTTCTCTGCCTTATCCCTATTCAACTGCATCCTAACCAAAATTATTTCCTTAACCATAGACATCAAAGTCAGAATTGACTTATCTTTGGCATCAATAATGAAAGAATTAAAGACTTCATACATGTTGTTAAGGAGAACATCACACTTACAAGAAACATTAAAATAGGCTCTACTCCATTGTGCAACATCCTGGTCTTGAAATCACTCAAAAGCACTTGCATCCAATTTTTTCATTTTCTCATTACTTCCTTAAATACTGAGTTGTTGTTGACGTTGCAGCTTCCCATAATAAATCTTTAAATGTTTGTGCCTTACCCCACTCTTTTAAATTTCTCATGCATGTGCCTAACACAAAATCTATGAGCCACATTTGGTAAATTGAATGCCTCAGTCAGGATTTTCTGCTTATTTGACATGAAAGTCCATTCATACTGATCATGTGCACCCTCATTGTTATTTCTTAAGTCCTCATATAAGTGTGAAAAAAGTCATTCCCATCTTGCTTTATTCTCTACCTCAACATAATCATAAGTAATTAAAAATATATTGTTGTTTGGATCAATTCCAACTACTATATTGTTCTACTTCATCTCCATAGATTGATTTCATTGCAACCACTTTGGCTCTAAATGCTTGCCACCTACTAACATGCTGATCAAGTTTCAATCCTATCTTCTTCCTAAAATTAGATGGTTTATATGTTGGTGAATTTATGAACTTCTTAACACAGTGCTTTGCTAACCAGGAAGTAGTCAAGGTCTTGTTGTCATAGACTGGAATGCAAGTATGGTCCAGTTGCCATTTTCTAATTTGCAGTCCAGTCTCACTACTCAGCTTTCTAGCATATGTGAACCACTTACATCTTTTATCCTTACACACAACTGTAACTCTATTTTTTTCATTTCTGACATACTTCACATTCCTAGCATCTTTTATATTATATGTATATATTGCATCTTTCAATTCTTCTGTGCAACTAAATAACATTCCAATTATAGATTTTGGATTCCTTGAATTAGTTTGTGAGTTATACTTAGGGTAATTGTCTTGTTTGGCATGATATCCATCATCTTCACTAGGCCCTTTATCACTCCTAAACCCTTCATTGTCAACACCTAAACAATCTCTTTCACCATCATCCTCATTAAGTTCTTCATGTACTCTACTAGATAACAAATCAGTATGACTAAATGATGAGCCTCCTTCTTCTGCCCCCTCATCCACATGCATATCAAATAATGCATCATCATCCTTCATATTATAATCTTCATCAACTAATCCCTTAGATTCCTCATCATCATCATCACTAGAACTATCAAATACTTATTCATTATTACTTCTTCTCACTGTGTATACAGTCCCTAAACCTTGATTAATTCCAAGTCCTTTATCAACATCATTATCATCATCATCACCTATATAATCCAGTCTAATCTCCCCATTTGCAACCTCTACCCTCAACATATGATCTAGGTCAGGATGATGGAACATATACTTCTACCTCCTTACCCTTTTTAAAAAATTTCAACAATCCTCTAACATCACTATCTTTACTGAGCACCCTATATCTCTTGTTCCAATCATCCCAAAACTTTTGATAAAATCTGATTTTATCTTTATCACATGAAGGCCTACACTCACTAACAAAATCCTCAAATTCTTCTATACTTATATTTTGGCCATTCACATGATCAATATAGTCAATACTTCCCCTACATATCTTATAAATGGAGTTATCAACAATACACCCCCATGATGCAATTTTATTGTTAGCATGGCATTTTCCATTTCATCATCTGTAAAAAACATAAACTTTAAGTTAGTTTTGTGAACACAAATATTGAATTAGGAAAAAAATAAACCCCAAATTAATTTAAGAAAAAAATCCAAAATTAATTTAGGGTAAACATAAACCCTAACTCGATTTAGGGAAAAATCCCAAAATTAATTTAGGGTAAACATAAACCCTAAATCGATTTAGGAAAAAAAATCCAAATTAATTTAGGGAAAAAGGCATTAAAGTTTTAATCAGTTAAAACAAAACACATTCACATAAAAAGAGATACAAAAATATTATTAAAACTTCGCTTTTGTGTCAAAGTCAAATTAAAAATGATTACTTTATGAATAAAAACCAAACCAAAGCTATTTATTAACTAAAAGGAAAAAGGATACATATTTGGGGATTTGTGTACTAACCATACGCAAGGGTCTCAAGCAATCGAGTATTTCGACGAAGCGCCATTTTTTTTTTTGCTACAGTTTGAAGATGATTTTGCAGGTTTAAAGATATTTATGGTTTGTAAGCAAAATGGTTTGTGTTTATTATGAGTAGGTTTGAAGAATATAACTATGATACTTAACTTTAATTGTGTTGATTTTTGGGCTTAAATCAAATAACCATAACTTAACAGGGTTAATAAATCATTTAAACATCTTTTTCCATCGATTTAATCGCGTGTGTAACACAAACGGTGTGTTTAAACGTTAATAATTAATATTCTTGAATTCTGATGGGGACCATTCAGCATAAAAAGTTTCAATTCTGAGGACGAATAATGCGTTGCATTATCGAGGGGACAAGCGCATATTGCCCACTATCACAGGACCATTTCGGCAATTCCCTCCACAGTTCGAGTAGTATACACTTAGTAAACAACTAGTGCAATGTTCATCTGAAGCTAACTAACTGAGGAGATGTCACACTTAATGCAACATCCTTATCATAATATATGTAGTTACTTTGGACTCAAGAGTCATAACATCCCTCCATCAATCTCTGCTTGGTTTGCGATTGCGAGCGATAGGGTGGCAATGCTTCTTGAACTTTGGACTGAAAGGACTTGGCCAAGCACATGCACCCAAACTACGTAGAAGTAGGGACATGAACAGCCCCAAAACACGTAAGGCAACCTTCATGGACAAAATAATGTCAAATACTTATGTGTTTGGTTTGAGAATGCATCACCGGATTGTAGGACAAATATGTTGTGGCAATATTATCACAGTATGCAATAGGAGTAGTGGGCATCATAATTTGTAAATCACATAACAAGTGAATCAAGTGAGTTAAGACAACAGTAGGAAGCTACGTGCATGTGCTACGCTTTTAGGTGCTCGGGAGCCAACTGTGACCTAACTGTGTAGAAGACCAAGTGATTAAGTTCTCCCCAAAAAAGTTACAAAACCTAGAAATGGAATGCCTCGAAATGAGGCAACCTGCCCAATCCAAATATGTAAACACACGTAGATTCATAGAAGTTGAGGCACGCAAGACAACACCATGAGACTTAGTACTAGAAAGATAGCGAAGAATACGTTTAGCAGCAGTCATATGAGCAGAAGTGGGAGCATGCATAAACTGAGAGACTTTATTAACAACATAGGTGATGTCAGGACGAGTAATACAAAGATATTGAAGAGCACCAACGAGTTGTCGATACTCTAAGGGATTCTCAATAGGCGTACCAGTGGGAGGTTGCGAGTCAGTCCGAGGAGAGATAGGTGTAGGAACCGAGTTACATTGAAGGAAGCCATATTCTCACTGCTTTGGGACCACCATCATACTTTCTCGGTATCCAGATACATCGCTCCTCTGATTCTGTTTTTCTCTCATACCAAAAATACATTCGTGATCTACTTCAGAAAAGGTGGATTCAAGTCGAGACATAACTTGAGAGAGCAGGGAAGGGGAGGAGCACTGATAATTATGTCATCAATGTAAACCAGAAGATAAACGAGGGAATCACCAAAGTGAAACGTGTAAAGACTTGTATCGGCTTTGCTCTGGATAAAGCCTTTACTAAGGAGAAATGAAGAGAAAGTTTGGAACCACGCACGAGGAGCTTGTTTGAGACCATAGAAGGATTTGTGCAGGTGACAAATGTGCGTAGGGTGATCAAGATGAATAAAACCAGGAGGCTGCCGGATGAATACTGTTTCGGTAAGGGTCCCATTAAGAAATGCATTTTTGATATCTAATTGTCGAATGAGCCAATTGTTGGAAATGACATGGCTAAGAATAAGGCGAATGGTAGTAGGTTTAATAACAGGTAAGATGGTTTGGTCATAGTCGACACCAGGAAGCTGTTTAAAACCTTGAGTCACTAGACGAGCTTTGTACCGTTCTATGGTGCCATCGGCATGTAATTTTACTTTGAATATCCATTTGCATCCAATAATATTTTGAGAGGGATGAGGTAGGACGAGAGACCATTTCTAATTGTGTTGTAAAGCATTATATTCGTCAACCATGGCTTGACACTAATGAGGGTGTTTAAGAGTTTCAGAATAGCAAATGGGTACATAGTGAGGGGAAGAAGAGTCGTCAACAGTAGAGGTAGCTAATGAGATAATTTTTCGAGGTTTAAGTACACCGGCTTTGCTCCATGTAACCATGGGGTGGGCATTAGTAGAGAGGGTAGGAGTGGATATGTATGAACTGGGCAAGGGGACTTGTCAAATTGAATCCAGGGGAGACCCAATCGACATGGGGACCCTGGCAGAGGAGGCTGGTGGTGTAATGTGTGGCTCGAATGAAGGGGGTATGTGATGTGAGGAATTATTCATGGTGGAGGTGACATGTGGTGTATGTGACTAGGTAGGAATAAGAATAGATGGGGCATGCTTGCTTGGTGGTGAAGGGTCCAATGGTTGCATGGTTAGAGAGGGGGTTTATGAGCATTAAAATCGAAGTTGCTGGGAAACAGATAGGAAGAAGTGGAAGACAAGTATTTATAGAATTCAACATAAAGATAAATCAACTCGGAAAACACACATGCCGGGAAACATAAACACTTTGATTTTTCAGGTTTAAGCACCAAAACACAGCGATAAAAGAGAATGAATAGAGGCCAAATGCCAAAATCCGGTCCCTCGCAGTTTATTATTCAAATTTCATCACAGTCCATTCTCTTCCTAAAGTATTTGGGTGTTTATGCTACTAAATATTACCACACATACATGACCAGAAATATATCTACTGTTTCGATCCCTGCATATTCTTAGCGCTCTTGCTGATCCATAAAGGGTTCGGGGTGCTTTAATTACGAATCTCAAAGGATCATTGTTTCTCGACATATAACATTTGATGAATCAATATTTCCTTATCCTTCTTCTCAATCGGTGTTTAAACAACTAACTTCTCCTATTTTTCCTACCAATTACAAATTTAAATGTCCATCTCTTCGCTTTGTAACATCAAAACTTCCCAACGTCAATATGCTTTCGTATACTTCCTCTTGTCTTATTACATTCCATAAGCATTCTTCCACATCATCTATTCAACTTTCTACATGTACTGTCCCATCCCCCATTCCATTCCGCACTCAAACTCCAACTCATATCAATGCCTCTCCACCATTGGTTTTACTACCCATCTCCTAAATCGCACCCACCGTGTCCCTCAACCCCCACTTCCCGACAATTCCTTTCCTCATACTCACCATATGATTACTAGATCAAAAGATGGCATCCGCAAGCTACATGTCCTTCCTCACTTCTGGCGCCCCAGGCCACCCATTCTCCTACAGTCCATATTTTTGTGCCCACATATTACATTGAAGCTTGTAAGCATACTCACTGGCTAAAAGCCATGACAGATGAGTACAATGCATTAATACAAAATCACACTTGGACTCTCATTCCTCCTCATTCATCTCATAATCTCATAGGTTGTAAGTGGGTGTTTCGTATTAAATTAAACACATATGGCACTATTGAAAGGTATAAGGCACGTCTTGTCACTCAAGGTTACAAACAACAGCATGGTCTTGACTTTGTCAGACGCCTTCTTGTCGTTAAACTTTCTTGCAATCGTGTTGTACTTTCTTCGACAATGGGAAGTCCGACAGCTTGATGTGAAAAATGGTAAACTTTCTGAGGTGGTTCATATGAAACAACACAGGTTTTTCTCATCTTAAGTATCCGTGGCGCGCTATTTGTTACAACGATCTTTATATGGCCTTAAATAAGCTGTGAGAGCTTCGTTTCAACGTGTCTCAATTCTTACTTCGTCTTGGATTTCTTCAGAGCAATTCTGATTCGAGCCTATTCATTTACTCCACTATTGATGATCTTATTTACTTCTTATTGTATGTTAATGATATACTCATTACAGGATCCTCTACCTCAATTATTGACAGATTTGTGAACAAGCTCAATGTTTAATTTGCTCATAATGATTTGGGGACTCTAAATTTCTTTCTTGGAATTGAAGCTACAAGAGACACTACTGGAATTCATTTATGTCAAAGAAATATGTGATTTGGCCTAAATAGAACTTCTTAAAAAGTGCAATCGATCAGCTCCATCGCTCCTGGGCTATTCCACAAAGATCTACGGTTCGTCTCTCTTGGGCCACTCATGGAGTATCGAGTCAGCACGTTTCCATCAGATTATCAATTTGTACTCGAAAGTAGCGCTTGGAGATCTTACAGTGCATGTTCCTACACAACAACTTCAGCCCGATGATTTTGCAAGCACTTGTCTACATCAGTTCCATGTTTCAATATGTGCCTTTACATACCCATTTCGGCAGAGGAGGGTATAAGCGAATAAGTCACTTAGTCAGCTCAAATCGGCTCCAACAATGTCCTACGAAGATGTAAAATAAAGGCTCTCAATAATGTCTATCTTAACAAAGGAACTCTTGTTATATATTGAATGTATATTTAGCTCTATTTAGATTTTATAAATCAAATTTAAATTATTGTTCATTTAGATAAGCACTAACTAATTATAATGTAAATTCCTTTGTATGAATGATTGTCTATAAATACAAAAGTCTCACAATTGGTGAGACCATCTTCTCCAAATTTATTTCACTTTCCACTGCGATGTTCGTGTAATGGAATATTTTACTGTTCACTTTCCATATGAGGCCTTGATGGGTGGTCCTGGACACTACCGGTGGATGTATCCTTTTGAGTTGTGAGTATTAAATAACTATATATTACATGCAATATTTTTTAATGGGTAACATTTGAAATGATTTTGCTTGTAATATGATCTGCTTGGAAGGACAAAAGAATATGGTTCATCAAAAAATACATGTTGAAGGTTCAATATGTAGAGAAATATTTACTAAAGAGTGTGCATCCTTTGTTTAAATGTACCCCGACGTGCAAACCATACCCGGTGATATGATGATGGAGGAAAGAGGTAGATGATGGACGATTGTCATTATATTTTGCAATTGACCTATAACCATATTTGAAAGTAGATATTTGGTGAATGATAAAGAGTGGGAAACTTCTGGCATATATCTTTATGCAATGCAAACAGTGACACCGTACCCAGTGTGAGTCTAACTACAATTTATTTGTTGGTAACTACTTATTTCATTAATCTATAAATACTAATTCGCCGTAATTCAATAATATTCTGCAAGGAGTACCATGATATGATTGAGGGCAGTTATCCTGAAATGACTATAATTAGAAGGTACAACATAAATTAATAAGTTACTAGTAATAACATTTTTAACTACTTGCATTTCATTTACATTTAGATTGGGTTAAATTATTTATAAACGACTTGATGCATGCATTTTGTAGGTTCAACATAATATAGCCGAATAATAGAATGACGTCTCTTTACACTGCACTCTACTTCAACATTTATGGATACTACTTGGCACACAATGGTGTGACAATGTCGATAAATAATAGTAGGTGTTTGTGTGAAAGAGATGCTTGTTATTAGGATAGTGAGCATGGTGGTACTATGGAGTTCTTCAAGAAGTATGGGAGTTGAGATATAACGGTTTGAACGAGACAATTATTTTATTCAAGTGTCATTGGTTCGATACCAAGAGGTGGATGCGGGTGCACCCTAAGGCAGAATCGTGCGGATAAAAGCAAGGGAAAAGGTTCGCAAGGCCGATCCTTTTATCGCACCTCAAAAGAAATTACAACATTACATAAAATTTTATATTGGGATGACAAAAACAACTTGAATCGATAGTATAACAGACATTTGCAAAGGAGTGAATTGGGACAGTATTCAAGAAGATAACAATGTCGAGTTTGTTCAGGAAGAAGAGCAACCCGGTGCGATACCGTTCGGCGACTGCACTAGAGCAAGATAATGATAATATTCTTGTGACACCGGGTTTATATGATGATGATGATGATGACGAAGTCCCACCATTATTTACATTTGAAGATGAGGAAGAAAGCGAGGACGATGAGTATGATGAGAATGACAAAGGTTAGTAGTTTGTTATCTAAATGTAGTAATGTAATCATTAGTGCGTTATCTAATGTACTTTCGTTCAACATTTAATTTCTAAACTGAGTTATTTGACATATGTATTATGCAATTTGAGATATATTGGTAGCAGGGAATTTCATTCTGTTGTAGGGAGTTTCATTCTGTTTCTGCAGTTTTTTTGAAAGAATTCTTTGTGCTGCCTTTCTTTTTGTGATGTTATGTAATTATAACATTTATATAAGAAATTCATCAACAGAAATAGCTTTCTAGAGTCACATGTCTATGACGTTATGAAATTTTCATAAATAACTTTATTTACATTGTGGCATTTCTGTGAAGTTTTTTAATTCCACCTTATAAAATTTAAAGCTATAAAATATAAAATTATAAATAAATTTATCACAAGGTGACATTTATTGTAGCGTCGATGCATTTTTTCATAAATATCTTAATTTATAGTGTGTCAATCATGTGACGTGTTTGAATTCCATCTTATAGAATATAAAGGTATAAAATATAAATAAATTCACCTAGAGTGACATTTCTGTGACGTTATGGCATTTTCATAAATATCTTAATTTACCTTGTGGCATTCATGTGATGTTTCTAAATTATACTCTGCAAACATTTAGAGTGAGCGGGAAATATTTTATACTATGGTGAGTATGTAACATTATCTCATGGCTTGAGTTAAACCATGAGGTGATAAGATCTCTCATCTCCACCTATAAATATAACACAACAAACTCTCTCTCTCTTTTCCTGATTTCTTAAGGTAATTTTCTTTCCATTCTCTCTTATATGTGATTTTTTTTAAATTTAATTTATTGATTTCATGATTGTTTGTTTATGAGTGGGATGACCGTATTGAAAAAAATGAATGTACCGATTTGAGCAGGGTGAGTTCGATTTTTTTGAAACGAGAACCGATGAGGTTGAATAATTTCAAAACCCGAAACTTTTTGCGGGTTAGAGTTTCACCCATGAACCTAATACGCACCCGATCATTTTATATTTAATTTATTATATATTTCAAATAAATATTTAATTATATATTCATAATATATTGGTATTTAGATTTCATTTCAATTTAGATTAGGCCTACACAATTACTTTAATAAAATCATATTTGTATGATTAATTTAAATAAAATGAAATAATAAGTCAATAACATAGTCCATAAAACAATAAATAAATCAATGATATATATTACTCTATTACAGTGGATATCGTCACGAGCGAGGCAACAGCGGCGTATTCCCGTGTTGGTATTGGACTTGATCTTGGAGTGCTTGGAGCTTGATCTGGTCACTTTAAATTTGATGGACTTACTATGACGTTTGCTGACTTGAACTAGATTTTTAGTGTTGATGGTGGGACTTCACCTTCTGCAGTGGGACTTTGTAGCTTGAGAGGCTACTGTCTCTAGTGGGACCTAACGAGATTTGACCTCGATGGGATTTGATTTGACTTCGATCTTGAAGGCATGTAGATGCATGTGGCAATTTGAATGTTGCTTCTTGCTTATTCTTTACGGCCCGTCGTGATGATGATGATCTGAAGGTGAAAGCGTTCAACCTTTCTTGTAATCTTGATCAGCTAATCGGGGCCTTAACGCGTGTTTCTGCTGGAAACTTGACTATAGGAGGCCCAGATGTTCGGATGCATTCTACATGGAACTTGATTAATCAAATATGAGATACATCAGTGTTCATTCTAAATTTTTGAATAGCTATTTAGCTTAATCACGGAATATTTAGGCGTTTCTTGAAATGCAATTGATTCTCATAGATTGAAACTTGGATTTGGGCGGTAATCTGTTTAGAAGCTATTTTGGCTACACGGAGGTCTTTAGAAGCCCACCCGTTATAAGTGTTTCTTTGGCCAGTTTAAAGATTTAACTTAAATAAATTTCAGAGATCGTTCTTTGTATTTTCTCAGGTATTTTCTGAATATTTTATTATGATTTTCCAAATGGAATTTTCAAAAGGGAGGGGGGTATATAAGCCTCCGGGCTTCGAATACTCTCTTTTGATTGATTGGTTCGTTTTCAGGTGGATCATGATCTTAACCGTTGAATTTTGAGGCAAGATCTGAACCGTCAAATTTTTACGAATTACTTTGCTTCCAACAATACAAAAGACAAACCTATTAGTAGTAATAGGAAGATTTCAAATTCTTTTTCTAGGTCAAATACATTTTCATATTGGCCTCGAATCTCACGGAGTCTTCTGCATTTTTGAACTGCATTGGCTTCGAACTTGTTTTAGAAACTATGGAATAAATTAATAAGGTAAGGGATTTTCGAGGCCACAATTTTGAGTGACATTGTTGGGGCTATTTGGGCGGGAACCATGCGAGTTTAAAATTTGGGTTAATTAATGTATAAACCCTATTTAACCCGATTAATTCTAGGTCTTAATTCCCGGGAATCTTATTTCGATTTAGGGTTTAATAGATAACCACAATTGGCCTCGTGGCATTTTCAAGACTCAATTATCAATTAATTTGATTAGTGGAGTCTTAATCGAATTTAATTAGTATTTAAAAAAAAAATTAGATATCTACTGACCCAGTCACGTTTACCATTCCTAGAACTAGGAAAATACTCTCAAACCACTTCGAATATATATTTATGTTCTATTTCCATAAATCTTAAAACCATAATATAGCAAACTATCCTTTACTCCATTGAACATGCTTGGAAATCCGCTTCCTTCTTTACTTGCTCACCCCCGCCATTTACCTGCGTCAAGCGGTTTACCCCACATCTTATTTTCTCCCTGTTTTGCGCATTGCAGGAATCTATTAGGAATTCAACACCGTTATTGCACAATTAAAGCGTCCCTTAAATACCCAATATACGAATCCATGGGATGATAATCGAAACTTGGTAGATAATCTCATGATTACTTCCCTGATGTGAGCTAATCCGACCTCTTGCGGATCCACTAATAAACTCGGGAAGAATTGTTTACAAGACTCCATAATCCTATTCTCTATCTGCCGGTTAGATGTTTCTTATAGATTGAAAACTCTAATTACAAGCCTCACAAATCTCTCAAGACTATTTTCTTATGATTCTAATATTTGAGTACAATGCATAATCAACCAAAAGACCCCTATTTATAGACTACAAGAGATACTAGGTCTAAAACCTAAACCGAATAGGAAAATCGGGCCTAAAAGCCTCAGAACCGCCTCAAATCAGCACACCACGAACCGCGTCGGGAGCAAGGTCGGGACCTTGCAGATCCGAAGATGTACAGACAATTATTGCCCAGAGGTCGGGACTTGGGTGGAAGGACACGAGAGTCACGAACTCCTCGAACTCCTATTGTGGCTAATATAGTGTTTCATTGAACAATCTTCACTTGAAGACAAATTTAGAAATGCATGCGCATTTAGTGCTTGAACCTGCGTAGCATCGAGGTTAAAACTCATTATAGAACTCATTTGAAGTTATTTCAAATTGATGTCCTCTTCACTAATCCAAGAATATCATTAGTAATCCATAACTTGGCTATCGAAGAGACATAGCCAAAACCATTGTCATGTTGGACTTTCTCCACATTCAAATCAGCAACATGTTCTTTCTTCACCTACCAAAACTTCTTCGTCTTCTTCCCAGGTGCCTTGGAAATCCTCCAAGTTTGATTGGTCATCAATGAATCTCTCTTCTCTTTCTTGCTCTTGACTTCCCACTTGATCCATTTATTGACATTCACTGTTTGATCAGAACACCTTCTTAAAGCTAGCATAATATTAAGAGGTTGAGAGACCCTCTTTACCCACATCTTTTTCCTAACTAACCCAGGATGATCGTTATGCTTGCCTTTGGTTACTGACCTCTGAGAAAGAAGCTTGATTTAGGACCACCGGCAACAATAAATTGCTCCGCTGTCACCTTCGAGGACTCACCACCAAATGCAATCCCACCAATGCCTCGACATCAGTAGACTTATTGAAATAAAATTACTGTTAGTTTGGGCACATATCGACCTTCGTAATCTTCATATGGAACCATTTGATAACCTGAAATCGACATCACTACATACCACAAACACGAAGGGCCCTTCCATACACCAAGATGAATCTTCCCCCAAATCTCCCGGCAACATAATTTCTCATTATGCTACAATCACAGTGTTGACATGATATGATGCTCAGAATCTAACACCGAAGAGTGTCGAGCTACTTTCGGTCGTCGAAGAGCACATCTTTTTATGTTTACCACATTGATACTCTCTTAACGATGCCTCTTAATGTGACATTTCTTGCCACAATTCGACATTCAAGCGCATATCCGAATCTGCCGTTGCGGTGTTGCTCCATGGTTATTCTTTCTCAGCACCGTCCACCTGACCAGCGGGCCATTCCCAGCACCTAATTCCTTGATAGAATTTTCTCATCAAAATTGAGGCAACAACGTCCTTAGAGTTCGGAGGTCTTCCCGATAGTATGACTCGCTGACCCCTCGTGGATTCGTAATGATGCCAAATAATTAATATTTTCCATTCATCATCGACAACCAAATCGACGGTTGCGATTGATTTATTATGTTGTTCATATTATTCAAGTGTGTGTTCACAAAAGTACCTTAAACCATCTTTAAATTAAAGAGATTTTTCATCGGAGAGATACGCATTATGAGTAGTGGGTTTCTCGTACAAATCGGCAGCACTTTCATTACCCGCTTTGTTGTGGTCTCTTTGTGGCATTATGAGACATATTATCGGCCGAACTTGTCGGATCCCACATAACTTTTACGTCTAGTTTGTTCCCACTTCTCTTGATCATCTCTTTCGGTTTCTCAAATAGTGGTTCAACGAGTCATTCCTATCTGAGATAGTCTTCGGTTTGCATCTTCCAGGAAATTAGTTCCGTCAAGCGACTTCATCCCTTGCAATACTCATAACTCCTTCTTCTCGATATAATCCCTCACGAATTGCTTCTAGATTATCACAACCTTGCTTTTTATATACCAATTGTTGAATTCAACACCGTTATAGTACAATTAAAAGAAATCCTTAATTACCCAATAATACGAATCCATGAGTGATAAAACTAATGAGATAATCTCGCCAATTGAGAATATGACAAACAAGGGAAGAAAGCAATAAGCAGCAATTGCAGTTCACGAATTGTTACATCCTGTTTCTGATTTGCCTTCTCGAGGGATTTTTCTAAGAGACCACGAAACCAGCTTTAGACGTGTTAAAGCTCCATCTGACGATACCCATAAATCAGATCAACAATTTTTTGATTGCTCTGAACAATCTACCGAAATTTTATTGATCAGAGATTGAGGATAAGTACATCGATTTTCATTTCAGTTTATTGTCGAATCAGAAAAGAATTATACCTTTAGATGCACTTGTTAAAAAGCCAGAAGAGGAAGAAGACGATGACAATAATCATTCACAGATTATTCAATGGCTTAATGTAAAGCAAAAAGCCTCAACTGTGTTTGTTTCTTTTGGTACTGAGTGTTACTTAACTAAGAAAGAATTCCAGGAGATTGCATTAGGCCTGGAAATGAGCAATGTTAATTTCATTTGGGTTGTTAGAACTCCAAATGGAGAGAAAACAAGTGAACTTCTACCTAAAGGGTATCTTGACAGAGTAAAAGAGAGGGGACTAATTTTTGAGAGATGGGCGCCACAGGCGAAAATCTTGAAACATGAGAACATTGGAGGATTCGTAAGCCATTGTGGATGGGGGTCTTTGTTGGAAAGTATGAGTTTAGGTGTACCGATTATTGCAGTGCCTATGCAGTATGATCAACCGATCAATGCTAGGTTGGTGGTGGAGATTGGGGTTGGATTCGAGGTGGTGAAGGGTAATGATAGGAAGTTGAATGGAGCAGAAGTTGCAAGAATCATTAAGGAAGTGGTAGTGGAGGATGCAGGGGAAGGCATAAGAAGGACAGCAAAAGAATTGGCAGGTCCTGGAAAATAAAGGGAGGAAACTTATGTTGCTATTGAAGAGTTGAGAAGAATCTATTTGAAAAATAGGAAGCATTAAGGTTGTGGCAATTTTAATATATGACTCAAGTGTAAATGTTTTCTTTGAGCTCACAATTAGACCCTTTGCAAGACAACTAGTACAAGAATAGATTGAAATTTTATATGTTAGTTTGTTTATGTTTAAATCTTGTAAATGTATAATTGGAACATGTGCATTGGTAGATAAAAATTCATAAATCTTACCGAGATTCTCACTCGACTTAGCCTCGATCAAAGACTTAAGGCAGAAAGCTACATGTTTGATACTCAATATTAGAGGAATTTGGATAACTATCATCCTTTTTAAGCGGAATTTTAGCTTCTTAGCTTTTTTTTAGCTTTTCTGAAAATATTAGTATAACTAAAAAGGGAAGGGAGGGATTCTGGAAGGGAGGAGGTGGGGTTGCGGGGAGGAGAAAGAGGAGGTAGAGGTGAAGGGGGGTGGTGGGGGTGGTGGTTGGTATTTGGTGGTGGTGGTTAGGGTATGGTGGTGATGTACAAAGAAGAGGAAGAAGATGAATTAGGTATTAAGTTTTTTTAAAGTCAATTTAGTATTTTTGTAGGAGAAAATTGTACTAAAAATAAAGATAAAAAATAAATCTTAAAAATTAAAATGGAGTTCAAGGATGCTAGTTATCCAAATTCCTCCTCAATATTATTTGTTCAGAATATAACTTCAATTACAAACAAATGCACATACATGCATTACCATTATCAATCATCATAATTAGCCATCTAATGGTAAATGCCGATTGAGTAACGGCAAACACGAGCTTGATCGTAAACTAGACCGGGACGACAAAAGTAGCCATCAACCGGATTACAATGTCTATCTTCAGAACAAATACATTCACCTTCTAATGCACATCCATCTCCAAACTTATTATTACTACCAAACAATATCTCATCTGACCATTCAGTTGAAAACATCTTCTGAGGATCTAATAAATTCTTAGCCTCAATGAACTTATTAAAATTATTACCAAACTTTTTATCAACACCCAAAAATGCCACCTTTCTGTTCTTGCCCCAATGTGGCTTACCACCATACTTAAAGAAGGCAATTTGTTCCACTTCCTCCCAAACATCTTCATTCAACCTCGGAGTTTTCGGATCATCCGAACGGTAATAATTGAAATCCACCACTATTGAGTCCTCGGATTGTCCGAGATAGGCATCCGAGGACTTAACGAATCGGAAAAGAAAACCATTGTACATGTCCACTCCACAAAAGTTTTCTGGATTTAGGTCAAGTAACGTTTTAATGTCACGTATAAAATCGGGGAATTTGTGAGCTGGGATTATTGAGGTGGTTTCGAAAAAGAATAAACCTTTGATCCTTGGATCCCATGGACATGTAAGATCCTTTCTTGTTGGAGATGAGTATAGACATGACCCAGATGTTTGGATTTTTGATTGATGTCCTATGACTGGGTAGTTAGTGAATATTAGGTTGTTGTTTTTCAGACCATTGGCTGTTGTTTTCTTGTATCCTACAAATGAAGATGCCAGGATGCATTTTCCCTTTACACTTTTTGAATTCTCAAAGGATCTCTCTACAAAAAGTCCACAATCAAAATTTTAAACACAACTTTTTAGAGACGTAGGTAATATATAGTTTAATTTCGATAATTAATTAATAAAATAATATAATTATTTACATACTCCCTTCGGTAACATTCTTGTAACAAATGTCTGTATGAAATTAAGAAGAATGAAAAGTAATCAAAAATATATTGAAAATGTAGAATAATAATTAATTGGCTATATCATTGGTTGATTTGATAATTTAATAAAGAAATAATTGATAGCATTAAAATTTAAAACATTAAAATAAAACATTAAAATATAAAAGCATTAATTTTACATGTTGGAATGACATATAAGCATCATATTTTAGAAACAAAAGAATGACAGTAATATAGATATATATTTTATTTGAATCAAACTGTCAAGTTAATGATTGGCTACATTAAAAATGATATCATTTGTAAAATTTCCACCAAATTAAACACTACTCCCTCCATCATTAAAAGATCGAGTAGTTTTAAATATTTATGAATTGACTTTTTAAATTGGATGTCATTTGAATTTTTATCTCTAAAATGTATGAATGCTAATTTTAATCTTCTATCTAATAGTATGATAATTTTATTTGAATGAAAGTTATATTATATCTATTAAGATGATAAAGTTTATTAAGTAATTTTGATGGTTAAAAAAGAAATTGAAAAATCTTTTAAGATGTCGATTTTATATAATAGATAAAAAATATACTTGAATTCAAAATTTATAAAATCAGTAAACTATTAAAATTTAAAACTAAAGAAGCATTATGGAAGAAGCCTGAAGGTTATATATATTATTACCTGTTGCTCTGAGTGATTGGGAGACCAAAACAGAATTTGGTTGGAAGCCAAGGAAATCATTAACCCCATCTCCAGGGGTATTAATGGGAACTCTATCATCATTTCTGTAAACAACAGTATGTCTTGAGGGGTACCATTGGATGTCGGCAAATTCGTGTCTCTTTGCCAAGTCCATAAACTCATGTTCAAAATCATCATCATTCGTGAAATTGTATGTTACGCTTCTCTTAAATCCTCTTTCCAATGAGAATGTCACCTATATGTACAATCAAATCCATGTTGATAAATCGGTTTTATAGAATTTACAGAATTTGGATATATAAAATTTGGGGTAATGGCCCATGATTTTGTACTTGCAAATAGATAAAACCTCCATGATCAGTATTTTTTTAAGTATTATTTTATATTTCAATTACATTCACTAAATTTCAATACTAACTTAATCGTTGGAGTGTATGCATTCACTACACACAGTTTGGCTTTCAGGTACGTTGACGGATCAAGGTGCAAGCTTTCAAGGATGTTAGGAATCCTACACCATTATTAGCAATCGTACTTGACAATAACGAGATCATCCAGGGATCTTGTAACCCAATGACCAACCGAGAAGATATACCACTAATTCGAGATACCAATGACGAAAGAAAACAATACGAGGAAATAAACAACACAAAGATTTTACCACGGCCCCCATCAATGTGAAAGGTATCCGGTCACACTGCGGATCCGCTATGATATTATGAAGATTGTTCTGGGACTTCGGAACCCTACTCTCTGACCTCATTGCATGTTTCTCACACGAAAACTTGGACTAGTCTCCCGATATATGCTCTCTTGAATCTCGTGATTAACTTCGCTGACCTACTTGAAGTATAATAAACTCTGTGATTCCTAGCAATCACGAATAAAATTTTCTACAAGGTTGATTTCCAACCACCATTGGGGTGGTGGTGTTTCCACACGTTCATAGAGACTCCTAACACTCATATATATATATATATATATATATATATATATATATATATATATATATATATTCTGAACCACAGGTCTAAAACCTAAGAAAATAGAAACCATGGGCCAAAGGCCTCAAACTAGTTGCATCGGACCCGTCCACGACCGGGTTGGGACTTAGCTCCATGACTTGCTCAATTCTTATTCCTCTAAAGAGTCCCGAGGTGGGAGGACTTAGGTCGGAGACGTCGAGTCGGCACTCCCAGTCATCCCTTGCGTCAGCTAAATTTGGTCTTCATCTCAATAAAGGATTCTCATATCCAACCACTCCTACACCCGCCGCCAAGCAAGGAAGAGAGCGGTTGTCTCAGACTATTCCCAGGAGAACCATTTCAACCCGATTGACAAAGGTCATCGATAGTCCAAGGCGGGTCCAGAGTCCAATAGGTAGACCAAGTTCTGTAAAGACTATAGAACCGATTTATTACATGTGCTATTATTAATTAGGGTTAAAGGCACATTCGATCATACATATTTCCTATCGTATGTAGCGTTTGATCGCGCGTATTTCAATATGTCATTCGATCATACATGTTTCAAAAAGAGTCCCACTAGATCATTCCGTCATAACGGACTTTAAGTTTGGTTTTTGGGGCAAATTGACAGGGGTAAAATTATCCAAACATATTTTTGAGGTATTGTCCAAACAGATTTTTGCCCTAATCTTTGGTTCATAAAATAGTGTAAATACCTCAAAAATGTGTTTGTACAATTTTACCCCTGTCAAATTGCCCAAAAAGTCAAACTTAACATCCGTTATATGACGGAACGTATTTTAAGAAATATATATTTTTGAAACATGTGTGATCGAATGAGACACTCTTAGCTTTATGCTATATTCGAATCATAACATGGCGGAGAAAGCATGTATGATCGAAACCTCTTCTTTCCTATTATCTATTATACGTCCACTTCATTCGAAAAATTACTCTAAATTTTGAATTTCGATGGTTTGTTTTCGAAATTTGAATTCAAATACTTCTCACGTTTCAATTTATATATTTTATTAAGGAGTTGAGTAATATTAGTATATTACTAATATATCCTAAAAAGTACTTTGTCAAAAAAATATTGTAGTTAATCATGAAGATAAAAAGTACTTTATTATGGATCAAAAATAAAAAGATTAAGGTAAAGTTGTATTGAAATCCTATACAATCAAGTGAAAGGATAAAGAAATTTTTATTGTATGATCAAATAAATTGAAACGGAGGGAGTATATTTTTATATGTTGTATAATATTTTATGATAATTATATAATAAGATACTCTCTCCATTTTTTATACTTGTCATCTCCTAGCCTAAAATATTTATTTCTAATTATTGTCATTTTACATTTTCAATACATATTAAGTCTAATTTTTCCTAATATGTCTCAATTAAAGAACATTGAAAAACACTTGTATTTATTTTGTCTATGCAATCGTAAAAGTGTGAAACCATCACAACTAACAACTCCTCGAGGTCTCTACCTGGGATATCACGGGTGAGTTAATCGCGGGATGTGCCTCAATTGATAGAAATCTTAGAGCTTTCATTTTAACCGGCTTGACATAAGGTTCGCTTTTTATGAGAGTCGAACCCACGAGGCGTGAAAAGGTGAAGCTACTGTTCTTTATCAATTGAACTATACTTGCTTGTCTATTCAATCCTATTACTACTTTCTCCAATCCACTTCAATTGTCGTTTGACTTTTTTAATTAACTTTGAAAATCAATTATTAATTATTCTTTATTCTAAAAAATAAAATTTATATAATTGGATTCATCTTTTAAATATTTTCATAATATCATTTATTTTTTATTTTTTTAGTAATATAATTAAAAATTAATTGAAAATCAAAGATTTATCTTGATACGTGAGAAATTCAATTAAAATAGAATAGAGGAGTACTATTCTTATTCACTCATTTTTACATTCCCCATACACCAACATTGAACGATAGATGAGTAATTAATGTCATGCATGCATTTATACCTTAGAGATGACACCCAAAACACCTAGGGAAACTTTGGCTGCTCTAAGGAGTGGGTCTTGGCCCTTCACTTCAACAACTTGAGCATATCCTTGAGATTGCTTTGCTGGAACAATTAATCTCATACCAATAACATGGTCATGCATAGACCCTCCTTTACCCCACCAAGAACTCCCATGTGCACCAGTACTTATCATCCCACCAACACTAACACCTTCCCAATATGGGGACGCCACCAAACTCAACCCAAACGCCGCCACCCTATCGATAATCGCCCTCAGCCCTACTCCGGCATCAGCAGTCACCGATAAATTCTCAACATCAACGTCGATAATTGAATCGTATCTCTCTGTACTTATTATAAGACTAGAGTTATTGTTGTTATTATTTGAAGGGCATGCTAATTTTGGTATCGTGTGTGAAAATTTTGTGACAACTTTGACTTTAAGCCTTTTCTTGTTTGCATTTGCAACTGCTAATCGAAGCTCCTCTTCATTGGTAGGATAAATAATGGATTTTTGAACTACTTGACATTCCTTTCGATCTCCCCATACAGCGTATGAATTTTGAAGGGTACAAATATTAGTACTACTGTTGCATTTGATAGGGTTTGGTGGTGGCATAGCTTGGATGTATAAGGGTAATTTTGGAAAACAACATAATATTGTAACCGTGAACAACCACAATGCTGCCATCAATATAACGTTTCAATTTTTAAGGTAGGGCTTGTTTATATATGAGGATGGACTATGGGGAGGAGATTAGAGGGGAATTTATCTATTGGTTGAAAGAGTTGCCAAGGAAGGTAGTAGTTCAACCTTGCTACCTAGTAGTAATGGTAGCTAGAGATGAATGCTTGAAAGCAAAGTCAATTTTTTTTATGGAATAAATAAGCCAACTAATAGTAGGTTACTTTAATTAGGTGACACGATATATCGAAACAGGTATATATCAAGAATTTATTACTTTCGATAGTTTGTTTCCTGTTAGTGGTTGTAATAACAATCTAGTATCCGATATTATCAGATGTATTACAATATGGTTCTTTATAGTGACAAATGTTACACATTCATTTTTGTTTGGAAGTTAAAAATAGGGAAGAATAATGTGTAACATTGGTCACTTTCGGGGCTAAAAACATTACCACTATATGATACTAAACTACACTAGAGTTACACTATCTGAAACTATATTATCAATTTACTCTATATATCAATATAAGTAATTGTATTGAAAACGCTAATCATGACCTCCAAAGTTCTCATATGATAAAGAGGTGAACTCTTATAGGAATGAACGAGAAAATTATTGGAGGCTTAATATTAGATGCTTACTAAGATATGAGCCATTGTATCATCAATATTTGATCCAATGGCTAATATTGAATAGGGGTATTTTCAAAAATGGTGTTTTAGCATTTAAAAAAAGAAATGGCCCATGATTTTGCTTTATTACTAAAATCGATTTGGTATAGCCTTTTTTTCTCTTTCAATTTTTATTTCCTTTTTGATATCATATTTTTTTCTTCCTTACAGATTATATACTTTCATTTAGAGTAATTATTACGTTTCATAATTGAATTTGTAAAACATTCAATATTATTTTTCTCCAACATTCAACAAAAATATAACATCTTAATATTACTTAGGTTATAATATTTTTGATACTTGCTTATTTAACATAATATGGATGATGTTGCTATATGTAGTTGTTTTTATAGAATACCACAGTAGTTTAAGATGGTGACATTAACATGTACTTTAATACCCACACTTGGGAGCCATGTATTTTTTACTTCTTCTTTGTTGGTTTTACTATTCAAAATATCTTCGTTCAATATATTAAGATGATGGTATCGATGATCTTTAGTATAGATGGTGCATGCAGTGGCGGGAATATCGTATTGAAGTGGTTTTTTAAAGGAAACTCGTCCACTGTAGGTTGAAGCGCGATTCGCGCCACTCACGTGGAATCCTAGGGCAGGGACCTCGAGGGGCCGCTAGTGTGACAGGTTCACACTTTCTTAATATATTATGGATGGTGATGCTTATGTGGTGTGTTTTATAAAATATCATAGTATTCTAAGATGATATATCATTACATTTGATACCATGGTATTATGAACGTATTTGACTTGGTTTCTACTATGCCACATAGTAAGAAACTTTTCTTGAGTTTTTATATCACATGGTGACATAGTATGGTATGAATCATCAGCTATAGAATATCATAACATAATAATTACATTGGATTCTAAATGAAATAATGGTAAAAAACTAAGTTATACTCGCTCCTTCGTCTTCCAAAGGGAAAAAGATCTCTAAAAGTTATTTTGCAGTCCAGAAAGAGTGTGGGTTCTCCCGATAACTAAAAAGTGTAGCGTACTGAATTTGGTGGGGTTCGCGGTGGTGGAGGATGCGGATCGAGAAAAAATGAGGGATTCTAGTTGTAAGATATCTAATGAAAATGCCATTGAATTGAGATCTTATTCGAAAAAAGATCTCAAATATACGGAGTTTATTTTGTATGTTATATGGATAATCGCTCCATGAGGACGTGATTGAAGTATTTGATCGTCTTCTACATGAGGGAAAGCGGAAATCTAATCAACTTGAATTCGGGTAATAATAAGATGTTGGCTTGGATTTTTTATCTCGTGTCTACTTTTAGGTAGAAAAATACCAATTGAAGTATAGGGTTTCTCCAAAAACAATGGATTGGGTCAACTATTAAATCGAATGATATTGAGCATGTTTCCCAATTCTTCTCGAAAACAAGTGGACTTTTTCTTTGCAAAATTGTGCTCAATTTCAGATGTGTAGTGCAGATTTCTTTGATGTTAGTTGGGGAAGAAAAATTATGAATCGGGATTTTTTAAAGAAAGTCTACAGAGAGGGATTTGATTTGGTTGGAATGATGTGGTTGGTAAACTAAGGATCGGGTTTTTTTTAGCAAAGATGCAGATGCATCCTCAAATATTGATATGATTCCACGAGATACAGTTTCGTTCAAGTAACCGAATCAATTAAATGTAGTAGAATCCAATCTGTAAAATCTGAGAATAAGTATATATGCATCATTTATTAGAACATCTTGATATTACTTAAGGTTATAATATTTTTGATATTTTCGGCGATATATCTATCATGGATGTTCCTCCCGCCTCCGCATCGTGGAGACTTGATGTTAGTGTCTACACTTAAATCGATATGTTTTACATTGATAGGATCCTAAAGCAATAAGAAATAGCATATTTGAAAATATCATAGTTTGTTGTAAATTGACAATTAATATTAAATCATTGTATCTCTAAACAACATATATTTCTTAAGATGAATACTAAATTATCATGAAATCGAAAAATTTGCATCAAAGAATATATTTATTGATATTGTTATAATGTTCGTATGAAATGCCGTAGTTGTTGGGTTCGTATCACGTTTTGTTGAATTACACAATCCCATTATTAGTTATTTTATTGTATCGTAAACTTATTCTTTAATACCATCTTGGTTAGGCGATGTTTGTTACATTGGATTCTTAATCCTATCCCCAATCGGTTCTAAACTTATCGGATAAGAATTCCGGGGATACTATGTCGATTGTACAAAAATAATAAACAATGAACTACAAAGTATCTTTCTTCTTGAATAAATTAGCGTGAGGAAAGCGATTGCGCGCGATACTTTCAGCGTAGAGTATCTCCAAAGAGTATCAGCTAGTAAATTGCTCGAACTCTTCCCTTGCGTTTACTAGAGGCGATTAAAAGTAGAAACTAAAGGAACAAAAGATGGAAGAGAAACAATTCTCTTCCAAGGGGAAAAGAGTTAAGTATGGGGTGGAAGGAGGAGGAGAAAATTTTAATTTAAATCAGAATGTGAGGCAGTGAATTATGAGAATAAAACACTTCATATAATAATATTGGAGGAGAGTTTTAAGGAGAACAAAACCCATCCATCCTCATCCTCCAAAACCGCCCAAGCGGCCTCATCCTACATCCCAGGGCTAGATTTTCGTCTCGAATGTTTCCTTTGTGTTTCACTTTATACTCGAAAAGTTTACAATACATTTATTACATAGTTAGGTTTACTGTTAGTGTGTGACCTCTTAGGACAAATCGACAAGAGTAATATATATTATACAATATTAACTCACTATTGCTTTAATATATAGATTATGAGAAATCCTAGTATTAAACCGTAGTAACCCACAATGTCGATCTTGGTAAATTAAATATTAATTGTGTAACAAATAATGTATATTGAACTTATATATTTTGAATGAGTGGTTGTTCAATCAAATTGTTCAACGGGCATTTTATATTTATTATCTTATAGTTCTAACACTCCCGAGCTTGCCGCCCCGACGATTTATGATATAGTATGGTGATTCGCCCGATCTGATTTCGAAGTCGAGCTTTTGGTAGAAATGTGTATGAAAACTCGCACCCGCGCGATTCTATTTGGTAATGAGAAGGTTAATGTGATATCAACTCACTTAGTGGTGGTGGCCACGGATCATAGTGAACTTCTCCCAGATTCAATCTCTGGAATATATCGGTTGTATGAATCCCTATTTTACCCAAATGTTCGTTCATACTCTTGTAGTATATCAACTTTAATGATGTTATAATCCTCTATTACAGGAGGAATGGTAAGGTCAAAGTATATTACTCACAGTACCCATGAAATCTTATTTACTCAGTGCAAAATTGCCATTCAGCATAAGCTTTATGAGAATCTTCTTGGGACACGAGATAATCTATCTTTCAAGTTCGCGGTGGTCATTCGTCGATACTATGGCTTGAAAACGTTCCAATGCTATTAAACCCGGTATGATTGATTCACGATGTCGTACTCCACTTTTGATCCATGAAAATGATTAACACGATCAAGAACATTCACATCGTTTGGTGTTCGGTTGTCGGTGAATACCTAACTAGGGACAAGGCAATCTCATTATTTTCTTGGTTTGTTAGAGGAGATCTTGTTTAGATCATGTATCCAAACACCTCTCCAGAAAGTATAGATTGCAATGGAATCCAAAATTTCGTTACTTACAATAACGAAGTGTGTATATTTTACATATACTCATCATTATCCATAATAATGATGTGGACTTGAATCTTAAAGCTCAAATTCAAAACATTATCACACAATGGGGTGTTTATGACATTTAAATGAAGCACTAACTCCCACTAAATCTAGCACCACTTAAGCATTGAGAAAGAAGTACGACAACTTCTCATTATCATTGCTTATACAAGCGTAGTTGATTAGCCTAGGTATCTAGTTAGAGATTTGCTGATACCGACTTGATGTACATATGCACTTCTATATCCAACTATTGAAGGGAAGTGTCATTATACGTGTACATACTCGGATCAATAATGAGATATTGATTCTCTAGCTTGATAAGCTATTAGAGATATCGAGCCCAGGCAACCTTTCAAGATCACTCATTAACGTTATAATCCGACTTCCTTCTTATTCACAACTTCTCGGGTTGTAAGCGTACTCGGTTATATGTTTTGTAGTAGTTTGTTGTTGTGTTATACTTATTACTTTAACAAATTCGTTCACACCTCCATCTATGAGTTTACTTTAGTCGATTGAGATCGGCGATAAATGCCAATCGGTTTTGAGTAACTAATACAATGTAATCCCCTTTTCATTTTTAATTGCTCTTCTTTTCGTCTTATACAACTTTATAATGGGAGAAAAGTTGCATCTCTTGGAAATATTCTTTCATTAAGGTATTCAACTTGGATCCGGTTAAATACTTTATTAGTATAAGCATCCACTCAACTATTGAGTTCATTTAATTGGATACATGTAATTCAGGAGGTCGAACCATCCTTGATGCTTCTATAGAAAACTCATGCACCGCTGATTTTATGTGGTTGTGTTATTCTATATTATCAGTATTTCTTTCACATACTAATTTTCGTATGCTAGGTAGAGCTCAGCTAACGTTCTTGTCTATCACGAATCTAATATTCATTGTGAATTAAAATGATTTAGTATTTGTTCATTAACTTATGTATATATCAACTATTGTAGATTAGGATAATCTAAGCATTTATATGATTAATGAGGAATTTCTCGACACAAGAATCACCTTGTCTTGGATGATTACGTTTATCGGTTGAATATTATAAACATGGACATTTTCCGTTTAATTAATCATATGTTATGATAGTTATTTGTTCCCTTGATAAACCTTCAAGTTGTCTTAGAGTAAATCTATTAATATCCAAATACGTATTTGAAATATTTAAAATTATCTCCAGTTCTACAAACTCTAAATCATCATCATTGTTGTTCATGGTTGTATCCTTAAATGTACACCGCCTTTTGTAGGATTACCGTTATAGTAACTCATGAAGTTGATTCATGTCTTATAATTTGTAACTATTTGACTTGGATGAAAGTGTTATAAGATCTTAAACTTGACTTCAATACGGAACAATTCCATATCACATATTTATATGGTGTTCTTGATATTGATTAGTTGAATATACACTTTTCGGCATGTGAGGTGGATTGAGGAGAATATGTAATCTAACCGTTGAAGCGAATCTAGTTCATCTATTAGTAATGTATATTTCTTTAACAATTTAAGAATATTAAATGTTTATTTAATTTGTCTCTCACTCATTTGAACTTCAAATAATCTTCTTATGTTTCTAAATATAATAGTAAATATATACATTATATTTTACTAAGTCGTGTACTAGTAATAAAGTGAGACTACTTCTTTTATTATTCTTCATAAATCTTCTATTTATGACTTTTAATAAATATCTTGCTCTAAACATTTAATTGATGTTAATGGATGATTGTCCAATTATGAATTTAAGTGTTATTCACATTTTAATCATATTATTCAAAATATATGATTCCAAAGATTCCATCTATATGATATTTCATTCATGTGATTATACATTTACAATTCATATAGCGTTAGGAGATGAGATTTCAAGTCATCTTACTTGAATTCTTATAAGCATACATATTATGATATTTATGTTGGTCTAACTAACATAATGGAGATGTATTATCGTTTGCAACCTTTATGTAAAGATTAATAAACAACGAATTGAATTAACCTCAAAACATAAAAAGAATCATTCATGTTCAAAACAAAAACAAAAGCGTCATTTCTGATCAAAGCAGGAAGCTAACTAGAGAATACGTGTCATGAAAACAGTAGTCTAAATAAAAAATGATAAAATTTGATTACTGCTAGCGTAAATACCGTGTCTTATTTCAATTGGTTTGTACCATCTCCGACAATGTTCGACTTTGACTGTACATTTCAACAAATGTCGATAGCGATTAATAATACGACATCGTTATCGTATTAGAGCTGAAATATCTGAAGTCATAACATGATTGTACCTCTCAAGGCGGATACGTGATCCTATCATGTATCGGTATGGCGACCAGTAAATGCGCCCTCGAGTTAAGTCGTTATCAACATGCTCTGGTCGCATCTGATAGTTGTATAAAAAATAACTGTTGGATCAATAACACCAAGTAGTTTGATAACAATAAAAATAGTTCGAAAGCTCAAAATGTTTCATACGGAGGAGTTTAACCGTCATGGCATCGTCTAAACAAATCAAAAATACAACTCATAGTAATTCCAAAATAAAGACACACCGTAGTATATTTAATACGTTTCAACGCTTGACACAAAATACGAAATTAAGTACATAGGAAAAATGAGTGAGAATAAAAGATAGTAGCCGAGGATCCTAGCTACAATCTCGCTAAAGTAAAATCACGGACACTCGCGAACTCGACCGCTTACAAGAGGCACACCATCGATGGAGGTTGGAAGGGAGTAAGCTTCGACAAGCTTAGTGGAAATGTATCGCTCGGGTGGTAACTTACCCACATCGAATGAGATACACAACAAGAGAGATAACCATATGGCGATAGAGTATACGTATATATAAGGTAAGAAATGAACTAAGTATTCATAGTGTCCTGATAAGTAATAACATGCATCACATATACACACATTTTAAGGGACTTCATTTGTTATTCCGTGTGATATATCGAGCTAGCATGACATACACTCAAACAAACAAAACACATAAGTTCTCGATACAACAATCATAACACAATAACATTATAACGGAGACTCCGGAAAAACAAGACCATGACATGATCTACATTTCGGACACGTTGACATCCGCTGATATTGACCTGATGCAAAACGATACCTTGATAAGCGTATTAAACATTTATGTAATGTCGTTGCCACTCGGCCCGGCTCGCTTACGTAACATAACATAATATCATATCCTTTTTCCGGCGGGCTCACCCTTCGAACATCATATCATATCCTTTTCGGCGGTACCGCCCGATCGCCCGTATAATATCACAAAACACGCCCCGTCTACTTGTGGCTTGACCTCTACGTGCGACTTCAGAGCGTACCAGCGTCTAACATGAATTGTGACCCTTTAATATATGAAGCAAACGCGACCAACAGCCTTTCGCTTTTGACTGTCACAGGCCATGACAAACCTGACCACACACGATGACCCACATCACGGCAATTAGAACAACCGGATAGAACAACAAGGCAACAATCGCCTGACATTCGATATAGCGGCGGCCATAATATACCCCGAGTCAACGATTCCGTATAGAACATACTACCGTAATGTATCTAACACAACCATCGAACAACTCAACATTTCCACAAATTCACAACTACACTATGAGATAAGTTCATGACCTGAACACATAATCACATATCGATTTACCATACACTTGGCATGACGTAAATAAGGTTATCAAGCGGTGATAAATCCCCCACTTGAAATTTAGTACGCTGGCGCCCAAACGTCAATCGATCCAGCGAGCTTTTCCACGTTCGAGTCTAAGCAAAATGCAGTACAATTACTACTAATTTTGTTATAAATTATCTTTTAGCAACTTTTATACCCGTCGGTCCGCTTTAAGGAAAAGAAACATTGTCAAGCGTGCATTGAATTAAAATGTAGAATGCAATTAATTGAAATAATATCATCGGTTGGTTGTTAATTTAAAGAAAAAAAAGTAGTCAAAACATACATTGAAAATGTAAAAGCGATATTTATTATGCTAAAATAAAACTATTTTCAAATAAATTTCTTTTCTTTGAAGCGATAATAACTAAAAAAGCGGAAGGAGTAACTTTTAAAAAGAGCCAACGAAGTTTGCAAAATATATCTTGGCCATGTTGGGACAATATGGATTTAAATGCAAGAGATAAAGATCAATGATGGATACTTGAAAATGTAGTAGTTTGGGTAAATATGGTTGGCGGATTTAAATACCTGTAATCATATGAAGGCGTGGAATTTTGATATTGATTTGTTGATCAATTTGATATCGAATGAGGTAATAATACTCCCCCAATTTGTTATTTATCGTTCTAAACTTTAGGCTAAACGTTTTGTTTCAAATTATATTCTTATTTATAACATATTTTTTGACTATTTTCTTATAAAGTGTCAGCCAAAGCCAAATGATATAGTTTTAAATAATTGTCATTCTACATTTTCAATATATTTTTTATTACTTTTATTTTTCCGCCCAATCTATGTGTAAAATTAATAAAATGAAAAATAAAAAAATGAAAATATTAAGTTGGAGAATGGCTAGTCTTGGAAATAGACGGGAGGCGCAATAATCTTTGGGCTCCCGTATTTAGGAGCCCTAAAATAATTTTTGTTTATTATTAAATTTCATTTTGAAATGTATTTTCTAATATTTTAAACTTGTTATGAATTATAATAACAATATAAATAGGCAGAGAATAAAGAATGGAGGAGAATAAACTTTATTGCTTGATGTTGATACATTACAAGGTGTCCATTTGTAGGCCTTGATATAATACATATGATATGACTTGGTAAGCAAGTAACCTAATTTCTCATGTCAGTAAATCGCGTTCTTCTTCAAAAGCAAGGCGACTTGATTGACAAGTCAATACATCCATTATTTCCATAACACTCCTGTTTGGACATCTAATCAATAAGAATATGCCTCATTAAAGCCTCGCTAAGAAAAACCCGTGCAGTGATAAAAATTTAGTGAATGAAAAAGTGTGCGTTATTCTTAACATAAACTTATAATGTTGCCTCATTGGTATGGAAAACTCATTTGGGAAAAAATCTTGATTAAGAAAAGAGTACAACGTATATTAACTCCCCTAAATGACCCGCGTCGGCCGGCATCGGCTTGGTCGGCATAGTCCTATACTTATGGATAGGTTTGAATGTTGAGGTATGAAGTGATTTAGTGAGTATATGCAATTTTATCACAACATCAATTTATTAATCGATTTCACCATTTTCTGAAAATCATGGGTAGAGAAAGAACACCAATATATTTTGTTCTATCTCATTGATATGTCATTCATTTAAGCGTACATCTGATTATCGTCATAAAGATCGTCGGGGATCAACTTTCATATGATAAATCACAAATATATGGATCTGGCTGGATCATATTCCTCAACCAAGCAGCATTCACAATTTCTTACAGGTGCATTTCAAGATCTACATGTGTTGATGATTTTGTTGATCTAGTTTGTTTCATACGTCACCATGAGATAGATAACTGCGATAAATAAAGATCATGTATGATCTTCGATATAAATCACGTAAAGTATTATGCATTCGAATAATCAATTGTGTATAAAATTGAATATGTTATAGTGGAACAATCTTATATCCCATATATATTTAATTTCATTTCAATGCATTCGATGTTGATATTTCCTCCTCATATATATTACTACTTGATAGCACTTATATATGATACTTTAGAGATCAAATAATTTTTGTGCTTTCTCTTGCGTTAATGGGCCATTGTTCACATTTGGTGATATTATAATTGTTAAGTGCGAATGTGACATATCAATGGTATTTCATCTCAAATTCCTTCTTCAAAGTTTACAACTCTTGAAAGCTCTTGAGGAGTTACAATAATGTTTAAGTCATAAACATAAATTGTCATTTTCATAACTTTTCTCCCGATCTTTACATGTAAATACAATGTCATGTAAGATCATTAATTATAACCATCTTTGATTAAATAGCCATTAGAAAAACCCGTGGGACAAAACTAAGTAAAATAAAAGACTATATTTCTCTTTAGATATGGTTCAAGTAATTGTTTCATTAAAAACCTTACCAAGAAAACCCAGTAGGAAAAAACTTAGTGAAGGAAAAAATAGTACAATGCATATTATATCTCCCCCTGATGAGATGATCATTCTATATCATATCTTCCCCTGATGAGATCATCAATATAGATTATTCAAGTAGAATATCCAAATAATGCTACAAGCATTTATCAATATTGCATGATTATGCAATCATGTATCAGTTGTATGATATACATTAGAATTGGTACTTCAAGACCAAGTTCATGTCTTCTGGACGAGATACTAAATTATCTCTTATGAATCTCATTTAATTGAGATTAAACATTTCTATCATGTATCAAATATGATTTGGATTTATACTTACATGCACAATTTTCATGTATATATATTTACGAGATATTTAATTTCAATAAACCATGTAGACATCTTGTCTGATAATTGAGAACTCTACAGGAGTATGAATTTATAATTACATGCCCAATTGGCTTGTATATATACCTTTATAAGGCATTTGATTCCTAATCTGATTATAAACATCTTGTTTAACAAGCGAGGTAGCATGGGTTCTTGTACTAACTTATTCATGATAATTTATTTAATTTAGAACTCTTCTAGAGTCTCTATAAACTATAATAGAATCTTCTATAATATCATGAATATTTAGATCATCAATAATAACTAATCAACAATAAACATTGTTCATGATATAGAGCTCTTAGTTTTATGCAATATTTACTGTCGATAATTCTTTAATTTTGGTTCTACCACGTTCATGATAACTGAGATCTCATTATAGTCATGAATTTCGTTATGTAAATGTCACATTAGAGCTATTACTTTATTCATGATATATTCACGTACTCTTCACAAAGGTGATATTAAGGCCATCTTGTCATGCCTCTTCGATGGTGGAACTACTTTATTTACAACGGTTTTTTAACGACCTCTATTCTATTTTGAGTGTTTACAAGCGTATAAGACTTCATTAGTATCTTGAGGTCGAGAAATTTATTTGGTAGTGAACTTAAAGTTCGTATAATCTACGTATTCATATTTTCTCTTGAACTTAGAGTTCATATTTATTTATTTTTAGGATAAATACAATATAGGGATATTTGATTCAGACTAGTCTATTTTTCTCGGTTGTATACTATTCTTCCCCTCAATAGCCAAACATTGATATATCATAATAAAAATAACTTGATAAATTAAATTCAATTTAGTTTTCCATGTATATATATGCATACCTTAAGGTATAATAGTGTTAAAATCATCATTTTAATGCGTAATCTTTGAGAATATATATGATGCCTTAATTTGGAGAATTAAAATATGTAGTTTCGACCAAACCAACTATATAAGTGGAGTTTTATAATAATTTGGCATGATGTGAACAAGTGTTACTACATAGTTTTAACATTTCCCAATGATTAATTGGGGTGTGCATGTAATTGACGTGCCCATGATAGTCAGCGGGAGTTTACCATGAAGCTCACATAAATTTTTCAAACTTAATAGTTTATTGACTCTTCAATGAGTTTCCAATTAAATTTTCAATTATTCTTTCAGCGTCGTAATTGATACAGGATAATTAGGTGCATTGCCAAATAATAAAAGTTTTCCGCAATTCTCGAAACTTCGGTTTGACCAAAAAGTATTTGATATACAAATATGTGTGTGTTACGTCGGGGAAATAATATATTAGCTCTTCGAGCCTTGATTAATTGCTACACTTTTGACAAATATTAGCTCTTAAGGGCGTTAAACTGACCAATACTGATAGTAGTAAATAATTTGACATATGTTTTGAAACTATTCAAAATTCCCTTTCGAGACTTAGATAATATGGTGCATCTTGAATACATTTTTGAGGCCTGCGTCACGATCTATCTCTTCCGAGCATTCGGAGACAATGTAATAAACTCGTTTCTTGTGTTATTAGATTAAAAAAAATTATTTCTTATCTTTTTAGAATGGTATGAGTTGTTCTTATTACACTTGAGACATATTTCTCCTTTATCCATGTTGTTGGTGGTAGTCCTATTGAAATTGAAAATCATACGAGGTAAGTGTAATGCCCGGCCGCTGTAGGGTCGATACGTTAATGGATTTGATGGGTGACCTCGCTAAGCCGCCTGAGAGTCTTTCCAGCGCGTTTTGTCCTCACTCGCGTGCTCCTTTGAAAAATTTCCCCTTTGGGTCACCCATCCGAGGAATTACCCAGTCGAAGCATGTAACATTGGAGTTCTTAGCCAGGATGAGCTTCCGAAAAGAAGATGCGTCTTGTGGTAGTATGAGTAATTGCAATCAAATCCTTATCAACCATATCACACGCACACACACACACACACATTTTTGGATCGGGTATTACGGTAAGTTCTCGGGAAAGATAGGTGTGCAGGACTATTTAAATACCAAATTTTTCCTTAGCGGTAGCTAGACATATATAATCCATGATACCAACTATGATTAGGAAATTCATTGTTCCTTCAAGAAATGATATGTTGGCTCTTTCGAGACATTTAATTAATTTTTACACTACCTCATATTGTGATAAGATTCGCTTCTCTGGTTATCTTGAAGAAATCAATAGTAATCAAATTCATAAAGCTCAATTCATGTAACTGAATCTGTATTATTTCAATTATATGAATCTTCAGGGCTCATAAGTGAATTCATCATATTATTTTCTTTCAAAACATTGAGGGCATTCACATAAATTCTTCAGGAATATTCAAAAACCCTTAATATATATGATTATCATTTTTAAGCCCTTAATCTTTCCATATTCTTGCTTGCTTAAAATTGAGTATTCAAGACACATCAAAAGGTTCAAAGATATTTAGTCTTCTGGGCTAATTATAATCTAAATTTTGAATCTTTAGTTGTGAATAGTTTATTATGACTACAAATCTTGTAGATTAGTCTTCTAATAATAGCTTAATAATTTTCTCCAAGCTATACATAATGAAGTCCTTATAGGCCCAGTTGTGAGATTATAAGTATAGAAAATAAATATTTTTGTAAGTCTTACGGACTAATAATATATCTTGTCCCATAATACTCGTACAAATAGATCGATTAATAATTCACATGATGATAAATTCAACGATTATATATATAAATATAATAAGTCTTCGAGACTTAGATGATTGATACATGTCTTCTAGACAAATATATATCTAATAATTAACGAACCATAATAAGTGCATAGATTTAATAAAACTAATTTTATCGAATTAATAAGTCTTCAGGACTTAGGCATTTGATAATTGTCTTCTTGACTCATATAAAATATATAAATCTAATGATTAGTTTCAATATATGTAATAGTATGAAAATATTAGTCTACTCATAAATCACTATTAATACTTAATCAAACTAATCATCTTTAACATTTTTTATATTGGTAATTCGATTATTAGGCATAAGTATTTATATAAACAATAATATTTATTATTTCTAAAATCAAGTACTCTATTAGACCCATATGATCCAAAGTATAAATTCAAAATCATATACTCTTTACAGTTACTATTCTTTTCAATAAACCATCACGGTAAGTTAATAGAAAGAGATTCATAATTCTATAGTGCTTGGTTGGCAGAAATTTCAGCTTCGTATGACAATAATAATAAAAATTCATAATTCTATAATTTGGAGTACCTTCAATCAATTGGAGATGTGAACTTACTTACTTGGTATATGTGCACATCTTCAAAGCTAATGTTCGATCTTCAAATAATATCTAGGAGAATGATACTAATATTTTTCCCTACAGACCCGAAACCCTATAGTATTTTCTCTTATTACTCCTTGTCAGTTGGAAGATTAATCGTACTGATAACGTGTTATGAATATAACTAATAACAATGTAAATAGACAGAGAGAGAATAGGAGGAGAATAAATTTTATTTCTTGATGTTCAATACATTACAAAGGTATCTATTTATAGGCTTCACATTACAATACATATAGTATGATTTGGTAAACAAATAGCCTAATTTCTTCTTAATCAAGCCATTACCTTTCTTGTTAAACAAGACGACTTGATTGACAAGTCAAGACATCCATTATTTCTATAACAAAATTTAATTTTTCATTTTATATTGAAAAATATTGTTATTTAAACAATCACCTCAAAAGTTATAAATATGAATTAAAAATAATGAAAGGTGTATACTAATAAGGGCCCATTATTAGTCATCGTTTTACGTTTCAATTCAATTATTTTAAAAGGTCAAAGCTTAAAGTTCGGTTACCGAGGCGAACTGAAATAGTTTTGGTTCCTAAAATTTATTTTCTGTTCAGTTTGACCTATTCAGATCGGTTTTGGATTTTGTGCACACCCCTAATACTAACACTATCGCGGTGTCTCGTACTCTCGTTTTACATACCTACCAATATGTCATTTCTTCGAAAAACATCAAAATAAATTCCTATTAATTAATTATTATATTCAAACTGAAATGCGCAAAATTAAACATTTTATGAGAAAACATGCCAATATCATTAAATTGTTAGAGAAACTTTGCGGTATGTAGAGCGATTATCCAAGGAGGCATCTGACTTCTTCTTCTTTGGTTTGGATCGTGTGCAACTGTGCATTTGTATTTCCTTCTATCAGCAACAGGGCCGGCCCTGGCGATACGTTCACTAAAAAAATCCTTTTATGGCCAATCATTTATTAAAAATTGAAAAGGGCAACGGCCCAGGGCCCCTTTAGAGGTGGCGTATATTTTTAAAATTTACATTAGTCAGCAACTTTCAGTATAAGCATATTTTGTGTTTGGCCAAAGAGTTCTATTTTTTGCAACGTTAAGGTAGTCGATAGAATGAATTACATGAAAGAAATAGTTCAATCCACTTGAATCAATCTAATAGCCTAACTAATCCTAAATCTCCACGTGTTAAATGTATTAAATCAATCCTTAATTTACTCCGTTCTTTATTATTCAATTGTGTTATGAATATAATTTTATAACCAACGTAAATAGGCAGAGAATAAGAGAAAGGAGAAAAAATTGTGTTTGATATTGATACATTACAAAGCGTGTCTATTTAGAGCTTCAAGATACAATAAATGTCTTTGGTAATAGTAAGCTCTTTCTTCTTAATCAAACTATCTTTTTCTTGTTAAGCAAGGCGAGCAGTTATTAGTCGAGACTATCCGTTATTTACATAACAAATTCAATGTTTTGTTTTCTTCTTTTCTTTCTATTGGAATTGAGCATTCGCTTCATTCAATGTATTGTTTATTTCCGTTGAAATGGACATTATAGAAATGAAATAGAAATATAAAAGAGTTGGATACTTATATATGCATATGCAAATTGGCATTTGGAAAGGCACTAAGTTAAATCAAAATATCAAAATCAAGTCTCTATTTTTAATTGACACTATGGAACATGGGGCTATTGTCATTCAATTTTCTATAGTAAGATCAAGTGATACTTTTCCTTTAATTTGATTGTTGTATAAGTTATTTTATTATAAATTCGTTCTTAGTTGTATAATTTTATATTTTTTATTGTTTACTGTAATTTTTTTTATTTATAGTTATTTATAAAAATGTCACATTGAAAACATTTATCTAGAAGTGAAAAAAGAAAATAGAGAAAGAGGATAGAGCCCCAGTGAATTACCCAAAAGCAGGCTATTTATAAATTTTTTTCTCGATCACTCACGACAGGATTCAGTAGGTAGTGAACAACCAAATACAAATTTATTGATTATATTAGAGGAGTCCATTTTTAATTTCACCTAGGACCCGAAAATGTCGGAATGACGTCGTGACAACTCAACAAACACTTCATTTATTTTAGGGCACTTCCGCTTTTGTATACGATATGCAACACATTATGTCGTTATATATCGTTATACCCATGGTAAGTGAATAGTTATTTTGTTTGTAAATTAATTCTAAAATTAAAAAAACATGATACTCCTTACATTTCAAATTAATTGACGTTTTGGGATTGCGTGTCAAGACTTTGACCACAAATTACTTTTTATTCACTAATCCGAAAAATATAAAATTGATATCATTGAATTTGATTTTAAAAATATTTTCATAATATTATTTTTTTATAATTTTTCATAATGTACATAAAAAGTAATTGATGATTAAAGTTGTATTTCAAAATTAATTTGAAATGGAAATAGTACTTGTTATTGATTTTAAATTATGTGTATATATAACACAAATGTCGTGTGAAAAGTTTCTCTATCCACATGATTGTTATAACTTTCACAATGTATGCAACAACGTGAATTTAACAATCAAGAACATAGTCACATAATAAGTTTGTCGACTATAGAAATCCAGTTATCTCAATCAAATTGAAACAAATTTAAAAATATTGCCAGGTTAATCATTCTCTTCTTTTTGCAAGGGAACACCATACACAATCTCAAGTTAACAAGTTTAAAGACATAAGGAAATTTTCACAAGAACAAACAATGCCCCTAAACAGTAACAATACAAGGTGGAAATAAACTTACATCTATTTGACATTATATTGCATGAACAAACTCATACTTCACAAATAAAGCACAGAGGGAGAGAGCAATATGATCACAAGAAGTAAGATGGAATTTTGGAGGCAATAGAGGATCGTCCATGATCCATCAACAACGATAAACATGTAAAACGCGCCTTTGGGGAGGAAAGAAGACTGCCATGACTAGAAGAGCTATGACTATTAAAATTACCAATCCTTTGAGATCTAATTCATCACCTTCCATTTCCATACAACACTTCCCCATCAGCAACAACAGATATTTGCAAAAGTTTTACTTTGTCTTTGAGAGGCTATGAGAACAAGAGTTTAAAGGTAGAAGTTGATAAATGACAAAGGTTGATAATTGACTTAATGTACAACTAGTTCTTAAATTGGAATATTTTTGTCCTCTAAAATTAGTAGTTAAGAGGTCTCTGTACCATAACAATAATAATTGTTTATTCATTCAACTGCACATTACTTGACCGATTCCTAATCGGTGGCAATTGTTAATGAGAAGTGGCAAGGAAAACAATTGTTTATAGTTCGGATTGTGAGTGTATCTGTAATACCCCGACCTAGAAGAATGTTCTGAAATAACGATGATATGATTTTCATTGTAATACATACAGGATTTAAATATATTTTATTTTCGATGCCTCACTCATAAGAGTTCTAAGTTAAGCATGATTGATTTGTAATGTGGGATGAGTGATCGGTCCACTAGAAAGTCTCTGAGTAACCATGCGAGTGAGAACAAAACGTATAAAAAAGATTCATGATGGTTTCTGAAACCAGTCTATCAAATCTAATAACATATCGATCTAGGATCCTAAGGCGTTGACGTTACAATATCCCGAACTATGGTACCAAAGGACACTGGTTGTTTTGAAAATCTCTAGGATAAGTGGATCATTTTCTGGATTATATTAAAAGGAATTGTTATAATTAGTATTGGTTCTAGTAGAAGGGAGAACCTTATATCGTAATTTAACTTTGTTATTTCTAGAAATTGTTTAAATGATTTATAGAGGGATCTATTTTTCACTAATTATAAACTGCACAATAGCGGTGTACACGGATCCAATTTATAAGCTGCACAATAGGGTGTGCACGGATCGAAAAAATCCGCATCAAAACTCGAATCGTATCTATTTTGCCGGTTCTCTCAAAGGGTGAACTTAAATCGGTTCAATTCGGTTTGGGCCAATTTTTGGACCTATCTTTTGGGTTCAATTAAGTTTTAAAGCCAAGATCGTCCAGTAAATTTGCTGAACTTATTTTAAAATTAATTATGCAATCTGCATGCACACTCATTACTTAATGCCCTCTTTTTATATATCTTTATATTGCCTATGTTATTAGCTTTAGAAAAATTTACATATCTCTTATTATATTATACTAATAATGAAACAAAGCTAAATCTGAATTGTATTCCTTAAAATATACATCTTCAAATAATATTGTAAGAACTTGAAATTAATAACAAATGAATAGTATCCCTAGTCTCCGTTACCATTCATTTCTTCATAAGATTTTCATTCTTGTTGAATCATATTCTAGTGAAGAGTCTTTTTGGATGATCAAAAATCATGTACAAAGAATCTCCTCGACAACTATCGAACAATTTTTTTTTTATAAAAAAAGTAGCCATCAGTTCAGTTTCGATCAGTTTCGAAAATTTCTCGAATTTGGTGCTGCAGTGCAATATATAATTTGCCCGCCATTTTCAAATAGGTTTCTTATTGGAAAACAAACCCCATCCTCATTCATCCCAATCTCCAATTCAAATACCAAAACTCAAAAATGGAACAAAATGATTCACTCCAACAAAACCAAGAAGTTGACGACTGGGAGATTAATTTAACAGAAGAAGATTTCCAAACAATCGATGCAATTTGCCAAGCTTCCACAACTTCCATTTCCTTCCCACCAATCAAAACACCCCACGTGTCCGATAACTCCAATCAGAATAATCGAAGAAAATTACCCGACTCGCTTTTTATATGTCAGAAAGAAGGCTCGACTTCTCATTCAATTAATCCTTGCCGCAAGAATAGATATAATCCTTATAATTCTCAAGGTAATTAAATATTTTACTCGTTCCGTAATTAAAATATTGTTCGGTTTTTTAAAATTTCCATGATTGGATTTTTAGAAGTTTGAACTTACAATGTTGTTTTATACTGCCACCATTTTGATTTAACTTGTAATTTTGTAGTCGATAAAGTAGGTTAATTGTAAATCGATCCTTATAAGTATTGCCAAGATTAGCATTTGTTCACAATAAATGGCAGTGGCGTATTTTATATCTAAAAGTGACATAAATGTTGCAAGTGGTCCTTAAATGATCAATATTGTACATTCTTTCTGTGGCTCGCGTCCGCGTTTTAGGGATCAGATGTCTGCGATATCGACATTGGCACCAAACTATATCTTGATCTCGCTTACTAGCACCATATATGCAATTAACTCACAAAAAGTCCACTACTTTTTATTTGAAGGGAGTTTTATTATTTCAACTTTGTAATTATATCAAAAAGATTAATTAAATTAAATAATACATAGAGGGTGTTTGGCTAAAGTTTTTTTTTTTTACTTTGACCTAATAAGTTGCAATATAAACATAAGTTTATAAAGTGAGTCGAGCTTATAAGTTGTCAAAATTTGTTTTGGCTTTGTTTTGGATAATGTCGCTTTATAAGTTCACAAATTGAACTTTGTAATGTGATCGGTCACAAAATTCTTATCTAAGGGCTACCTATTACAATTATTGAGGAAAAAGCTGCAATTTTCATTAAACAATTTAATGTTGTTATAGTTTACAATTTTCTTTAGGCAAATGATAAGTACTATGACCCATTTCTGATTGAGATTTTAATTTGATTCTAGGTAAGGTAACAATGAGATATCCAGAAATATCTTTTAAGGGTAACATCACGTATAGTAGAACTGCTCGAGAGGCAGAGAAGGCTGCAGAGGAGCTTCTAACCTTTGTTCAAAGTAAGAAGCAGGATGATGGTCAAGTTGTTCTGGGATTCGATATCGAGTGGAAACCCACTTTTAAAAGAGGTTGATTCCATCTGTATATGTGGAGAGCTGTTAAGTTTCGATTTTTTACTTTTACGAAAGAAGCATCTTTATATCACAGGTTTGAGTTATCTATGCGGATAAGTAGGGAATCACTATCGATCCATTTAAAAGAAGAACAAAGACAGAAAGAAGCTTCTTTATATGTTGAAATTTGAATGAAGAATTAAAAGATAGGTTTATGATTACGACCATTTTGGGATGATATTTGCATTTATATGATCAGAATTTCTGAGGTCATATTGCGACACTCAAGTTTGGTGACAAACATTAAATGAGTTTAGATAATTTGACTAGAAGTCTGTTTATAACTAGAGTCTATACTCTATAAGAACCGATATAATGGTGTTCCATTAGAAAGGAAATATTGTTAGTTATCAATAATGGCAAAATTTTGAGAGGCTCAATGTCTTGTATAATATCCTTCTTCACTGGTGAAAATCTGCATAGTTGATAGAGGAAACGGAATGCAATGTTGAGTACTCATGACATAAAGGAGGGTCATGACCAGTGTAACTGTTACATGAATAAGTTGCAACATTATATTGCATGCATCTGATCTATGTTTGGAGGAGAGGATAAATCTGAGAAATGAACCCTGTAGATCGGCCTCATCTGGTGACCATTTGGAGCACCTAGATGAAATAATTCCAGATTACTTATCAAATTGATTCTCTCCCTTTTACTCTGACTGAAAGGATCTTCACTTGTTCATCGTCATGTATATATTCACTGTTAAATTCATTTCTCTATATCAATAAGACTTATGTCATGGAAACATTAAACCTTTTCCTCTTAAGATAGTGCTTTTAACAATCACGTGGTACATACATTCAAATATTTCTTTACCAATGTTCATCAGAAAGGCTGGGTCTGCTTACTTCGTCACCCATAAGGGTTTCAGATCAGATATAGACCAGTTATCTCATACTTAAAATGGTGTGGTAGATTCCTCCTGCTCCTCAGTATTCTTTGCTAAACACCTTCAGGACTTGAATAATATGATGTAACAAAATATTGATGTTGTGATCAATATCTTAAGGAGTCAAAGTTCTGGAGTTTCAGTGTTGTTGGATATAAAAAGCTTCCGTGCTTGCTGTTTATCTTTACTTCAATAATTTATGCTAATTGAACCACCCTTAGCTGTTGAGCCTTATTTACTATGATTATATCCAGAAGTCCTTGCAAACAATATTTTTGTTATAATTTCTTTGGGACTCCCAGAGTTTGTCAGGTTGAGAGTATTTAAGAAACAACTTTTTATTGCATGCCTTTTCTAAAGGTTTGTGATGTTGTTAATCATTCTCACTATGGGATACCAGTTCACTAACATTGACATTAAAATTATTTTTTCCCAATGCCTTTGAAGAGGCTCTCGCCTAAGCGGGGTAGGGGGAGTCGGATAATCGCAACCAAACCTCTTATGATAAAAAGAAGGTTGTTTCCAAAATTGACCCAAGATTGTTATACGGTTCTGATGGGAAGTAATTGAATTGGCCAAGGTAAAAAACTTAGTTTGCTGCAGCATTTTCTAAGTCACTCGTTACTCTAATGTTATTTTTGAAACATAGATATGCCCTTAGCACTCTTTCATTTGCATTTAATAATTTTTGGATTTTTGTTTTGTAGTCAATTACATACTCTATCTAAGTGACTTTCTGTCCTTAAAGTTTTGTTCTTCACATTTCCTATGACTTCATTCCTCAATAGTTCGTAGTTCATTGATTGGATGTTCACTTGACCCATACTCTTGTGATAAAAAAAAGGCTGTTTCCAAATTGACCCAAGATGTTATACCAGTTCACTGATGGGAAGTAATTGAATTGGTAAGGTAAAAAACTTAGTTTGCTGCAGCATTTTTCTAAGTCACATTCGATACTCTAATGTTATTTTGAAACATAGATATGCCCTTAGCACTCTTTCATTTGCATTTAATAATTTTGGATTTTTGTTTTTGTAGTCAATTACATACTCCTATCTAAGTGACTTTCTGTCCTTAAAGTTTTGTTCTTCACATTTCCTATGACTTCATTCCTCAATAGTTCGTAGTTCACTGATTGGATGTTCACTTGACCCATACCATTTTGCTATTTCTAGGTGTTCCCCCTGGGAAGGCTGCAGTTATGCAAATATGTGGAAACAGTAATCATTGCTATGTAATACAAATTATTCATTCGGGAATAACTAAAAAACTCCAAAGCCTTCTTGAGGATCCTGCAGTGGTGAAGGTTAACATGTGAAATTTCATATTTCACTTTACTGCAGCTGTTATCATCTGGGATGAAAGTATGATTTCTGGAGTCTAAAAGTCTAATACTTATGGCAGGTTGGAGTTTGTATTGCAAATGATGCATATAAACTCTTACAAGATTATAATATATTAGTGAAGAGCGTGGAAGATTTGTCCGATTTAGCTAACCAAAACCTAGGTGGTCCTCCCAGGAAATGGAGTTTGGCACTGCTGACAGAGACAGTTGTATGCAAACAGGTTTTTTACAGAACCTCCTTGGGAAATTATTCATGTCACGGTTGTCACCTGTATCTATAATTCCTTTACCCATACATGCTTAGAATCTCTTTGTTCTAGAGCCTCTAGTATGCAATTGAAGTTGGTAATATCCTTTTAATGAAAGCTTTAGATAGCTGCTTCTCTAGTATCACTGAGGTAGGATGTCTATACTGGATGAACAACACCATGCATGGCTTTAACTTGCATCATATTTCATTGAAAACCCCAAGGTAAAAAAAATGTAATACTCCGTATTATTATTATATTAAATCTGTGACTAATTGTTTGGGGTTTGGATTAACAAGTAATTGAGTGCCTTGCTTTGCTGCAGCTTCCTAAACCCTCCAAAATCAGATTGGGCAACTGGGAGGCTAAAATTTTGTCAAAAGAGCAATTGCAGTATGCTGCAGCAGATGCCTTTGTTTCCTGGTACTTATATCAGGTAGATCATGTCATTCTGCATCGTCCCATTTATTGCAGTTTATTTTGTCTTTCCATCCAGCAAATAAATTTATCAGGTGCTACAAAGCCTTCCACAACCTGTTAATGGCAACAGTGAGGCAATAGAGGCAGGATCATCAAACTGATGTTTACTAGTAGCCACGTGTTGCAATGTTGGCTCTCTGGAATGCATCACTAATCTACCAATCCAATTGTTCAGAGGCCAGCATCCACAACATGTTTGCGACACTTATGCCAGTTTCAGTGCCTTTTTATCACCATCATGACTAGATGCATGGCAGTTAAACAGCCAGAACTTGCCCAGATATTTTTGTCTTTAATGCTTCCTCTGTAGCAGATGAGTTTGTAAGGTTGGCAGTGTTCCTTGGCGCAATGGAACTTGATATTCTTTGTTACTTGATGAAATTCTTCTGGAATTGCATTTTTCACCCAGAAATTCTTGGAGTTTGCTCTGTATGTTGTTCAATGTATTGGATTAAATAAAACAATTTATTGGTATCCCTTATTTTTCATTTACAAAACTTAATGGTCAAGGTTTGAACTCTTGAACTTTATCATTAAATGTGGATGTTTAAATCATTACACCGACCTCCACCCCTTACAGCTGGATTTTTTTTTGTCCTTATCTTATTGTGTATTTTTAGTTGGTCGCATATTATGTGATTTTTTCGGGGCTTGATCTTTAAACTTTTGATTTTTTTTACGGGATGGTCCCTATCCCATTTTTTAATAATAAAAATACATTTTAGACATCAAAAGAGGATGCAAAGTTAAATGACTATTCTACCCTTATTCCTACCAGAAGCACGTACATATAACTTTACACATCTAATTAACCCAATCCAATTAATCACTTTCATCTAAACTCTTCATCTCCTAAACCTTTAGAAACCCCTTCACTTTTCTAAACAATCAAAATTCTCAAGCAATGACGAGAAAGAGGAGGTCCTGTAGCCCTGAAGAAGAATTACCTGATGAGTTCTTTGAGTTAGAAGAACCCGAACAATTCTGGAGAGAAGAAGGAACCATCTACCGTTTCCCTACCAATTATGGTAAGTTAATGTAAAATTTCCATAAATTAATGTACTTTTATTCTTGTGTATGTTCAATTTAGTGATTTTTATAGTTACTAACACCATGCATTCTATAGGGATGAAAAACGGTTTCTTCACCCTAAAGATTAGGGCTAATGGCAGGTTTCAGAAGCTTGGGGGCCACTGTATGTATGTTGGTGGGTGGGTTAAGTATGTAGACAACAGTGAGGGGTGTCGAATGACCATGATTTGGCTAATGTACTGTTTGCGGGAGATGGGGCTGATAGGGAATTGTTTCCTTTTTAATAATAAGCTTATGATTTCTTTGAATAATGGCTTAGTTCAGCTTAAGACACAGAAAGATGTGGATGATATGCTTGAATGGACTAAGGGTTAGGGGAATTAAAGATTTATGTCGCCCTTGCAGCAGCTTGCCAATAGATTGATTTTAGGTGAGATTTATGGTGCTTTTAAACGTATGTGTCCTAAAGCTACTTTGAAGGAAATTAATGACGAAGAGGCGAGGTTGTTAGGTTACAAAGGAGATGAGAACTCTAAGAATGAAAAAGTAAATATTAGGTTGTTAGAGTGGTATCTGTACAAAGTTAGGGGTGGCTTCCCGGATGGGTGATGAATTTCGGGGGTTGATGAAGTTCGGATGGTGATGAAGTTGAGATGGGTGATGAAGTTCGGGGGTGATGAAGTTCAGGGGTGTGAGGATGTACTGGGGGGTAATGATGTAGTGGTTGAGGAAGAGGTAAGGGGAGGAAGTACAAGGGTTTGATGATGTCGTGGTTGAGGAAGAGGTGATGGAGGAAATATAGGGGCTTGATGATGTGGTGGTTGAGGAAGAGGTGAGGGAGGAAGTATAGGGGCATGATGATGTGCATGGGGGTGATGATTTCATGAGGAATAACAATGTCGTTTATGATAGAAGTGAGGATGTTGATCATGACGGCGATATTTATGTTATAAAATTTCATGAGGAGAGCGACTATTTATGGCGATGTAGAATTAGAGAATGAAGACACTGACTATGAGGAAGCCACTAAATAGAGGGGGCTTGTTACATTGGCAGAGGATGAAGCATAGAAGATATGGGATCGGTCTTGAATGACATTGGGCCACTATCTGAAGGAAGGTTTGAACATTCAGATCAGTTGGTGGAGTTGAGTGGAGAGGAAGAGGATAATGATGAAGTTTGCTCTAGTTCAAGGCAGAAGGAAAGAAGGGGTGGTCTTGAATTTAATAGTGAAAGGCATCTTAAAAATCCAATTTTAGTCTCCAACATGGTATTTGGATGTGCTGAAGATTTTAGGAGGCTAATAAGGGAATATGCAATGAAGACAAATAAGCCACTTTAGTTTATAAAGAATGATAAGGTTAGGGTGCATGTAAAATGTCTTCAAGAGGGGTGTGGCTTCTATGTCTTTTCTTCAAAAGTTGGCGGGACGAATGACTTGTCTATTAAGACTTTTGTTGAGGAATATACATGTGGGACCTCCATGAAAATACCCACGATTACTGTGAAGTGGCTGGCGAGGAGGTATGTAAACAAGGTCAGAAGAAATCCAAAGATAACTCTTAAGAATTTTATTGGTGACATTTTTATGACATGAAGGATGAAATCAGTACGACTAAGGCATAGAGAGCCATAAAAGAAGATGGGTACCTGATGTTTGGTAATGAGAATCAACAGTTTGCTAGACTGTGGAGTATGTGAAGGAGTTACTGGACATTATGCCTGGTTCAACTGTCATCACCAAGCTTCATGAGCAAAAATTTGAAGGTGTTTATGTCTACCCTGCACCACTAAAGAAAGGGTTTTTAGATAGCTGCAGAAGATTTGTATGTCTTGACGGTTGCTTCTTGAAAGGAGCATTCAAGGGTCAAATCCTAGTGGCCGTGGATTTTGATGGGGACAACGGAATCTACCCAATTGCGTGGGGAGTGGTGGAAGTGGAGAATATAGATTCGTGGATATGGTTCGTGAGATTGTTGAAAGAAGATCTCGGGATGGACCGCGAACCAGATTCTTGGGTGTTGATGACTGACCAGCAAAAGGTATAGTCCTGAATTATAGTCCATGAACTATAGTCCAAGTACTTTAGTCCCTGAACTATACTCCCTGTGATGATGCAATGAACTAACAACAGATCTAAATGCTTATAGGGCCTCGAGATTGCCATAAAGAAATTTTGCGTCAGAACATAGACTTTATTATTTAAAGCACACACTTGCGCCAAATTGGAGGCGAATATTTCCTAGGAAGATGTTGAAAAACATGATGTGTGGAAATGTCTTTAGAAGGCACACTTGATAGGCCATACTTTGAATCTGGGATCACGGCCGGTGAAGAATGTTACCATTGGGGATCACAGTATTGAGGAGGATAGATCCAAGAAAATGGACCGATATACATTTCATCCACCTTATTTGTGGAGGCGGGTGAATAGTTGGACGTGAGGCATTCAGTTTTTTCATCATCGAAGTCTAGGGATCAACTTGATAAATCGCCATGTTGAACACAATTTATCCTTGATTGTGACCCCGAATAGAAGAGGAACGTGAAAAAAAGCTGAGATGGAAGGGTATAGTCACTCCAAGGTTTGATGTAGTATTGAAGCATAGGGCAAAAAAAATTTGACTTTATCACGAGCTTGGATCACAGAGTATGGTCGGTTACATTGTATAGCTTTGGTAATTCGACATGGAGAAGAAGCACTGTTCATGTGGTTTATGGTAGTTGGGAGGGATTGCTTGTGTGCACGTAGTTTGTGTGTACAAGTCTCATATCAAAGACCCAAGAAAATATGTGCACAAAGACTACCTATTAAGCACCTGGTTTATTCTGTACAATAATTTTCTTGAACCATTGAGAGGCCACGTATCTTTGGACAAAGGGTCATATCGGATATACTTCACGACATGAGAGTCCTACGGAAAGGCCGAAAAGATGTCGTGCGAGATCTTTGCGAGAAGAGGCGAGAAGAGGTGAAATAAGCAAGCTGAGAAAGCTAAGAAGAAGCAAAACGATGGAGTTTTCAAGGCTTCAAGGAAGGGGCAATAATTCACTATAAGATATGTGGTGGTGTAGGTCATAATGCGCGGACTTGTCCTAGGAAACCTGCTGATGGAGGATACGATTCGGCTTTGCACCATGCTGCGAGAAAAGGAGTAGAAGTGTGCTTTGGGGATGGAGATCTGTTGATGGAGGCAAATGTAACCTCATCTTTTGTGAAAAGTGACCAATGTGAGCTCTTTAACCTTTTGTGGAGTTTAATGAATTAATGTTGTGGTAGGTGAAGCTTTTGATATTTTTTGTCTTGATTGTGTAAATAATTGGTCAATGGAAACCAGATGAAGTGGATTGAATATTATATCTTTTCATCATTTTCTATGGAATATTATGTCTCTTTTCAGCCTCTTATGTCATTACATACCTTTTACCACTATTTTTGAACTGTCAGAATCTCTGTAAATTCATCTAGCATTGGTTCAGTTCCCCTATGATAGTTCAGGGACTATAATTCAGGGACTAAAGTATAAGTTTAGTAGTTCAGGGCTTATCACACTAAATGGAAACACCAAGCGATTAAAAAGAAGAATAAGAAGCCATTCGTTAGTACTTATGGCAGACAACAATACACATAAAATTTGGTACCAAAACATTCCTTAGTACACATCCAAAAATAAGTGTTTTAACAACTGCAAATACCATTAAACATCCAAAAACAGACCTAACATTACATTACAATGCCTAATTTGCTACAATGGCTAACCCTATGAAGATTGGGAAAGCGGTATGATCCACGATTGCAATTGCAAGTTAAAATCATACGAAATTCGTGAACCAAACACTAAAAATACTATAATTGATACACAAACCAACAACAAAAAACCCAAAATCCACACTCTTCGTGCAACCCTCTCCAAGTTCTCATTCATAACAGATCTGACAAGAGGTGATACAGGCTCATCAATCCACTCCCTAAATCATGACCCCGAACTTCGTCTGCGCACCTCCCTGAAACCTTCTCCTAGGATTCTTCTCAGGAAAACTTACGGCTCAACTTGACATATCTACCCGCTGACAACGATGTACGATTAGGTGGTCAGCGAAGAATCGATTTGCTCACAGATGTGCCTTGCTTTCTCTGAATTCAAGGTATAATCAATTTGGGGTTTTTTCAATTTAGGGTTATTCAATTTGGAGCAGAGCAGACAACAATACAATATGCTTTACTGTTTTTATAAACTAATTTTTCCTTTAATATATGAAATTACTAATATGCCCTCTACTTAATCATACAAGTGCATATCACGCGCCTCAAATGAGATGCTTATAATAAATTTCTTTGTCTGAAATGCATTTTTCTTTGTTAAAAATGGAATAGAACCATCGGAAAAGATAAAAAATTGCAGGGACCGGGCACGAAAGATCGCATAGTATAGGGGCCATTAGAAGATGCGAGATAGTATAAGGACCAAAAAGCAAATTAGCCTTACAATATATATGCAATACTGTAGTATATTACATCAATTCGATAAAAAAAATTATTTGGGGTAAAATAAGTTGAACATCTCAAGGCTAAGAGACATGAGTTTCTAGGATGAAGACATGTGACACATCTCAAGGCTTGGGTTGTACTTTTCAAGAGAAGGCTCGAAACTAGATTGGGCACGAAATTTGATTATATATTAGTATATTCGTCTCTAACTTTTTTTATAGTTAAGATTGTAATATTTCTCAAACCCTTCCATAAAACCCTTGACTGCAATACTCGTCTCCCACTTTATTTAGGAAACAACATCATTGTCTTTTCAGGAGGAAAGTTCAAATTTTCTTCTCTTGTCTAGTCTACCTCATTTTGGATCCGAAATGAGGAATTGAATCTTCAATGTTTAGCGTGAAGCGCTTGATCAGGTGGATAGGCTCGTGAGTAGAACAAAACACGGTTGTATATTTTGTACTTATTCGTTAAAGTAGTCTAATGGAAGAAAACGATGTGCCTATTTGCATTCGCAGTGAAGCTTCGATACCCGGGCATAATCGATGAGTATACATCATCGATCTACTTAAAGTCTTAAACCATTGGACTTCAATTTTTTTTCCATTGATCTCTGAATTGAAAATTGAAAATTTATTGGACTCGCACCGTTAAAGTTATACACAATTCATTTGTAAAAAACCGTCAATTTTAGATTTTCGATATTGACTTTTTTATTTATGAATTCAGATATATAATTTTACGTATTGTATAATAGTTATTTTCATAACAATATTAGCTTGATTCCTTTTTCTTAGGGAGGTTTTTCTTTTTAAGCAACCCAAAAATTGATTCACTCATGTTTCGCTACTATAGATTTGATGAGCAACATCACTCATTTTTGAACTACAATAACGCTTTTGAACGCTATTTAAGCCACCATTATTGTAGTTTGGATAACGCTTCAAAAAGCGTTATTTCAACTCCAATACTTACATAGCATTTTATAATAGATAGCTCTTCCAGGCAGCGCTGTAGTTATTTTTAAGCATTATATAAGCTAACGTTATTGTAGTTTAGATAACGCTTCAAAAGCGCTAATTAAGATATCTAGCTAACATAACACTCATTTGAGCGTATCTAATTCTGTAATTTAAATATAAAAAAAGAATTATTAAAATACAAAAATTATATTTCGTATTTTAATAATTCGCATTCTTTCCATTAACTAAAATACACATTAAACAATAAATACATCAATAATAATATTATAAAAAAGACACCAATAATTTTATTAAAAAAAATACATCAATTACACCTAAAAAATACATTGCTAACATAATAATTAAAAAATTTACAATTATGAACATCAACACATCTTCATCTCTTATAAATCCAATATGCTTGGTCAAAGAAGATCCAGATCCTGCAACAAGAATGTGTTTTTCATTAAACATCATTGAGTCGGAAATATATTTGTCTACCTTATGATGATAAATAAACTAAAGAAACCAAGTACTCACAATGACTCCCACAAATAACTCAACTCAATTTTCAGTCCAAATCCGTCTATCTTTATATACATTTATTTCTATTTACCAACTAAAGGGTTGCAAGAAAAATCAAAATTATATTTTTAACAAAGGGTTGCAAGAAAAATCAAAATTATATTTTTAACGTGCTGTATTGTTAAAATGATTAAAAAATCAAATAAAAAATGTGTTATGCATGTTTGATAAGGATGAAGATACTATGTATTTGAAGGTGATTTTGTCTTAAGTCAGTTTTATGAAATTCAATGGGAACCTAATATTTATTCCCTTCATTTCAACTTAATTGTGAAGTTGTTTTCAACAAAAATTCAATCAGTTAACTAAGAATTTTTATCAAAATATTTATACAATTAGATACTTCATGCTACATATTGTATATGAAAGTATATTATATTGAATATGAAATATTTGAATAAGGTTAATTTATGGTTAAAGTTGAATTTTTTAATTTCCTAAGTCATACCTCCCACATAAATTGAAATGACGGGAATATTTGTTAAATTTATCTGTACTTCACATATATACTCATCAGTGAAATTGATAATAATGAGGTGTAGTATAATATTTCCTCCATTTCTAATTAAGTTTGAAATTTGACTAATAAATTTTAAGAAACTACATTTTGATTTCAAATTAACCATATTTATTAGATAAGTTAATTCAGTGTACACAATCTGACATATATGACTATATGAGTGCTTCGTATGAATTATCCATGGTAGTAATCTTTCGATATAAGCTTATTGGATGAATTATTGATTTTTTTTTAAAAAATTGACTAAGGGGTTATTTGGTCATTTTCGACAAGTATTCTGACATTTTCATCATAAGAGCGCTAATCTGCATCCTTATCCTATGATAGTACTTCATAAATAGTTATGAGTGCCTTCTAAACCATAAAATAACAACTCCGTTTCTATAGTAGAGGCGGAAGATGAAAAATATATATCATTATATTATTTATATATAATATTAATACTATAATATATTTTATTTTATTTAATGTGTATTTTACAGTGACAATGGATGTTGACAATCATAACATAGTTTGGCGGAAGATGCCTAATTATGGCAATAAACTACTTGTTGGTTGATCTGCGTGAATCAGCACTTATTTTTATATGGAACAATTAGTCAACAAAATAATTATTTCCAAAATACTATAGTGATCTTTCTTAGACCTCTAATTTGTTTCCTTTTTGGTTTGGGGAATAAAATTAAATGTGCTCGTTTGACATATACGTGAGGAAAATAATTAAATATAAGAAACAAAAGACTAACGACTCACAAAAGAATAAAAGATGGATAATCATTTTTTATTTGTATTTAATAAATATAAAATGTCTCCCAAGTCCCAAGCAGCAATAGGTGATGTCAAGGTCAACGGTTGATATTTTTCTCAATTCACATTTAGAATAAATTATGTCGACCAAATTAATCAAGTACATTTGTTTGTTTTTTAATAAAATTTCTCCTCAGAATACATGAAAATAGATCAAAGCTAGGCGTGGAAAGCAGTTGTACACTAGTACTGGACTTCATTCTGCCGACAATTTGTGTGCTTTGTAGGGTTATACTCATATGCTTCATGCTTGAATATTCACACTTGTCGTTTTGCCAACTTTTCAACTGAAAACCGACAATCTTGTCAACGCATTTAATCTCATGGATTTTACCTACCAGAGTTTGGAACGTTTACATTATCCATGAGCTAAGTATCGATTTAGTATCATTGGGACTGAGCTTCTATTTAGGGATAGGGGTACGGTGCTTAAATACATTTTGTTTTTAAACTGTTTAAATTCATTTAATTAATATTAAATGGAAAACTTTTCCACTATCTCAAACAATAACATGAAGGTTAAGTTCTACCAACTAATGATATTAAGAAGTCATAGTTAGTAGGTGCAAGAACAGACAAGTTAATTTAGACTGCACATAAACATTTTCATAGAGATTATATGAGTGCTCATGTACACAGATCAACGAAATAAGTAATTTGTACCAGGTTAATCTACAGTACACATGCACTCTTAGAAAAGTAATTTAGGAGTATGCAAGGTGGAAAGTTACGGTTCATTAAGTTTTTTGTTCATTAATGATCAAAAATGTAAATTATACCATTTTATGATATATTTTCTTTTTCTTTTGGAACATTTTAGGTAATACATACCATTTCCTAAAAAAACAATTCATTAATGTCAATTATATAAACTTATTTTTTACTTTTAGGTAATCTGTACCAATTTGTTCAACGAATTTTAGTACACATTCTAATTAAGTGCATAGAATAATTTTGGTACATTTTTTTTTGAATTTTTTCAATTATACCATCTTAGAATGGTACATTTTAGTAACGTATATCATTTTTACATTGAAATTTGGTACATATGAGATTAATGAAGATTAATAAACCGTATCATTAATGAACCGTAACCGTTCTACGTATTTTAAGCGCTCAATAAATCCTTATAAGTACTAGTCACGTTAATTTAGGATCACGTATAAGCTCTTATTCTGAGTATATGAGTGTTCATTAACTACTCCCATAAATTAAATAAGTAATTTGAAGTAGCTTAAGCGATTGGATTTCGAAGCGAAACACTCTTAGGAAGAAAAAATATGAGTACACAAGAACTCATATATGAGTATGAGTTAACTGTACTATGAGGTTAATTTAGACCGCCCTCATACTCTTAGTAACATATTATATGAGTATTCAGGGGTACTCATATATATCAAATGAGATACGCTGCTTTTGTCTGAGCTCTAACTATGGATCATGTCATCAATAGATGTTTGATAGTCAATATAGGTGGTGTATTTTTATACTAATCAATTTTATCTATATTTAAATATTTAAACACCTTAAGCATAATAAAAGGTTAAGTACTGAATCAAAACCATGTACTTAGATGCTTAAGTAAATTAGATCATTTTTTTTACTCAAATGATATTAATATCATTAAAAATGACAAAACGACGGGAATAGTTGTTGTTTGTGGATAAGGAAACAAATAAAACAGCTAAAAAAACTCAAACATTGTGTTAAAGGGGGTAAGAAGCCAATGCGGTGGGGAGGAAAGCCAAACGGCTTTACTCAAACCTCCGTGATCCCAATGAACGATGATATGCGCTACATTGTTGGTTGCTCTATGTATGAATTGGAATTTGACTTATAAAAACTTTGCGAGATAAAGGATATCTCCAATCAATACTTCAATCTCCGCATGAACTTGTTGTTTTCCATTAAGCACTTGGATCAAATGCTTCGAATCACTGTCAAACTCAACTCGTTGTCACTGATTAACTAATGCAAACTCGAGCCCCCCTTTCATTGCCATATAAACTAATTGATTTTATTTTATATTAAACCTATAACCATATTTAATTATGTATGACTTCTTCAACCTATAATCTCATTTAAACTTTTACTCCTTATCAAGTTTATTTTCTTAACATGTTCATAATGTGTATGTTTTAATGTGGTTGTATTTGAGAATTAAACTAACTATTTTGGTTAGATTTTTAAAATCGAATTAATCATTATTTTGGTAATGAAATATATTTTAAAATTAATTTCTCATTAAATTAACAAAAAGAAACTATTTTCTACAAGTTTTGGTTGTATTTTAGAATTGAATTATACATTATTGGTCGAAAATGGTTATGAAAACAATGATGAAATTAAATTACACTAACCATTATTTATCGAAAATGGTCATGAAAAATAATTAACAATAAGTATCCATTTATGCATTTTTTGGTGGAATTGTTTGAGTAATAATAATCATTATTTATTGAGAATGGTCATGAAAAATTAATTATGAAAGAATGTGATTATTTAATCAATTCAACAGTTAGTCATAACCAGCTTCTTTAATGGTTATAATTTAAAATCCAAAATAACCATAATTTAACTCTTTATAGATATGATGAAATAATACTACGAAAATATATAAGTATGTAATAACCGCTACGTTTAAAAAAAAAAATTAAAAATTTTCGGTCGGTGGTGGGACCACATTAATAGTATAAATAATTTAGATAATAATATTATTTGTGATTAGTGAGCCATTATTACATTTATAATTTATTAGTAATAGCAGGAGACTCGAGTTAAGTTAGATCGTTAAGTGGATTCGATAACTCGATTAAATGATTTCGGGCACGGCTCACAATGCGATTTTCATGCCTTAAGAGTTAAGTTATCTTTCATCATATCAACACAAAATCACAAATATCTTCTACAATTAACTTGGCACAACCTTCTTGGCGAAGTTCCTCTTGGAGCAAAGAAAGATTTTTTTTCTTCCATTTCTTCACTTTGTTGCATATAAAGATCTCGAGTTGATTGTTATTAAGGCTTCCCAACATCTTTCCCTACGATTTTGAGGTAAGAAAATAGCGTTTTGGTTGATTTTTGAGGGTTGACTTTTGGTTGACTTTTTACATAATTCAATTTTATGATGAATCTTAGTTTGTTATGGATGCTATGATGTATATAAGTGATGAATTCATGATTTAGAGGTCGTTTGAGGATGTTATGGTCGAGTTGACTTTTCTAGGTTTCGGTTGACTTTTGGGGTGATATTTTTATAAGACTTTAAATGTGTAGGGAGTTTAATTGGGACCTTATTGTAGTTGTTGTGATGTTAAATTGGTGATTTAAAATTGATTAAAAGCAGTTAGGTTGAAAATTATTAATTCAGTTGAGTTGCAATTGATATTTTGGGTATAGGTTGTTAATTAGGGACCTATTTGATTAACTAGAATGACTTATAAGTTGATTTGTGACAAATAATAAGATAGAATTTTTAGTGGGGATCGATTTGGTTGTCCGATGGGATTATAATTCGATGAACACAAAATCATGTTAGACACGTTTAAAAATCATTCCGATTAGAGTTGGTAATGTTTATTCTAGAAATAATTCTTGGTATTAGTTCACAGTATACTTTTACACGGGTGTTGTTAGGCCTTGACAGCCGCGGAAGGGGCAGGATGCGTGATCGCGTTCTTCATTGAGGACTTTTGTGATGGTAGTAGAGGTGAGTACTTAACTCACGGGTGGATATGTTATGTCACGAATGTTATGCGAGCCGTGATTATGTAGAGAATATTGTATGTGTTATTCGAATGTTATTATTGCATTGTGTGAAAATATAGGTATATGTTATTCTTTGAAATTATATGAGCCATGATATTACATATATGATTGTATTATGTAGCGTGAAGACATGCGAGGTAGAAAAGTAATAACTTGGCTCTCGACTTCGTGTTTTCCATTCTGCGGCCTTGTAGGCCTTTGTGATTGATTGGCCTTGTCGGCATTTCGATTTACGTGGCCTTGTCGGCACTTTTGATGTTATTGTCGCTTTTGGTATTTCATGGCCTTGTCGGCATTTGTGATTGATTTATGATTGTGAGATGTTTTAGGCGTGCTTGGTTATTGTTTGGGAGTAGAATAGTTGGTTATTGAGGTGTTGGTTGGGTTATCTCTGCGTGACTTTGGTGACTTGAGTATTAGGATGACCACAGAATTTGGAAGAGGTCATGGGTTAGGTGGCTCTTTAAGAGAAGCGTTGCTTATCGGCTTTATACCTCGGTATAAGGCGTTGTTTATCGACTTTATACTTGGGGTATAAGAGCGTTGGTTATCGACTTATGCCCGGTATAAGGCGTTGTTTATCATTTTATACTTCGATATAAGGCGTTGTTTATCGACTTTATACTTGATTTATAAGGCGTTGGTTAACGACTTTATGCCCGGTATAAGGCGTTGTAGATTGACGGGTTGAGCTTATGTGCATCGAGTTAGAATCCGGATGGTATACAGTTGATGAGTGATTGATGACTAGAGTATAGTTTTATTGGGTCTCTGTGGTACGTAATTTCATGTGTGATTTTGTGTGATTTTATTGATGAGTTATATTCATTATTGAGACCCTATATTCTATTTATGCCATATGATGTATGAGAATTTTCTTTGAAAGTAATATATAGCTGTTGGAAATGATCCAGGTTATATATCTATATATATACAGCGTATTTGACTCTATATTAATTTGTTATTATTAAGTGGCGTATGGTTTAAGTTTCACCCGGTGTTAAGTTTCACTAAGCTTAAGTAGCTTATACCCGCACCCCGCTTTGGGCGGCATTTCATTTGTGCGGAGGTTGGCCAGACGGCTAGTTGAGCGAAACATTTGGAGAGTTGTTCAGTGGCTAGGTAGGCATCGGGTGGCAAAGGATCTCGCGTCCCGATTTTGATGTGTTGTCAAGCATTTTTTGATTGTTGTACTTTATTTTTCAAACTTTAGCCGACAATTGTCTTTGTATTCGAGTCACAGTACTTACTCTCTTTTGTAGCACTTTCGGCGTTACTATTAATTTGGGATATGTTGTATATATATGGAGTTGGTTGGTTAGATATCACGATGGATTGTAAATTTTTTAAGCGTGATTACTTTGGAAATGTTATATGTAATCATATTTTTGAAGAAGCCTTGAGTAGTTTTAAAGTGAATCGTCCGTGGTTTTTGGGGATGCAATTGTTAGGATTATAATGACTACTTTCGAGAGGCGGCCGACTGGGGCGGTCGTTACAAAAGTATACCTACTTGCTTATTTAATCTGAAGAGTATTTATAATTCTCAATGTTTTTGTAGAATTAGCAAAATGTAAAAAAAGTCAAACAATGGTTATAGTGTATGACGAGTTCAAACTTGTATTTCAAAACTTCGTCCATTTTTAGAAGATGTTAACGTAGATTCGTTGTTGTTTGAAGATTTTTTATTATTCTTAAAACTCTTGTTTACAAATTTCTTCTTAAACATTGTTTTAATGCCAAGCCAATATTATTCTTAAATGTTTAATATTTTCATTGGCTTGTCTGAAAAAAGTGGATAATTCTTCTTGTTTTCAAAATCTTATGCGACTTGACACTTACCTTTTGGTTTGTATTTTTGTTTCAACCACGTGCTTTAGAATTATTAAGTTCAAAGTTAAGTGGTTTGAAAATGTCCCTATACTCAATTATGCTTTATATATATTTTTCAAGAGTATTTAACACTTTTCATGACATGTATTATGAAAATATGTTTATCTAAATACATTTCTTATGTTTTCTCTAGGTATTATGTTTCATGTCTCCTGACTTTTTTGAAGAGGGATTTGCTAGATTGATTTGTAACTATTAGCTCAAGACTTGCATTAAATTTTGTTTAAACTTGAGTGTTTGGAAGTTAATGTGTGCTCTAGACATGTCTTTAATGGTATATGCAAACTTACATTGAGAAAGTTGGAAGTCTTAACTATCTTTGATAGGGGAAGCAATCCAATAAAGTTGGCTTAATGTGTCCAAATTATTTTATCCTTGAGACATTGATTCTTAGCCCTAACTTGTTTAATAAAGCAGGATGCTTATTTTCACACTTTTCTTCAAGTTTTTATTCTGGAAACCACTTGTGTGTATACATGCCATATGATTTTAAATATTTTAGTTCTTAAATAATGGTATAATACACGTATATATCATCATTATTCTAAATAGTTTGCCCAATGAAATTCGTAGATCCAAGGGCGAATTGACAAACTTATGATGATATTGTATTTAAGCTTTGTAGGTCACTTGAGAACTTTTGTCCAGGGACAAATTGACAAACTTATGATCTTCTTTTTCCCGATGATAACTTTGTTTGAGGAGCGATCCTATTACTTATTCTCTTTGAGTTTTTCCAAACCTTTGAAGCAGAGAGAGAGGTGAAATGTAATATTATATCATATGTCTATGTTCTTAATTTGATCTTTTGATGACATATGTTTGGCGTCAACTTTGTTCTTGTGCCATGAAATTTACATGCTTATATTGCTTGATATTGATGTTCTTATATAGCATGTAGGGTTTCAAATGGCTTAGATTATTAGATTTAATGCTTAATCGCCCATAATTTTGGTTTATAATTTTGTAAATAAACCGGTTCGGTTAATTTTTAGATATGAAATTAAGGGGATAATTAGGATAATCGATAATTTCTTGAGAATTTGATCTTTTTGATGACCTCATGTTTTGACATCACTCGTTCTTATTCTTGCCATAGAGAATTTACATGCTTATGTGCTTCATATTGATGTTCTTATATAGCATGTAGTTTCAAATAAACCGTTTAGTTGTGCCAATGCCCATATTTGATTTGTCGTTGTGCTTAATCCTTATATTTGGTTTATGGTAGCAGCAAGCCGTTCGGTTACTTTCAATAATAGTCGGGGATAATTCGGGTTATAGATCGTTAAGTCGGCACAAATAACTTCGATTCACTTGAATTTGGCACAAACTCATAACTTCAAGACTTAGAGTGTTAAGCTATCCATTCTCATCCCGACATCACACAAAACACAAAAAAATCATCTCCCTCATTTCCTTTGAGTTCGAGACCTTGGAGAGCAAACAAGAATTTTTCCTGCTTCCTTTTTCACTTGTTTCTTATTAAGATCTCAAATTTGGTTATTAAAGTTTCCTATCATGCTTTCCACACAAGTTTGAATGTAAGTTATAGTTTAAGTTGATTTTTAATGTTTGACTTTTGACCTTAACTTTCGAATTTTATGATGTTTAAGAGTTTATGGGTGTTACATGATGTACATAGTGGTAATTCATGATTTAGAGGTTATTTGAGGATGTTAGAGATAGGTTGACTTTTCTAGGTTTTGGTTGACTTTTATTGTTGATATTTTTATAAGACTTTATATGTGTAGGGAGTTTAGTTGGGACATGGCCCAAGCTATTTAAGGTTAGAATTGTGATTTATAATTGATTAAAGGGGTTAAGTTGAGAAAGAGTGTGATTTGTAAGTTGAGTTGTAGTGATATTTTGGAGTATAGGTTTGTTGAATTATGGACTTGAGGCTTAACTAGAATGACTTACAAGTTGATACGGAATGTTAAAGAGTGATAGGTGGAATTCTAGGCGATTGGAGTTTGTGTCCTCTGGGGTTATTATTTTGTTGTTTTTATCCGTCATTTTAGACCGTTTAGAAATCGTTCCACTAAGAGTTGGTTGTGTGTATCTCTGAAGCATAAGTATTGTAGTAGGTTTTAATTTATATACTTTAAAGGGTGTTTTGTTAAGGCGTTGATCATGGAAAGAGGCGATTCTGAAGTGATTGTGTTTATGAGTTTTTGTGGTAGCTTCGCGAGGATGGTACTTATCTCACGGGTGCTACTTCTACGTGCTACTTTAAATTGTGTACATATGTTGTGGTATGATTATGTGAGGTAGGTATACATGTCATTGTGGTATGATTATGTGCTTGATGCATTTGTGTGAGCCATATTAATTATGCGATTGTTTTTATGGCGTTTGAAGATTTGCACAGAGGTGATAATATTTGAACTCTCAGCTTATGTTCTTGTGTTAAATGGCCTTGTCGGCATTTCGATTTAAATTGCCTTATCGTCAACATTTGTATTTACGTGGCCTTGTGGCACTTATGTATTTTGTGGCTTTTGTCGGTTGTGATTGATTTATGATTGTGAGATGTTTTAGTTGTGTGCTTGGATATTGTTTAGAGGGAGTAGAAGTAGTTGAGATTTAGTAGAGAGGTGTTGGTTGCGGTTATGTTGTCACTTTAAGGTGACTTGAGTATCGAGGATTTGTTACTATATTTGGGAATTGATTAGGGGGTGCAGTGGCTTCTCAACCCTTGCGAGGATATGTGGCTATTGGCCTTATACTTCGGGAGGTATAAGTGGAGTGTGAGATCTATTATCGCTTTCTTATATTGCATTGTCGGTGTTGGCCTTATACTTGGTATAGTACGGTGTGAGATCTATTATCAACTTTCTTTATGTGCATTGTTGGTGTTGGCCTTATACTTTGGTATAAGTGCAGTGTGAGATCTATTATCACTTTGCTATGTGCATTATTGGTGTTGGCCTTATACTACGGTATAAGTCCAGTGTTTATTAGCGATTGGTTCTGCTTGAGGTAGACGGATCGGCGTATGCTTTGATAGAGGTTGGTATACTTGTAGAGATGTAAATATAGAAGGTGATGACTAAATTATAGTGGATTTGTTGAGTCTACGTGATTTCATTACAGGTGATTGTGCCTTATTAGAGGACTTTACATTATATCTTAACTGTAATGATTTCAAGCTTTAATACAACTATTCATGAAGCAGGAGTCAAGTGTGGTAATGATAGGATCAACTTTTTCGTAGGGACTTAGAAGAAGCTTAAAGAAAGAATAGCGTTGAAGACGAAGATTTGATCATTTACGGCCATGGGAAGGATAAGAAATGTGAAGAAGATTATGATGGTGAGTACTGGTGACAATGTTGCGAACTTCAGCGACACGCCCGTCAAAGAGAACCATACTTTGTTAAAAAGAATCATTGAGAATAAAGTGTGGACAATGAGGTTTGATCTAAATTCATGATTTGTATGATTCACATTCATTCATTACATTAAGGCATTTTCTTTTCATCATGGCATGTTTTGTCATTGATGTATTTAGGAGGTATATCTCTTTATTTATTATTCTTTATACCTATGTATAAGGTATTTCGTCAAAATGAAGAGCTAGTTGACTTGTGGTCATTTTGACTCTTTGATTTGATGATGATAACAAAGTGCCATAATGGACTAATGGTTTCTGATGACCCAATGATTGCCCAAGTGGAAACCCAAAGGCCGCAAAGATTCGAATTAAATGCAAATGTGGTATCCATGTGTGTTCTTCACGTGTTCATGGATTTGCAAGGAAATTCTCTCTTATTCAAGTATCTTAGTTTTTTGGGAAATTGGTTTTAAAATGGTTTAAACTATAAATTGCTAAAATGATTTGCTTAAAAAGTCTTTTGTATAAGCTGTTCTCTGTTGATCGCATTTGAATTATTAGAATAAGTTAAAATGACTTTGTGTCATTTGTACTCGAATTTGAATTAAGTTAAATTTAGGAGATCAATCTAGAATCACGTGAAATGCAAATGAACCTTCTTTTTATTATTGGCCACAAAAGCCCATTATGGAGCAGCGTTTGTTAGCAACCGATACTTTTGTCGAATAGGGTCGGGGCATTATTTTCTCTAAGCGGCCTCTGATGACTTTGTAGAGGCCGATTATGATACGTTCTCAGGCCTCTCAAATGGCCTCATTTAAAGGCGTTCTGAAACTCAGCTGTTTAAGTTCCGCGTTTTAACGTCTATAAAAGCATTTCATCATGATTCAAAAACCTAACTTTTGCAGCCCCAATTGAAAATGGAAATTTGGTGTTCAAAGCAAAAAAGCCAACTTTCATTGTTCTTCTTTTGCATCTTGATTTGAGAGATTTCATTGAGCTCATTTATATCTCTTACTAAAATCCATTTGAAAATTATCTTGTAAAGGTAAAACTTTTCTTGTGGAAAGAATAACACAAGGTTCAGTCGTGATCTTCTTACTTGGAAGTGAACTCGATTGTGAGATTGATTAGTAAATTGCTAATAAACATAAATTACAGATAGCTAAGAAGGTTGTTAGGTTGGGTAGATCTTGAGCCTTCAGGAGTTTCGAGGTTGCTTGAGGAGTTACCAGTGGTTGCTGAATCGTAGCTAGGGTGTTACAGTGGGTAGCTAGAAGATTGTACTTATGGTAGGTTGCTTGTTTGTATGCCACGTGGGGGTTTACTCGGATAATATATACAAGGTTACTTTTTCCAAATCGAGGTTGAAAGCTAAGGGTCGACCGTGGGATTCGCTTGAAGGTAGTTAAACACCTTGTCGAGTTTGCATTTTCTTTCCACCCACTTCACTACTTTATTGTTCATATTATTTATATGCTAAATTGCTAGGATGCTATTATATGCTTGATTGTGATATTAATTATCTATGATTGAATATATGAGTATAATAAGTTTCCATTCGTGTATTTGATTTGATAAATTAAAAGTCGTTGTTTATCTTACGGCGTTGATTGAATCATGTTGATTGATATATTTGATTGTGTTTTCATATATCAAATCAAATATTATTTTAAAAGAGTGTTAATATTACTTTAAATCTTCGCATTTGTTTTTAAATTGCTAAAGTATCATTTTGGTAAAATTTATATTAAAGTTTTTCTGAGGCGAAAAACGGTCCAATGACCTCTATGACTTGCAATTGACAAGAAATATGGGTTGCTCATCACTGATAATCAGGCAAGGAGAATTAGGGAGACTGCTTTGAAGGCTATACAAGGTGATCACAATGATTAATATGATCGGGTGTGGGATTACGTTGAAGGGGAGGTTGAAGAGGACGATTTAGGGGTTCTCATCTTTCTTGAATAGTAGAGAGTGATGGGGATGCTAATGTTGGTGTATTTAAGAGTTTATGTGTGCTTGAGGCCATTGATTGATAGATTTGAGGTTGTAGGAAGTTGGTTGGATTGGATGCAGAGTTCCTGCGACAAATTCTACGCTCCAGGTTGCTCTCGATCGAAATAATGGATACAGTACCACTTTATGTTGAAGCGATAATTGAGAAAGAAAATAAGGAAATGTGGAGAAGTTTATTCGGGCTTTGATAGAAGACATTGACATTCTTGATGAGGGGAAGACTATAAATCATGAGTGTGAGACAAAAGGTATCATTACCATATTTTTAATTCAACCATAATGTCGGTCATCTTTTAATTTTAATTTTGTTTTGAGGGACTAGAGAAGCGTGCAGGTTATTTATGAAATGTTGGACATAGGAATTGTGTGCAACATATGCAATTTCAAGAAGGCATTAAAATCCCGGCTTTTGAGAGATGCCAAATTGCAGGATTAGTTCACATGCACCAAATGTGTGGCATTGAAGTGCAATGTCAAAACTGTCCAAATAAGAAGGTTAATGTTGGAAGGTGACATAGAAGCGTAGAAGAAGAACTACAAAGAAACCAACTAAGAGCGGACCAATCATGATTTATCTTAGCCGCCCACTGCTATTGGAGAGAGGATGAGATCGTTGTGTTTAGAATCAATAGTTATTGGTTTCATCTATTATGCCATTAGATAATTGTTGTAACAATTCCATTCTTGGATTTAATTGAATGTGATTACATAAACGGAACATTTAATCATAGTAATTATAATTACTATTCGGGTTACTCACGATAATACCGGAAATTATGCGGTGCTGATAATTTCATCGTTATAATAATAATAATGGTCAAAATTATATTATTATACGTTGCTATTAATAAAGTCTATAAATTAACACACATACAGTGACGTTGAGTTATATTTCATGTATGAAAATAAACTGCATTTGCTAAATTGAGAGTTGATTGTAATCAATGAATATTCTCAATTGGAAATTTTACATTGATAATGTAAAATATAAATTGGATAAAACTGAATTAATTAACTAGTCAGTTGAATTAATTTAATAGTTAGTTGAGCTCGTTGGTAACTTGTTGGTTACATATTAACAACTTGTTAATATTTAGTTTACTTAACGGTTTAATTGAATTAAGCGAGGTAAACAATTAAACTATTCGGTTGGCATTTTTTAGGTTATTTGAGAACCCTAAATAAGCAAAGGTTATTAGGTTTCTCGTAACATAACATCAAAAAACCCTAGCCTCGACTTTCCTTCATATCGCGAAAATATTCAAGGAAAGAATTGAAATTTTCTTTTGATTTTCATCCAATCCACTTTTGGTTCAAGTAGACCCAGTGCGAGGATTCATCTCGGTAAATACTACCAACTAGAGGCATCTCCTTTTGTGATGCTAACGAATTGGAGTTCATAGGAGGAGAAGTTGTGAAAGATTTGTTGATAGGCTTCCATTGGCATCTCTGTAAGTTTTACATTATCAATTTAGTTCAAGTATAATCACCTAATAGATATTGTATGAATATATGTTTAGTCTAGAGTAGCTTGCCCATGAAGAATATGTAAGTTAATTGACTATTTGTATGGCTTTAATACTATTTGTTAATGTAATGTTAATTTGTTTTGTTTCCTTTTTGCAGGTACATAATCTCTATGATTGGATGAATGACATATACAAAATTGTACATGTACCACAAACTATACCCGACCATACCGAAACTCCGAGCAAACTGCTCGGCCACACCCTCGAGAAAGTACCACCATAGACTCTAGTCGGGTCTGTTATTTAACCTCAAGTACCAATGAATCCAAGGAAGAGAGGACACCTCTCTGATGAGTTGCTTATTTGAGTAAAGAGGATAAGCTTATTTCAAAGGTTGCTAAAACGGGATCACTTGAAGGCAGGTTGATAGAGGAAGCACTTTGTTGTTCTTGAAATAGACAATTCAGTACTTTTTATGCAAAATGTGAGCCTTATTTGGGACAACTACTTTTGATTTTGTTTTTAAGAGTATGTTTAATTAATTTCTATGTTTAATAGGTTTATGAACTAGTATTATGCTTATGAAGAATATATTGGTTTGTTGCATTTTGTCTTATCTTCAGTTTATAATCTGTTCTTACAGTATGTTTTTTAACAGAAATGCCTTTGAGCAACCTATAATCTGTTTTCTCATGCAATTACAAGTGCAGGCAGTTAGAATATAAGCTTATCACTAGTCTTGATAATCCTTTAAACTATAAGCAATTGGTACAATATAAAGTACAAACAAATAAAGATTAAGGCAACAAAAAAACAAAGAATAAAGGTTTGAAAATAAGTACAACAATCAAAAATAGTTGACAATCGAAACTTAGTGTTCAACTTAGTAATTGCATATTACTTTGGTGTGGGTCTCATGATAATTTAAGGGGGTTATGGCGATTGCTAGATCTTACTTGTGTCGTTATAATAATAGTAATTGGTCAATTATTATTATTATACAACTACTATTATACGGAGCCTAAAGGTCACACATGCAGTGACATTGAGTTATATTTCATGTATGAAATTAAAGAGGAAACATATAATTGAAATGTATTTCTCAATTCTGAGTCCCATTTTATGTAGAATATCGATTGAACAAATAGAATCAATTAAATAGTTATTTAATTGATTCGAATCAATACAGTATTTATCGATAACTTGAAGATTATTGATATTGACTCATTACTATTTAATTAAGCAATTAAATAGTTCAACTCATTAACAACTTCATTTAGTGTCTTAACGAACTAATAGAGTTATGAGTGAAACTAATACTTAGCGGGTTGCTTATCGGGCTTGTTTAAACTGCTTTATATAAACCAAACTTTAGGAGTTTTCCATCATAAGTTTTTGAGAAAATTTGTATCACAAAACCTAAAGTAGCCCCAGCGGCAGAAATTCTCCCAAAATTTTGGGGTTCTAGTTTTGTTCATCACTTTGTTTACTAGCATAAATTAGTTCTTTGATTCGGCCCCTCACGGTGTGGACAATAGAGATATCATACGTTGATATTACAATAAGGAGCTGAAGGGAAGTCAAATTCCGTTGTGAATTTGAAAGCGTGGAACTTTAGTGGAATTTACTCGACTATGATAATAAGTACTCTGTTTATTCACTATATTGTAAATATGTTTTTTGTATTAAACCATGTAGTATGCACTTTAAGATCCCTGGAATTATGGATTTATATTTATACTCATATATCCATAGTATTTTCATCGATTAAATGTCGAGGTAAATTAAAATTGCTACATTATTTATTTTATGCTGTTTGTTTTTATCAATTTTTTATTTGATTAATTATTGTTCCTTATATTTAATTGATAAATATATGATGAGAATAAATCACCTTATTCTTGATTATTAATTTACACATGTATTTACAATTTTATGATGATGTATTATCATATTTGTTAACATGGATTTTGTTTCATAAATTAAAAGGCGATTTAATTGGTTTTGTTTCAAAATAGTTTTGTAAAACGTGTTTGGGGAGTGTAGAAAATTTGTAAAATTACAAAATAAGTTTTTCTGGAACCCAGATAGCACGTAGAAGATCTCCATTAAATTTCATATTTTTTGGATTTTTCTAAGTGCCTCAAAACAATTTTGCGATTTTTAGACTGTTTAATTAATAATAAAATATGAAAAATTTATTTAATGAACGATCAGAGGGAGTTGTTCAAGGAAATTATGGAGTTTAACGTGTTCGAGATTTCATAAATTTTGAAAATTTATAAATCCTCCAAAACGAATTTTACAAAGCGAATTAAATTAAATCGAAAAACCGGAGTTAAATATGTTATTACCATAAATCGGCCGACCGACTTCAGCGACCTATGGGGCGCCTCGTTAAATATCGGGACGATTTGAGTACTAAAATGACGGCCGGACGGCGACACAGGAGGTGCAGCGGCGTGTCGATGGGCGGCGAGTCGTAGAGCGGTCGTCCGAGCCCGTTATAGCGTGTGCCACCCAATTTTGAAAACCGAATTTATTCCTTATTTTGGTTTCCTAAAATTATGGGACTAGTTATATTTCGGTTTTTATTAATTATTTGTCATTTTAATCACCTAATTGATTGTAATTAATTATGTGATGATAATTAATTAATTTCCTTTGTATTATATCTTTTAAATGGCATTTAAAGTGATATAACATTTATGGTAACAATTTTACTACTTAATATATTTTAGAATATATTTGTGATGAATATTTTTCTATAATATGTGTATGGTTAATAATTATTGATAATAATTATTGATTGACATGTGTATGATAATTGAGTTTATATTAATTAATTTTAATATGTGTAATTATATGGATTAATTAATTTGATAATTCTAAACATGCATCTTCCCAATGCCATTAAAAATATTTATTAAGTTCATTTATGTGATTTAATAAAGTGCCTATATTTTGTAATGGTGATTGGAATGAAGTACTATAGATATGGCCCATTTATTTATTTTTCGATTCGTTTATGTTGTAAATGACCTTAGAATCATATTTCTTGTATTTATTTATTTCTTCATTTCCCATGACTTGCAAATTTGTCTTAGATGGAGTTAGTATATAAATATTGTAACAAGTGAAGATATTGAAGATCATTTCACGATTGGTGGTACCCAGGACTCGGATGGATCGAAGTACAAGATACAAGAATTAGGACTTATGTTAGTATTTGATAAATACTTGTAATAGGTTCTAGGGGCCATATCGTATATCTCTTGAATGTGTGTTACTTGTTTTATTTTTCATGTTGCATGTATTGCTTGATTATGTGCTAGTATGCATGAGTAAATGAAAACAAAGTAATAATAATCTCACCAATTAAAATTTAAGCAAAGTATCAAACCAATTTTAAAGTTGTGCAATCAATTGCATTAATTGGGCACACCGTGATGGCGGGTGTTACAATGTTGCATTTGATATGACAATGGATCATGTTGAAGTGATTTCCACTAACGTTGTGGGCTTTTAGATGATCAATCCAAGTAACACTTTGGTTTAATTGGTATCTTGCTTGGTTTTCGGAGAATACAAATGTTGGGTAGCGTCTTGTAAGGGAATCTTTAGTGACCTAAGAGTATGTAGTTTTACATAATTGGTTGACAACCTACTATTATAAGCTGGATTCAAAATGTAGCGATGTTGCCGTTTGAATTTAAGTGTAATAGGTCCCAAATCTTAATATATTTAAATTGAGATTTATATTAGTATTTACTTTACAATTTATTTGTAAGTGTTTTTAGCATGATAGTTTACTTTGAGTGCATTTATTTTATTTACTTATTCTTGTAGAATTAATATGGCTAAGCCTATTGCTATAGAACTACACTTGAAACTCGTGCTTTCGATCAGGTGTATGATGGTGCAAATTTTGAGGCGTGGTTTCGTGAGTTGAAGGTTATGCTTGAGTTGCGGAGTTGAACACGTCTTGTATAAATAAATTCCTATAAGACCGAGACCTTGATTTATGCGCTGGAAGAAATGAGTTGCATAAGAAGGAGGACTCTCCTAAGCGCAAAGTGTCTTATGCTTACTCGGATGGGCAGTTTCAAGCTACGTATGATGAGTATCACGTATATGACATTTATCCATGACTCTTGGAGTGAATCGAAGGAGGCGCTCCCGTTACGAAAAAAAAAAAAAAAAAATTTTAATTTTTCGATTCGGTGGGACCGGGAATAGTATAATTTTCTCGATGATAATATTATTTAAGTAAGAAAACTTTTGAGCAATTTCATTTATAATTTGTAGTGTTTGCCATGGAATAATTTTATCTTTGAAATCGGGTTCGTGGAGGCCCAAGTACGATAAGCGAATTAACCCGAAACGAGCGGGACTCGATTTTTTAAAAATATCCTTGCAGCTTATCCTCCTGTCATCAAAACACTTCACCATGCTTCATCTTTGTTCCATCTTGGCGAAATACTCCCTCATTTTTCCCCATGAACATTTTTCCATTTCTCTTCAATTGTCATTTCAGGCTTCAAGCAAAAACCGTTTGTAGAATGTTCTTAAATAATTCTCTTCGAGGAGTTAAGGTAAGAAATTTCAAGTCTTTCGAGATATTTCTTGGGTTTTGAGATAGTTGACTTTTAGTTGACTTTTACATAATTGAATTTTATGATAAATCTTGGTTGGTTATGGGTTCTGTGACGTATATAAGTGATGAATTCGTGATTTAGAGATCGTTTGAGGACGTTATGGTCGAGTTGACTTTTTAGGGTTTTGTTGACTTTTTATATGGATGTTGTTATGAGACTTCAAATGTGTAGGAGGTTATATTGGGACCTTATTATAGTTGTTTTGATGTTAAATTGGTGATTTAAAACGGATTTAAGGGAGTTATGTCGAAAAAGTGAAAATTTCAAATTGAGTTATAATCGATATTTGAATTATAGATTGTTAATTATGGACTTGATGATTAATTAGAATGACTTATAAGTTGATTTGGCAGTAGAAAGTGATAAGATGGAATTTAAGCGAGGATGAATTGGGTTGTGTCGATGGGATTATATTAGATTTATCGAGTCAGGATTATACCCGTTTAGAGATAGTTCCCTAAGAGTTGGTTATGTATATCTTCTAGAAACGCCGGTGTATAGTAGTAGGTCTTGATTATACTTTACAGGTGTTGTTTGGCGTTGATGGAAGCGATTATGCTTAGAAGGGGTTTGCGGTAGCTAGCGAGGGAGGTGAGTACTTATCTCGGGTGTTACTTTACGTACTTACCTTGATTTGTGATATGCATGTTATTGTGTTATGATTATACAGAATGATATACATGTAATTGTTGTGTTATGTATTGATTGTGTTTACGTGGCCTTGTCGGCGCTTATGATTTACGTGGCCTTGTCGGCGCTTTATGATTTAATGGCCTTGTTGGCGATTGTGTTTGACTTCTGATTGGCCAAGGATGTTTGGTACGTGTCTTTGTATTCTTGTTTGGGAGTAGAGTAGTTGTTGGGTTATGCATGAGTTTGAGGCCTTGAGTATCGAGGGGGGTGACCTATAGTTGGGATTACTTAGGGATTAGGTGACTCTCGGCCCTTCGCGAGGATATGTGACACTATTATTTTTATACTACGGTATAGCGTGCGGTTGTACATACTACGGTATGGCGTGCGGTATGATTACGTTGATCGCTTTCTTTGTGTGCATTGTCCGGTGTGGCCACATACTACTGTTATAGCGTGCGGTATATTCTGTTTTGATCGCTTTCTTTGTGTGCGTTGTCGGGGTGTGGCCTTTATCACTACGGTATAGGCGTGCGGTTTGGCCATACTACGGTATAGGCGTGCGGTATGAGTACGTGGATCAACAACGGTAATGCGTTGTTGATGTGGCCCACATGCTGTTATGCGTGCGGTGTGCCTTATACTTTGTGTATAAGTGCGGTGTGCCTTATACTTTGTGTATAAGTGCGGTTTGGCCTTATATTGCGGTATAAGTGCGGGGTGATTATTGATTGGTCCATTCTGCTTGAGGTGGAAGCGGATTGAGTATATACGCATTAGAGGATGGTATACTGGTGGGATATAGAGAGATAGGGAGTTTGATGACTAGAGTTTTAGTGGATTGTTAGTCTATTGTTTCTTTACGAAATTGTGTGCTTCTTGAACCTTCTATTATATCCTCTTGTATTATGTTTGAGATTTCTTTAGAATTGCATGTTTGTATGACACGGTAGATAGTCTTGGATTATATTTATATTATTCATATTTGATTATTAAATTATGACTATCTCGTTCCGTATAAGCGAGATTCGCACGTATTTGATTTAAACTAGCTTTCATGAGCACACACCACTTCCTTATAGGCATTTCATTTGTGCGAGTTGACGGGGTGGCTAGTTGGGCCAAGAAGTACATTTGGAAGTGTGTTCAGTGGCTAGGTGAGCACGGGTGGTGAGGATCTCAGCGGTCTCATTTTGATGTGTTGTCGACCGGTTTTCATTGTTGTTTGCTTCTTTTGAAATCTTAACTGTCGGTAGTCATTTTTGTATTTAGGTTGATCGTATCATCTGTTGTAGCCTTGCCGGCATTACTTTCCTTTGAGATATGTTGTGTATATATGTATGGGTTGAGTCGTTTGATGTCGGTGATGGATTATAAAATTTTAAAAGCTGTCTTGGTGGGAAAGCGAGCACATTTTTGGATGAAGCTTGAATTGTATTTTAAGCAGAATTAGATCCATCGGTTTGGTGACTCTACGGTGTTCGGTTTTAATGACTCGCCTCGGGCGGCCGGGCACAGGGAAAGATGGGTCTGATTTTGGTATCGAGCTTAGGTTTGATTTCTTTGGGTTATACATTATTGGTTGTGAGTCAGAGCTTGTTTTCATATGAGTCGTTGTAGTGGTGTCTTTTTGTTAAATCGGAGTCTTTTTCTTTTGTTGCGTAGGCGTGAGGATGCCGCCCCAGTGCGTGGGCGGTGGGGCGGAGGTCTGGGGAGGTAGGCCCGGAGGGGCCGGTAGTAGGGGGGTATAGATGTCGATGAAGTCTGGCGTGGACCGGCGAGGTCCGGTGCATTAAATGCAGAAGGTTGAGGTAGACCTCGTAGAGAGTGTGAATGCTCGGGTGGGCTGGCGGGGGAGGTCAATTCGGAAGCGAGGATTGTTTGACCGATTTCGGAGGGATCCTCCGAGAAGTTTTTGAAGTTCGCTTAGGAGCGAGGCTATTGGAGTTCATCCAGGGATAGAGACTATTTTTGAGCCGATGGGGATTGTGGGCGGGTATAAGTGAAGTTTTGCTACTTATAGGCTTGGCGAGGGTACCCGTATTTGGTGGGGGCAGGTGCATCTCGGCTAGCGAGAGAGGGGAGGTTCATGTTTCACGGGAGGCGATTTGTTAGTGCTTCAGGAGAATTATTGTTTGGAGACCCAGCATGGCGGCCTTGGAGAGAGGCGATTCGTTATTTCGAGGTTCGAGGTCGGTGGAGATACGAGAGCAGGTTCGATTGATTTGTGCGACTACTTCACGATGTTTACCGGTGGAGGCGAGGAGGATCAGCAGGTTCGAGGGGGATGGTTTGGCGTGGGAGATCACGTCCACCGGTCTACGTACGATGGTTTTTACTAGTTTCCGTGCTTTACGTGAGGAATCTGACCACGAAGATGGAAATGGAGTTAGCGAGGCAGGCGAGTGGATTGAGGAGGAGTGAACTGAGACTTTCTTTTCGGTAGGCCTCCCAGCTCTAGAGTTCGGAGGAGGGCTGGACCCGGTAGTGGTCAGGCGGGGAATCACTTGATTATGCTCCGGCCAGGTTCCTTTGAGTTATTCAGCTGCTCCTTTTACGGTGGGTGCCCTCACGAGATCACAGCGGGGTTCGAGTAGTCTTCGAGGGGTTCGGGCTTGGTGTCAGCCCCATTACCGTTATTAGTCAGTTAGACACGACGGCGAGATTGCCGGGAGAGGGTGGTCGTATGTTATCGATGCCGGCCCGGGACATTTAGCGAAGGTTGTCCCGATTGGTTAGGGAGAGAGAGAGGTGCTAATGCGTGGCGCACCGTTCGATCTGTCGAGGCGGTTATCGAGTCGTGGTGGTGCCGTTTCGGCTGACGTGGGGGCCGTGGATATGGAGCTGTAGGACCTCGGAGAAGTCTTAGTGGGTGGCGACTGAGCGAGGTTGGTCGAGACTGATTCATGCCGTTACTCATCGGGAGGCGGGATACCCCAGTGAGTGAGGTATTATTCCTTTGTGATATTGAGGCCGAGTGTTGTTTGATTACGGGGCTGTTCTTTTTATTAATACCAGAGTTTTATTCTGCTATACGTATGTTGTGTGCACTTTTGCACATTCCACTTGAGATTATGGCGCGCGCCCATTAAGTCGATTATTAGTTAGATTTGCATAGAGGCTGTCCTTTGATTGTGGTGATTTATCTTGTTGATTTACTTCATTTGAGCTTTCGATTTTTGATCTTGTCTTGGGTATGGATTGGTTGGAAACATCAAATGCAGATTTATTGATTGCCATCGGAAGGAGATTACTTTTGTGGGTTCGGAGAGACCAGATATCCGATTTGTGGGAGACAGAAAGATTTTGCCTTCGAGTTTTGTATCAGCACTTGAGGCTAGGAGGTTGATTCAGAAAGGGTGTGTTGGGTTCTTGGGGTATGTGATTGATTTGAGTAGGGAAAGGAAACAGGCGGAAGATGTGCGGGTTGTTAGAGAGTTCAAGGATGTTTTCACGAGGACTTACGGTTACCGCCCGAGGCAGGAGGGTCGAATTTGCTATTGAGGTTATTCGAGTGCGACGATTTCTCTTCACCGTCTGAGGATGGCTCGAGGAGTTGCGAGAATTGCGGACTCGGGTTGCGAGGGAATTGTTGGACAAAGGGATTCATCGGACCCGAGTGTATCTCAAGTGGGGTGCACCGGTGTGTTGTTTGTGAAAAGAAGGATGGCGGTTCTATGAGGCTATGTATTGACTCTGAGACAGTTGAATAAAGTGACCATTAAGAACACGTACCCGTTACTTGAGTCGGCGATTTGTTTGATGTCCGTACGAAGGATGCCAAAGTGTTCTCGAGGCCGATTTGCGATACGGTTATCATCGATTGAGGATCAAAGGGGAGGATATTCGAAATGCACTTTCGATCTCGCTATGGACATTATGAGTTTATAGTAGATACCGTTTGGATTGACAAAATGCAGCGACACTTTATGGATTTGATGAAGCGAGGGTATTTCGAGTATTTGGATGAGTTTGTGGTGGTCTTCATTGATGATATTTTGATGATATATTCGAGAGGAGGAGGAACATGAGAGGCATTTGCGGATTGTTTTGGGGACAGAGGCAGCGCGGTTGTATGCCAAAGTTCTCCAAATGTGAGTTACAGGCTGGCGGAAGTGCAATTCTGGGGCATGTTATTTCCGAGGCGAGGTATTTGTGTTGATCACGAAGGTGGAGAGTGTGAACAATTGGGAGGCGTCCGCGGTGTGGCCAGTGAGGTTTCTTGGGGTTAGCTGGTTATTACAGGAGATTCATCAAGGACTTCTCTTTGATCGCGACGCCATTGACCAGGTTGACCAGGAAAGGGGTTCCGTTTATTTGGGATGATGATTGTGAGGACTGCTTCAGGGTATTAAAGGGGAAGTTGACTACGGCTCCAGTGTTGGCGATACCGTCGGTTCGAGGGGCTCGTGATTTATAAGCGATGCGCCGCCGAGGATTAGGGTGTGTTACGATGCGAGAATGGGAAGGTGATTACTCTGACTTTCTCGGCAGTTGAGAAATCACGAGGAAAGAGAGATTATCCCAGCGCGTGATCTTGGTACTTGACGATAGTGCTTTCGCGTTAAAAATTGTGGAGACGTTATCTTTATAGGGTTAAGTGCCGGTTTTCTAAAGTCATAAGAGTTTGAAATATCTTCAAGCCTTGAGATTTGAATTTGAGGCAGAGGAGGTGGATGGAGTTCATTAGTGATTATGACTTGACTATTGAGTACCACTCGGGGAAGGCAAATGTAGTAGGCGATCTTGTTGAGTAGGAAGAGAAATCAAGGACCCAGAGAAGATAAGCTTATTTGAGGAGTTGATTTTGATGTCATTAGCGATAGGAGATTACCGCCCATGCTTGAGGATTCGACGGTGCTTGTGGGTCGAATCACTGCGTGCAGCCAGCCGGGATGAGAAACTGCCAGTGCTCCGGTAGGGGCGTGAGGAATAGGTCGGTCCGGGCCCCCCGGCTGATTGATGGCAGTGGGCCTTGAAGATGAATGGCGGTGTGTATCACAAGTATTGAATGGTGAGAAGGAGATTCTTGATGAGGCCCATGTCTCCTACGGTGTACACCGGGTAGCACAAAGATGTACCGTGATTTGAGGTTGACGTATTGGTGGCCAGGAATGAAGAGAGAGAGATCGCAGAGTTTGTGGCAAAGTGCTTGGTTTGTCAGCAGGTGAAGGCCGAGCATAGACATCCTGCGGGTTTATTGCAGACTCTTCCTATTCCTGAGTGGACATGGGAGAATATCACCATGGACTTTGTGTTTGGGCTTCCTAGGACGTTGAGGCGACATGATGGGATTTGGGTGATTGTGGATAGGCTATCGAAGTCGGCTCATTTCCTACCTATCAGATCTACAGATGGGCCTGAGAGACTAGCGAAAATCTATGTGGATCAGATTGTGAGATTGCACGGGGTTCCGGTGTCGATCATTTCGGACCGTGACGCTAGATTCAACCGAGGTTACGGAGGGGTTTCCGGGAGGCAGGGAGGCTAGAGTGGAGTTAGTACATCTTTTTCATCCCCGGTGATGGGCAATCACGGGGAAGGGCGATGTCACGGACATTGGAGGATATGCTCCGGGCTTGTGTTCTGAACTTCTCCGGGAATTGGGACGATGAGTTGCCCAAGATAGAGTTACTTCTGTGGCAGCTTCCGTACTAGTATTGAGATGGCACCCTTTTGAGGCAAGGCGGGGAGTGTCGCGCTCCGATTTGTTGGAATGAGGTAGAGAGAGGAAAGTTCTGATTACGAGTTGGTCGAGAGTTCGGTAAGAAGCCGGATCGAATTGATTAGAGCATCTAAGGACTGACTCGAGGATGGCGAAGAAATATGCGGATCATCGCGGGGTAGGCTTTGTCATTTGAGGTCGGCGACCGTGTATTCACGAGTATCTCCGTGGAAGGGGTGATGCGGTTTTGGGAGAAGGGAAGTTGAGTCCTCGTTATATTGGACCATTTGAGATCCTTGGGAGAGTTGGCTCCGTGGCTTATCGGTTGGCGGGTGCCTCAGTTGAATGGGATCATGTGTGTTCCGTGTGTCTGTTTGAGAAGATATCACGGCGAGTCATATTGCTTCCATCGTTATAGGCAGGAGACGACATTTGAGGAAGATTGGAGATTTTTGGACCGGAAGGAAGTTTTGAGGGATGAGACGGTGGCTTTGGTAGAAAGTCACAGTAGGAGGAATCGGCGTGTAGAGGCGACTTGGGAGGCGTGGGGATGAGATCTTGGGAACCGTTACCCGCAACTCTTGGTAGATGTGAGTTGTTGTTTTTGATATGGTATTTGTTTTGGGTTATTATATGTTCTTGGTTGTTTGGGTTTATTTAAATTTGGTGAAATTTCATTAGATGGAGTAGATTGTAATAACTTGGGTTACGAAAAAAAAAAAAAAAAAATTTTTAATTTTTCGGTCGGCCAGTGGGACCGAGGAATAGTATAATTTTTCTCGATGATAATATTATTTAAAGCTTTTGAGCCAATTTCATTTATAATTTAGTAGTGTTTGCGTTTTATCTTTGGTCGGGTTAGGTAGATTTAAATCGATAGCGGAGATGGCAAGCAGGCAGACTGATTTTTTTAAAATATCCTTGCAAGCTTATCCTCCACATCATCAAACACTTCACCATCTTCATCTTGTTCCATCAAGCAAAATACTCCTCGTTTTCCCCATTGAACATTTTTTCCATTTCTCTCTTGGTTGTCGCTCAAACTCAAAACCGTTTGTGAATATTGTCTCTTCATCATTCTCTTCGAGTTAAGGTAAAATTTCAAGTCTTTCGAGAGATATTTCTTGGGTTTTTGAGATGAATTTGACTTTTTGGTTCAACTTTTACATGGTAATTTTATGATAAATCTTAGTTGGTTATGGGTTACATGGCGTATATATGCCCAATTAAATGAGATTTAGAGATGGTTTGAGGGGACGTTATGAATTGAGTTGGGGTTTGGTTGACTTTTTATATGGATGTTGTTATAAGACTTTAAATATGTAGGAGGTTATATTGGGACCTTATTATAGTTGTTTTGATGTTAAATTGGTGATTTAAAACGGATTTAAGGGAGTTATGTCGAAAAAGTGAAAATTTCAAATTGAGTTATAACGGATATTTCGGGTATAGATTGTTATTACTGGACTTGATGATTCATTAGAATGACTTATAAAGTTGAGTTGTAGTGAAAGTGATAAGATGGAATTTAGCAGGGGATTCGGTGGGTTGTGTCCGATGGGATTATATTCGATAGTTTAATAAATCCAAGTTATACCATTTAGAGATAGTTCCTAAGAGTTGGTTATATCTTCTAGAGCATGATTGTAGTAGTAGGTCTTGATTATATACTTTACAGGTGTTGTTTAGGCGTTGATCGTGGAAAAGCCTTGATTACCTTGATTGTCTTTCCGAAGGTTTGCGGTAGCTAAGCGGAGGTGAGTACTTATCTCCACGGGTGTTACTTTGCGGCCTTACCTTGATTTGTGATATGCATGTTATTGTGTTATGATTATGAGAATGATATACAGCATGCAGTGATGTTATGTGATTGTGTTTAAATGGCCTTGTAGGCACCCATGATTTCTGTGGCATATGGCCAACATGATTTAATATTGGCCTTGTTGTGATTGTTTGACTTCACGATTGGCCAGGATGTTTGGGCGTGTCTTTGTATTCTTGTTTGGGAGTAGAGTAGTTGTTGGGTTATGCATGAGTTTGAGGCCTTGAGTATCGAGGGTGACCACATAGTTGGGATTACTGAGTTAGTGCCTTCCTTGCGGGATATGGCAGGCACTGGTGGCCCTATACTCACGGGTATAAGCGTGCGAGTTTGGCCCTATACTACCGTATAGCGTGCGGTATGGTCTGTTGTCGCTTTGTGTTGCCGGTGTGGCCCTATACTACGGTATGGCGTGCGGGGTATATTTCTGTTTGGTCGGCTCTTTGTGTGCATTGTCGGTGTGGCCACATACTACGGTATAAGCGTGCGGTTTATTTCTCTACGGTATAGCGTGCGGTATGATGCGTGGATCACTTTCTTTATTATTGCATTGTTGATGTATTTTTATACTACGGTATAAAGTGATGCGAGAGTGTACCTTATACTTTGTGTATAGAGTGCGGTGTGCCTTATACTTTGTGTATAAGTGCGGTTTTGGCCTTATCTTTGCGGTATAAGTGCGGGAGTGATTATTGATTAGTCCGTTCCTGCGGGTGGAAGCAGTTGAGTATATGCGCGTTAGAGGATGGTATCTTGGTGGGAGGATGAGATAGGAGGTTTGATGGTAGGGGTTTTGATGGATTGTTAGTCTATTGTTTTCTTTACGGAAATTGTGTGCTTCAGAACCTTCTATTATATCCTCTTTGTATATTATGTTGAGATTTCTGCTTGGGTGTATGTTGTATGACTGATTAGATAGTCTTGGATAGATATTTATATATTATTCATATTTGATTATTAAGTCATGACTATCCTAGTTCCGTGGAAGGATTCACCCACAATGTTAAGTTTAAAAGCTTAAATACCAGCGAACTTCACGCTTTTCGCTATGGGCGGCATTTTCATTGTGCGGAGGTTGGCAGTGGCTAGTTAGACGAGGCACGGTGGAGAGTAATGTTCAGTGGCTAGGTGAGCACGGGTGGTGAGGATCTCACGATCTCATTTTTGATGTGTTGTCGGCCAGTTTTTCATTGTTGTTTGCTTCTTTTGAAATCTTAACTGTCGGTAGTCATTTGTATTTAGGATTCTGATACGTATCATCTGTTGTAGCCTTGCCGGCATTACTTTCCTTTACAGGATATATTTGTGTATATATTTATGGGTTGGTCGTTTCGATATCGGTGATGGATTATAAAATTTTTAAAAGCTGTCTTAATTAGAGCAGCGCGTTTTTGGATAGCTTGAATTGTATTTTTAAGCGAATTAAATCCCGTGGTTTGGTGACTACATTGTTCAGTTTTAATGACTCACCTCGGGCGGCCGACTGGGGCGAATTAGATCTGAGGCGTTCGGAATATAGAAATCTGAAACTTTCTTGCTCGTTATTGCGGGCCGAAACACGGCGGTTGATTGGCGGCAGGTGATGGATGCGGACAAGCGGTGCGGATCGCCGGAGATCTTGAATAAGCCCCGAGTTAGAGTTCTTTATCACCATGAGATGCGCTTTGAGTCGATATGTGCAGGTACATCGAGGCTATAGCGAGGTACAAGGTCGTCAAGCCCTCGAGATTCGTAAACAAATAACCATTCTTGATCTTGTGGATATTTGGATATGAGCAAGAAGTCTTCGGCACCTGCGTATGCGTTGCCTCTGGCGGTAAGCGTCATGAGCAGAGAGAAGGGAAAGGGTTATGCTGCCGGATGACATACTGCCACTGGCCAAACTCAAGGGTCCTTTGGGAGGCGGCTGTAGGAAATTCGATGAGATAGGAAAAATGGTTTAATAAACACAGCCTAAAGGTATGTATGTTATTGAAGTTTGGCTGAAACTTCTAATTCTAATTAAATTGGGTGCTAGACATAGGTTATTAGTTCGTATTTGTGTCGTAATATGCGGGGAACTCAAGTCAAGTAGAAAACTTCGAAGGAAATGGTCTGCCCGAGTGAAAATGGCGCGAGGTTGCGGCCACTGCGGTAGGATCCGTTAGTTTAAATTTGCCGGCGGGCGCTTGTTTTGAACTTATACCGGGTTTCTTATGTACACACGATTCTTGAGGAATATTATTCTATTTACATTTTGAATAATGATGGTTTTCATTTTCAATAGATCCCGACAATTTAGGATCGCTTGAGGAATGGGGTAGTATTTGGTTCATACTCCGCTTCAAAATGGTACATAAGTTTTAGACATGATTAATGAGTCATATAACATAAACTTAAAATGGAATAAGCCTATGACTTAAACCAAACATACCTATGGCATTGCGGACTAGGTCACGTGCGAGAACCGAATCAAAACTCCACTCGGTGGAATACTTGAAGGTTTCGATTATGAATCACTCACGATAAGTGTGAGTGCGCGCCACGGGCAAAATGACCCAAAATGCGCTCAGCGGCTTAAATGAAAGGGCAAGTGATTTATTAGGGGATCATACACAGCGGGTGTATGTGGGCCAATGAATACATGTCTGCAAAGGGAAGTTATAGCTGCCAATTACATTTCTTACATTGACTACGGTAGTCACGGTTTTGTGTATCGATGAGACACAAACAGTCCTTTGAGAAATTCAAGGAGTTCCAAAATGAAGTACAAAACCAATTGAACAAGACAATAAAGATTCTCGATTACATTAGAGGTGGAGAATATTTGAGTCCGCAGTTAAATACTCGTCTTAGAAGTGTGGTGACAATTTCGCCTTCGCTCGGCGAAACAACACGAGTATAATGGCGTGTCAAATGAAATCGAACCCTTCTTGACATGGTTCGATCTATGATAAACTATCGATCTACCGGTTAATTTACGGGGATATGCCTTGTATGGCGGCACACCTTAAGCAGGATGTCGACGAGTCGGCGGATAAAACTCCCATGAATTGTGGTTGGGAAGATTCCCAAGTTGGGTTTCTAAAGATTTGGGCGTAAGCTTATGTTAAAGAGATTAACAAAGATAAACTTGCGCCCAAATCGATAAATGTTATTTCATAGGATATCCAGAAACGGTTGGTTATTACTTACTACGCGAGCGAGGAGAATAAAATCTTCATTGGTAGAGCAGTATTCCTTGAAAAGAGTTATTTGTCGAAGGACTAGAAGTAATGGTGTTCATCTTGATGAAGCTCAAGGCGATGAAGTCGATGTCTATGCATCTAATGCGAGGCATCGGCCTTGTATTAAGTGGAACCTTAACACGCCGAGGCCAGTTGCTTGATCCACGAGGAAGCGTGGAAAGACCAACCATAGGAGATCAAACGGGGATCGCCCACGAACGAGGCCTTTGGTATGGTGAAGCTTTCATCATTAGAAAGTGGCTGAGCCAGCTTCTTACAAAGCGATGAATAAGCGAGGATGTTGACAAATGGCAAATAGCCATGCAATCTGAGATGGATTCTATGTACCAAAGCAGTTTGGTCCTTGTTGGATTTACCAAATGGGGCTCGCCCTATTGAATGTAAATGGGTATTTAAGAAGAAAAACATGATAAAGACGGAAATGTTGATGTTTTCAAAGTGAACTTATGGCGAAAGGTTTCAAGCAGTTCAAGGGTGGACTATGGCCGAAACTTACTCGCCCGATGGCTATGCTTAAATCCATCGGTAATCGCCAGCCATTCTGCGTTTCGCTGACTTCATGAAATATGGCAAATGGATGTAAAGATCGCTTTCCTGAATGGAAATTTAGAGGAAGATGTGTACATGGTACAACCTCCAGGCTTTACATGTCCTAAGGACCTAAGAAGGTATGCAAGTTGTAAAAGTCCATTTATAGTGTACTTGAGCATCCAGTTGGAATCTACGTTTTGATGAATCAATCAAAGAGTTTGGTTTCATCAAGAACGAAGAAGAATCTTGTGTATACAAGAAGGTAAGTGGGAGTTATGTATCATTCATAGTCCTGTATGTCGATGACATACTTATCATTGGAAACAACGTAGAGTTACTAAACTCAGTCAAGGATTGGCTGTGCAAATGTTTCTCAATGAAGGACTTAGGCGAAGCACAATATATACTTGGAATAAAGATCCACCGGGATCGAGCCAGGAGGCTGATTGGACTTTGTCAGGATACTTATGTGAATAAGGTACTACAAAGGTTCAACATGAGTAATTCCAAGAAGGGTAATCTCCCCATGACATGGAGTTCAGCTCGGTGAGCAGGTGTCCCGCTACTAGTGTTGAGATGAGACGAGAATGAAGGGCATGCACTGCAGCTTGGTATAAGATCCATCATGCATGCCCCGTAAATGCTTGGCTAGACTTGATGTGTGTCTTATGCACTAGAATTAACCCGAGTAGATACCAAGATAATCGGAGAAACCCTTTGGATTGCCAGGTGAAGTGCATCTTGAAGTATACGAGAAGAACTAAGATGCTTTCTTGGTATATGGTGGAGACTGAGGGAGTTAGCGGTGACGGGGTACACCGGCGCCGGGTTTTCAGGCGGCGAGGCGACTATCGTTCCGTGCAGGTATGCATTTTGTCTCGGCGGTGGAGGCGGTATCTTGGAGAGTTCCAAACGGAAATGCGTTGCCGATTCTACACGAGAATCACGAGTGCATCTAGCGGCGTCACGAAGCATTAAGAAGCATGTTGGATAAAGAAGTTCGTGACCGAACTTCGTGGCAATTCTAAGCGTTGAGGACGGTGGGTTTCTTTGTGACAATCTTGGGGCAATAGCTCAAGCCTAAGGAACCCGAGCACATCACAAATCAAGCACGTTACTCGGAAAGTATCACTGATTAAGAGATATACTTGATAGAGGTGATGTCGAAAGTATGTAAAGTAGAAGCAGAGAGGTCAATCTGGTGACCCGCTACTAAACCACTAAGTCGGGAATAGCGTGATGAGCATGTAAGCGAACATAGGTCTTAGGCGGAATGTCATGATGTGGTGTAAAGTTAAGTGGAGTCGGTATGTATTGTGTTATGTGAACAAATATTTGAATATTATTGCTTCTTTATATTTTTTAATATATTTGATTCTTTATGTCTATATGTTTAAATTTACATATAATATACGTAGTGTATCCTCGATGAGTGAAAGGTTAAATCCTGGGATTAGTCTATGTTTTCTAGAGGTAACATGAGGCTGACCCAATTCACGCCTCTTGAGAGCACAAGCATGGGATAGCCAAAGGCCTTGGTCGGAATCTTTGATAGTTAGGGCGACAAGCATCATATGACTAACATGGTGTTTTGATTAATTGCATATTCTTGGTGTGGGTTTCTCATGATAATTTAAGGGGTTATGAGCGGTGCTAGATGCTACTTTCGTTAATCGTTATAATAATAGTAATTGGTCAATTATTATTATACAACACTATTATCGAGGCACAGAAGGTCACACACATGCAGTGGCGATTGAGTTATATTTATGTATGAAATTAAAGAGATCTATATAATTGAAATGTATTTCTCAATTACAAGGAATTCTACATTTATGTAGAATATCGATTGAACAAATAGAATCAATTAAATAGTTATTTAATTGATTAGAGTAATTAGTATTTATCGATAACTTGAAGATTATTGATATTGACTCATTACTATTTAATTAGCTTAATTAAATAGTTGACTCATTAACAACTTCATTAGTGTCTTAATAGAGTTAGCAGTAACTAATACTTAGCAGGGTTGCTTATCGGGCTTGTTTGCTTTAGCCACTATATAAGCAAACTTTAGGGTTTTTATCATCATAAGTTTTTGAGAAAACTTTTATCAAAAAACCCTAAGTAGCCGCCCCCCTGGCCGAAATTCTCCCAAGAATTTTGGGGTTTTTCTGGTTTTTGTTCATCCTTGTTTACTAGCATAGATTAGTTCTTGATTGACTTCCCCTCGCATGGACGACTAGAGATATCATACGATTGATATTACAACAAAGGGTGAAGGAAGTCAAATTCACGTTGTGAATTTGGGCGTGTGGAGACTTTAGTGGAATTTACTCATTTCTGATAAGTACTTTCTGTTTATTCATATATTGTAAATATATGTTTTGTATTTAAATAATGTAGTATATGACTTTAAGATCGCAGATTATGAATTACGTATTTATACTCATATATCCATAGTATCTCCATCGCCTTTAATGTAAGCTTAATTGGTACAATATAAAGTACAAACAAATAAAGATTAAGGCAACAAAAAAACTAGAATAAGGTTGATATACCATTAACATATTCAAAGTTGCAACTATGCAAATATTATACACATTAACATATTCAAAGTTGCAACTACAAGGTCAGACATCAAGCAATTCAAACACACTTGTTTCATTTGATCCATTGTACAACCAATTAAGAAGAAGAAAAAGTACAATAACTCCAATAATGCCTTTGAGTAAATTTGTCAAACACCTAGTATTCAGCTTTTTTTGCAACCAAATCCTTCAAAAGTAGTTCATTTTCTAATTCTAATTGCTTTCCATTCTACATTCGTTGTTCTCCTTGATAAGCTCTAATGTTTCAAATCGACCCTTTGAATTTGCATATCGAATTCTATCCACCCACTCCATGCATCCATGGCCTCGATAAAATTTAACGAAAAATAATATACATTAAGGCCATGACTCATTATTCAATCACAAAAACAATCAAATAACATACCCTTAGAGTTGGACATGCAAAAAATAATCGGCCGAGATTTTCATTGGTGGATGAGACGAGTTTCATGCACAATTTCCCACAATATTTGCAATATAAAACTATTTCTTCATTTTTACCATCAGACGACATGATTTGGAAGTTCAATTTAAAGTAATTGAAGCTACCTCAGATTTGCCCTTTTTTATTAAAGGGTTAGGGTTCTTACTTGTTTAATTGGGGGAAATCAATTTGGGGAATGGGGTGGGGAGAAGTTTCAAAATTTTCATGAATTTATAAGTAGACCCCCATATTGGGGCTTAATTTAAATAACATTACATTTCAAACCCTAAAAAACCAAGATAACGGTCAACATTTGGTCAAACAAAAAGAATGGCCTGATTGATAGGATTTTGCTATGTTTAATGGGTGAAATGGCAAAAAGTGATGCATAGTGGGTGTAACGACCATGGCAATTCGGCCGCCCGAGACGTTATGTCCGGGAACACGAGAATCGCGCTTGTCGATGGACAACTTCCGGTTTAAAACTACTCGTTTACTTCAAAAATATGATTACATATAATGTTTCAAATAATCCACGGTTTAAAAGATTTACAATCCATCAATTGATATCTAATCAACTTGACTCCATATATATACACATCTCCCAAATAAATAATAATGTCGGCAAGGCTGAAAGAGAGTAAATGCGTACTCGAGAATACAAAATGACAAGCTGCCGGCAAAGGCTAAAGTTTGAAAATAAGTACAACAATCAAAATAGTTGACAACCCGGCAAAATCGGGAATTTGTGAGGATCTGCATACACCCGATGCTCACAGCCACTGGAGCAAACTTCTCGGCGACCTCACATTCCATTGGCCGTGCATCGACACAGCCTGAATGAAATGCCGCCCAAAGCGAAAAGGGGTGTAAGCCGCGAAGCTTAGTGAAACTTAACACCGGGGGTGAAACTTAAACCATACACCACGACACAGCAAATTAACATAGGAGTCAAATACGGCGTACATATAGCAGATATATAACCGGGACTACTAGCCGAGGCCATATTTATACTTACAAAAGAAAATTCTCATCATCATAACATAACATAGAATATCTTTGTCTCAAATAATGAATACGACTCTTGAATAAAAGAAATCACACCAAACTACATGAAATTACAGGTCACATAGACCCAACAAAACTATACTCACAGTCATCAATCACTAGATATGCAGTAGTTGATAATAACGCTCTTACCCGAGTATAAGGCGATAAACAACGCCCTTATACCGGCGTATAGCGTCTGCCCAGCAACTCTTTATACCGGCGTATAAAGGCGTGCAACTGGCAACATACCGACATATAAAGTTGATCTGGCATTTCTTATGCCGGCATTATAAGGCGTCTATAGCAGCTCTTATGCCCGGCGTATAAAGGCGTACCTGGCAGCTCTTACTCTGCGTATAAAAGGCGTCTATGGCAGCTATACCCGGCGTATAAGGCGTACACAAAGCTCTTATACCCGGCGGTATAAAGGCGTCTACCTGGCAGCTGCTTAAAAGAGCCACACAACCCTTAACCATCGATTCTGAGGGTCATATCCTAATACTCCAAGTCACCTCAGGTCATACATAGCTCTAACCATCACCTCTCAGTAACCATCTACTCTGCTCCCCGACAATGTCCATGGCGCCCCTAAAACATCTCACAATCGTAAAGTCGAAACCACGATCGCCGACAAGGCCAAATACATAAGTGCCGACAAGGCCACGAGAGTTTTATAATAGTGCCCGACAAGGCAACGAATCGAGAAATATAAGTTGGGAGTTCAAGCTATTACTTACCTCGAAGCAATCTTCCAAGCGCCACAAAATATAATCATATAATCGTATCATGGCTCGCTACAAATGAATCACACGTAATCGTACAACTGATTACATGTATATCGTTCTCAGTAATCATAACCTGATGACATGTACATCATTCTCACATAATCGTACCACAATAACATGTTCACACAAATTAAAGTAAATGCGTGGAGTAACACCCATGAGATAAGTACTCACCTGCACTAGTTATCACAAAAGTCCTCACGAAGAAGCGATAGCGGGCGTGCCCTTTCCCTTGGTCGAGAGCTAGCAGCGCCAGAAAGTATACTCGGGAACTAATACCAGAACTCGTTCTAGAATAAGCATTACCAACTCTAATTGGAATAATTTGAGCAGTCTAACATAACAGATAAACTTCTCGAATTATAGTCTTCATCGGATACAACCAAATCGATCCCAGCCCAAAATTCCATATTATTACTTTGCATTACAAATCAACATAAGTCATTCCTGTAGTTAATCGGTGGAGTCCCCTAATTAACAACCTATACTCCAAAATATCAATTACAGCTTCGACACAGAATTTAACACTTTTCAACCTAACTCACTTTAAATCAATTTTAAATAACCAATTTAATATCATGACAACTTCTGATAGGTCCCAGATTAAACTCCACACACATTTAAAGTCTTATAAAATATCACCCCAAAGGTCAACTTGAAACTTAGAAAGTCAAACTCGACCATAGCATCCTCAAGCGACCTACAAATCATGAATTAAATCCATTATATACATCACGGAACCCATAACCAACTAAAATTCATCGTAAAATTGAATTATGGAAAATCCAACTATGTCAAAACCCAAGAAATATCTCAAAGACTTGAACTTTCATATCTTAACTTCGAAGAGAAGGATGGGAAGCGATATTCTACAAGCGATCTTGAGTTTGGCGACAATCGAAGAGGAAATGGAAGAAGAAATTTTCAAAGGGAGGGTGTGAAACTTCGGCCCAAATGAAGAAGCAATACGTAATC